>JAHGAU010000027.1:0-600000 GCA_019925105.1 Niebla homalea
ATAAGAAAAATATAAATAATATATAAATAAATATATATATATTTTTTTATATTTCTTAATTATATAATTAATTTTAAATATATTTTAAATAATATATAATTTTTAAAGAATAAATTTATTTTAATAATATAAGTTTTTAAGAAACCCCGTAATTTAATCGTTAAATTTAACGGTAAAAAATAAGGTTTACTTATAGTAAATAATCCCTTTTTTTCCGGTTAATTTTGAATCCTAGGTTCCTCAAAATAAATCTATTAAGACTATATATAGTTTCCGTAAATTTACTTAGATTATATCTTTAACGTTATTTAAAAAAATAATTAAATTTTTAAAAGTATATTTATTTTAATTTAATTTAAAAACAATATTATTTAATAAGTATTATAAAGTATATTATAATAATAATATTATAATTAATAATCCTTCCGTCTAATTATTAACGGTCTTAATAATATTAAAATTAATTATAAAGAAAATAAAGATAATAAAAAATATATTATTATATATAATTATTAAAGTACCCGTATTTAAATAAATAATAAAAAATAAGTAAAATAGTTATAATTATTAAATTCTTTTTAATTAATTATTAAGTATTATATATAATGGCTTATATCATTTTAACCCTTTTCCCCCTTATACCCCCTTTCTTCCCCTGGTCCCCGACCCGGCCACTTTATATAATCTTACTTATATTATATAGGGCCTTAAGCCGGGCGCTTATTTATATACCGTAATCTCCGAAGTAAAAAGGACATATTATTATGAGCCTTAAATATGGGGAGGATAACTATTAATAGCTTAATACTTCCGATATTTACGTTTATTAACGCGGTATAAGTTAATAAAGGGCATACCAGATTTTTACGCTTATTTACCTAATACCCCCCGGGTACCAGTAATAGCCGGATATAAAACTTAACCTACTCATTACTTATGATTTTCTAAGGGTCAATATAATTTACGTTATAATAATTATATATAATCTTCTTATTATTAAAACCGCCTTTTATAATAATAATATTATTTATAGACTCCTTAAAAATATAACGATTAATCTTATTATAAAAGTCTTTAAACTTGAATATAATATTAACGTAATCTATAAGTAATCTGCTCCCTTTTTAAGTACTTAATAAAATACCCTTTAGTTTAAAACGCTACTTATTAAAAATAATTAAATTATTAAACGTACGCAACGGCGTAATAAAAGCAACTTTACGTAGTCTCCGGTTTATTGGTATCGGTATCCTTAATAGTAATAATATCTTTATTGGTGAACTTAAATGGGTTATACTACGTACCGGCGCCTTTTTAATTATCCTTAATAATCATATTTTCTTTAAAATTATTTATTTATTTATTGCATATTTTTTAATATTAATATAAAAATAATTCAATACTATATATAACCTTATATTAACTAAAATATATATAAAAAAAGAGGGGAAAAAACTTACGTTTATAATTATTAAAAAATTTATATACTTTTTATTCCTTAGTTCAGTGAAAAAATTCTAAATAAATTAAGTTCTTCCTTTTTATATAGTTTATAGTTAATAAATATACGTATCCTCTTTAATAAAGAAAATACGTTTAACAATATTAATAATTATATTATTGGTAAACTCGGGGTTTAATCATAAAGGGATCTTTAATAATCGTTTACTTATAATTAATAATATAAGGTATTATTTGTTTACGGAAGTAAAATCGGAAAACATAAAAGTTAAGGTTAAATCCGTCTAAGGATAAATTTAATATAATAAAGATATTTAAATTGTTTTCATTAATAATTAATTAATCGTAAAATATTAACTATTTAATATAATAATTACATATAATATAAATAATTAATAATTAATAATATTAAATAAAAGATAAAATAAGGAGGACTACGTATAAAGTATATAATTAAAGATAAGAACCGTTAATTATATAAAATATAAAAAGTAAAAGAAAAAAAAATAAAAAGAAATAAATAATTTTTTAATTATATATAAGTAATAATTATTTAATAATAATAGAATATAAACTACGGATACCAATACTTAAGTTTATTTTTCTATTAATAAATAAAAAAAGTTAACCGTAACGATAATATTTAATTTTAAGTTTAAATCAAATAAACCGCTAAAAGTAATTTATAAAGTCCTCGTAATATTATTATATATAGTCTTTATAAGGAAAAGGGATTATTTAATAACGTTAAAAAAGTATAAGATATAACTTCGACCTTATATAGTTAATTATTACTTATATAAGGTTAACGCTTTAATATTTTTATAATATTTAACCGAATAAAGTATATTACGTTATTGAATATAATTAATTAAAAAGAAGGAACCGGCTCTTCCTATAACCTTTATTTATTATATATAGATTTATAATCTTTTAGACTATTAAAAATTATTAAATACTTAATTAAAGACTTTTTATTTATTTTATTTATAAATCGTAACGGTATTAACGTAACGTAAAACTCCTAACTTATAGCCGGACCCGACTCTTTTATATAATTTATATAAGGAATATACTTAATATTATTAAACCCTTTATATATAATCTTATAATATCCTTAAATAAATTTATCGAGGAAAAAGGTTAATAGTTACCGTAAGTAGCCCTTTAAAGTAAGAAAACCGGCTATTTAATAAATATTTTTAATAAGAAAATCATTATGGTAATAACGACCTTAATTAATGGTTTAACGGGGTAATAAAATTACTATATAAATTATATATAGTTTATCCCTCCTTATATAATTGGTCTCTTAATTATATAAAGTAAAGCCTTACGGAGTATCTATATAAATTACGTATCGGATAAAAGGGTAATTAAGACCTATACTTAAAGTTAATATAGCGATTAAAATAAAATACCCAATAAAAGTATTCTATATAATTATAATATTCTATTTTTCTATATTTAAAAGTTTTATATAATAAAAGCTATTTTAAATCTCTTCCGTAAACTAAATATTAAGGGCTTTTTAATAAACGTAATAAAATATTTACGCCGTTTTTTTCTTTACGGGTAACTATTAATAATATTCCTTCTTATAGAAATCGATAATCGCTTGGATTAATTATTAATTAATATTAATATTAAATATAAACTAAGGTAATATATTTAGAGATTAAACGTAATATTATAAGTTAAAGCGATTACTATTACTCCGATAAAGGGTTAAACGTATTAAGAATAAAGATTATTAAAGATTTAATTCTATAATTAATAATAACGTAATTATTAAATAAATAAAAAAGTATTTAACTTAATAAAGTATTATTAATAGTCTTAGGTTTTCCCGGTAATCTAATACCGTAAGGATTAAATAAACCTTATTCAAAATTAATTAATTTAACCAATTAATTTAATAAAGTTAACGGAGAAAACTTAAAAAAATAAAAAAGACCGTAACGTTTATATTAATAAAAATTAACTTAAAAACTATATATAATTGCTTTTTTATATAATTTATTTAATTAAAATATTAATAAGGAACCTTTTACTCTTAATAATATTAAAAAAGATCTTATTATAATAAAATTAAAGGAAATATAATTATAGTTATTTATAAGGTTAATAATAAAGAAAGTATAATATATAGAATAATCTTTTTATTTTTTATAAATATTATAATAACCGTTTTAAATAATAAGTAAACGATTAACCGTAAAGTATCCTTTTATATAAAGTCTTAAAGCGCTATAATAAAATTAAATAACTATTAAAGTCCGGCTTTAATTATAGGTTAAATTTAAAGTTATAAACGGACTTTTAATTATAAATTAAAGGTAAATTGTTTTTATATTAAAGGCTACTTTATAAAAACGCTTACTAACCGTTTTTAATTAAATATAATCTGGATAAGGTTTTATATATAATATAGTTAATATTAGTTTTTATTTAAGTCGCAGAATTCCTTAAGTAAATTATCGTTTAACCTATATATAAACAATAGGGTATTACCGTAATAGTTACGATTTATATAGGCTATATATATAACTTAAATATAATAAACATTATTAATAATCTTTATAATAAAATCCTTATTTAATCTTACTCCTTTAAGATTAGAATCCAAGGAATTATCCGGGAGCCTTTATTAAGGTATAATCCCGTAAAATTAATAACTTAATCCTTAAAAAAACCGTTAATCGAAAATAATAATTATATATCGTTAAAATTACGGGCTTAATTAAACTTTTAGCAATTATACGGTATATTTCTTAATATATGAAAAAAAGCTATTTAATAATTATATTTATAAATCGGAGAAAAACAAGAAGCCTTATAAGGTATTTATTAATATATAATTATAAAAGAAATAAAAAAGGGAAAACATATAAATTAAATAACAGATAACGAAATCCCTTAATTAAGGAAATAAGAATTATATAATTAATCGGAATTTTATATGTTAAGACGATTTATAATAATTTAAAATAATTATTAATAGCCTTTATAAAATATAAATATTATAAAGAGTTTCTTAATTATATTATAAAAGACTTAATAGTTTTTTACGTCGGAATAATAATCCTATAATTATATAGATTAAAATTGCGATTAATTATAAAAATTATTAATATTAATTAAAGTAGTTTTTAATTTTTATACGGTTCAAATTAAGGTTAATATTAAGATTTAATGAATCCTTAGAGGACTCCGGCGTAAAGAATTAATTATATAGATTAATATTTATATATAATTATTTAAAAAGCTTATTTTATACGTTATTTAATTTATTACGTTAATTTTTAAGGAAACTTTATTTAAGCTTCTTTTTTATAGGGTTATTTCATAATAAAAAAACGGGAAACCGTTATAACTTAATTAAGTTAAAGAATAAATTTTCAAATAGGATCTTTAAAGCTTATTAGAATATTAACTATAATTTTTTTTATTAATAGTTAATTTATAATTTAAAGTAAATATAATTAATTTATATAAAGTTATCCGAAATCGTTATAACGGGGAATTATATAAAGTTATTATTAATAATCCGATATATAAGTTATTAATAACTTAACTCCGTTATCAAACTTAAAGTATTATTAACCAGATATTATTAATATTACCTTAATATAAAATCCTATAATCATAATTAAGAATATTAACATTAATAAAAATATAAATAATAATTAAGAAGGAATAATTATATATAATAGATTATATTATTTAAAAAAGGACGGAACTTTATAACCGTAATTTAAGTTTTATTCTTATATAAAGCTTAATAAACGTTATATATAATAATTAATAATAAGAAAGTATTTTACGTATATAATTAATAAATTAAGTTAATTAAAAGCCGATTAATCGCTTTACGTAATATTTATATATATAATTAAATGTTTTTATCCTTTTTATTTAAGTTATTATTATTATTAATTTTATAAAAATATTCATTAAAATTTATATAAAATAAATTAATTATATATAATCCCTTTATAATCTTTAGAACTTATTAAATATACGTTTAAAGCTTATAATTATAATAGAAAAACCGAGAATATAAATAATAATTTAATTAATGGAAAATCCGCGTAAGGAAAATTAATAATAAACTTTAAAGGTTTATATATTTACTTAATATTATTATTTCTTAAACTTTAATAAAAGGGATTATCTATAAGTAATTAAGGTAAAAGCTATTTAAGTAATATAATATTACCCAATTTATAATATACCGACTTAACTTAAAACGATAATAATAACGTAAATACTTTATACGGTTTAATATATTTTTATTAATTAAGATTTTTACCAATAACTCTTCGGATTCCTTATTTATATTAATTAATACTATATATAATTATAATTACAAAGACTTACTATATATAACTATTTTTAATAAATTGTTAAGCGTTTTTTTATTTACGGATAACCCTTTTAAGAACGGTATAATATTAATATTAAATAATTAAAGAAAAATTTAAGCTTTATAAAATTAAAGATTTAAATTAAGTCTTTTAAATTATTCTTCTTAATTATATTAACTTTATTAATAAGAGTTATTTAAACGTTAATATATATAATTTATTATTAAGAGGTAAAGGGGAATAGTCATTATAATAAGATTAACTTTAAACTATTAATATAATAAATATTAAAAGAATAACTATATATTAATTACTTTAATTATTCCTTTAATTAACTTTACCTTTTTCTTAAATTTAACCTTATACGTTTTAAAGATATATTTTATAACTTTCTTTTTTACTTAACTATATATAGTTGCCTTATTATTATAATACGGTAAAGTATATTTAAAGAACTCTTTAACTTAAAAGCCTTTAATTAACGGACTATATAATAAAGGAAGTATTATATTTAAAGGAAGAAAAAACTTAAGAAAAATAATTTTATTTATTATATCTTAAATTTAATGCCCTTTAACTATATATTAATCTTAGAGATATTGCTTAATATTTTTAATTATAATATAATATTAATACTTTATATAAAAAATTATTTTATATTAAGGGAAATACCATAACTTAATATTCTCTATATTATAAGAAAATAAAGGGAATAAATAAATATAATCTATAAAAGTTAAAATAAACCGGATATAATTTAAATATATAAGGTATAATCATAAAAAGTATATATTAAAAGAAATAATTTATAATACCTTATATAAATTTAGCCTTAAGGATTTAAACTAAACTATATAGAATCGCTTTCCGTATTTTAAATAAGAAATATTATAAATAATATTTCCTTAATAACGGCTTTATAAAATTTTATTAATAAAGGTTTATTTAAATGCATTTACTTTCCTTTATAACTTTTATATAGAAAGTTAATAAATTAAGTACTTAATTTTCAAAATATATTAAGATAAAGTATCCGTACTTTATATGAAGTTTAGATCCAAGACTTAGCAGATAACTTATTGCATATAGCCTCTCCTATTGGTCAGCTATCCGTACTTCACATGAAGTCCAGATATTAATAGTGTTAGTTTACTTCACTTTACAACTCTTATATATAAAGTTAATGGATTAAGTAGATAACTCTAAAGATATATTAAGATGAAGTATCCGTACTTCACATAAAGTTCAGATCTAAGACTTAACAGATAACTTACTATATACAGCCTCTCCTATTGGTCAGCTATCCGTACTTCATATAAAGTCCAGATATTAATAGTATTAGTTAAATTAAATTAATATAAAACGGTAATTACTTTAAATATTATTCCGAATTATAATTAAGTTATTTAAACGGAAATATAATTAAAAAAGTTAATAATATATATATTATAAATAGATTTAAGGATAAATACGTAATTTAAAAACAATAAACGTATTAACTTAATCGGGACGATTTAGCGGGTTTAATATTAAACTTAAGAGGTATTATTAATGGCCTTAATAGCTTAAATAACTTAATATAAAATATAAAAGTAATAACTTAATTATTAAATTAGCCTTATTAACCGATAAAAAGCAGAAAATATAATTTTTACCGGGGCTTCTTCGGTTAATTCCTATTAATTACTAAATCGATATAGCCCCTTAATATAGACTACCGGTATTACCCCGGGAAAAGGCCTTATTAATAAGTGAATCGTTGGAGCCCCTAAGCGTGGACGACCGGCGCCACCCCGGGATAAGGCCTTATCAATAAGTGAATCGTTGGAGCCCCTAAGCGTGGACGACCGGCGCCACCCCGGGATAAGGCCTTATCAATAAGTGAATCGTTGGAGCCCCTAAGCGTAAACGACCGGCGCCACCCCGGGACAAGGCCTTACCAATAAGTAAATCGTTGGAGCCCCTAAGCGTGGACGACCGGCGCCACCCCGGGACAAAGCCTTACCAATGCGTGAATCGTGGGAGCCCGTGATCCACGGGAGCCCGTGATCGCGTGGAGGCTCCATTCGATCGGCCCCGGGGTGAGAGAGGCTGCCGGCGGGGGTGGACCTAATTCTCACCAAAAAGTGGGTCTGTCGTCCGCTTACTAGCGCCGGGAGACACATCTTTTGGATTCTACGATATACTATCGCTTCCTGCGCAGTCAGGTATAGAAAAGATGGCTTCCCCTATATCTTTGGCCATCCAGTCTCGCGGTACAAGTACATGGAATATGCGTCTATATCTGTCCCAATTGACCAAGCATATTAATTCCATCACTGCCGGAGCAGCTCCCGCTCCGGCAATCCGATACCACTGCTTCCCTCTACCAACAGCTGGCCAATGCCAGTAGCCTTTCTGTCGATCGCCTTGGAGTGACTTGATGCGGAGACGGCAGTGTTATTGTACCCAACTCTAACGAGGCCACTGTCAGCCGGATTGGCTTAGAGGATCAGGCACAGCTCTTCTTTAAAGACTTGGGTAAGCTCCTAGCATTCATGGCCCCTTAGCCCCAGTCAATTCACATCTACACCTGTTTCCATTCCCATGCGCCAGTCCTCAACGCACTTAAGGACCCCGATTCTCCTGGCGAGTCGTCCATATGGTTGATATCTTACTCCGATCTTCATTCATCCGCTCGTGTACCGATTCCGCCTAGCTCAGCCATTATAAGCGCAGACCTTGACCCTCTATATGGTCATAATGTACTTTATGAAACGTGAATTCGAGACCATCTTGATCCACCGCTTCTCTCACGCGACGATGCCTTTCATAAATGTCTTCAAGAACAGCTTACTCGCCTGGGCCGTTTACACATCCACGGCTATGCCCTCGTCAGCCTGCACCTCCCCAGGCTTCTCTGGCCTCTTCTCTTCTTTTCCCCTCTCCGCCCATCTCGGCCTTGGCCTCGGCCTCTTCTTAGTGAGCTCCTTTCTGAACGCGCGTGTTCACCTTCTACAACGCAGGCTGCGCCGCCCGGGCACCGGCGAGCGCGGCATGCCTGACGGCCCTGGCTTCGCGTGGGTGACTTGCCCGAATTACATGTTCGAGACGGTCACGTGGGTGGGCGCATATTGGTTGTGAGTCGCAGTTTTGGGCGGCAGCACAGTTTATCGTTGTTGCAATGGTGCAAATGAAAGCGTGGGCAGACAAGAAGGAGGCGCGGTATCGGTAAGAGTTTGGTGAGAAGTATCGTGCGAAGCGATATACGGTTCTGCCGGGAATCTGCTGATGAGGGAGGTGGGGTTGGGAGGGGTTATGAAGAACTAGCTAGGCGGACGAGAAAGTCAGCCACGAAGAGACACACTCTCTCTACCTTGGGTAATATACTAGATACGCAAGTCGATATTCGTAAATTACAAAACGAAAACGAAAACAATTCAATTGGAATTCAACGCGGAATGAATACCGCATGTCCTACCCGTACCCGTGGAAGTTGGCGACGTCATACGGTCCTCGATAAAAGAATTAATAAACAATTCGTTACAATTTACGACGTGAAAATAGCAGAATCACAATTGTCTTTACCAAGAACAGTCACGCTCGACACCTTGACGGCCAATACTTCACCACTGTATCCTATGACCTCACCATCTCATGAGCTCCGAAGCCGGATACAGAGCTGGCAGGAGCGCGTCATCGACCACACCATAATCAACAACACAAACAAACATTCAAGTCACGATCCCTTAAACACCCAGCAACAGCAACACTCTTCTTCCTCCACACTACGCTTAAGCAAATGCCCATACCCCAGTCCGAATAAGATTAGACTGCGCTCCTCGACAAGACGCATCGGCTTGCAGGAGATTTCGGCCAATACGGTCAACGTTGTGAATAGGAAGAGGAAGAGAGATACACAGATGGATCAGGAAAAGCAAAACCAGCGCGGCGGTCGTGGCGGTGGTGGGAATAAGCGTGGACGCGGTGTTACGACGAGATCGAGTACATTATCGCATCAACATCAACTGGAAGAGCCCGTGGTCCACCATACCCCCCATACCCCATCTGGATCCCCTACAAAGTCTCCGCAAAAGGCATCACCTATAAAGGCATCACCTGTGAAGGCTCGGCCAATGCCAATGCCAATGCATCCAGCCAAAGCCTTCCAATCGCCAGTTGCATTCTCTTCCCCTTCCGAACCTTCATCCGCCGAAGCATTCCAGGCGCCGCGCATCTCCCCACCTGCTACCCCGAGCAGGCAACCCTCACCCAAGAAAACGTCCAAGCTGGCTGAGCAACCCTTTACCGATACGGAGATCGATATTACCTATCTACAGCGTTGTGACCCTCCCGTCTACAAGTACTCTCCTGCCGAGTTCCGCAAGACGGGCGCCCAGCTCCCTCGCGAGACCGAGTACCTCTACTCCCGACTCGAGGCCGTCGACGGCTGCATCCCGAGCGAACTAAAGGCTGATTACCATCGGGAAAAGCCTTTTTGCTTCTTTCCCGACGGTCAGACTCCCTACCACGCCTCGGAATTATATCCTTTGAAATTGCGTATGGTTCGTTGAAAGATAAAAAAGCCCATCATCTCTTTTCTTTTCTGAGAGGGCTGGCTGATTGAGATGCCAGGATCAAATCATTGACATGTCCAATCTCTTCAACCAAGCCCCGGTTCATGAAAGGCAATGGGGCCTTTTGGTCGGCAATTTCCTCTCCGAAGTCCAGCTGATGAGCAATCACCGCTGCATGGCGCTCAATGTGTAAGTTCGATGAGGAAGCAAGAAAAATCCAAATCCATCCATAAGCTTGTGGCGCTGACCAGCAATCACCACATTATTACAGTGAGAGCGTGCCCATTCAGCCAGACCAGATGCGCCCAATGCGGCCCAACAACCAACCCGTCATTGCCTCGGATGCGCAGAGCGATAAAAGCGCCAACACACGGGCGGCAGCGGCAAGCGATCGAGTCGCCCGCATGGTCGATCTGAGCTTTGCCTATCGCATCCCCTACAACGAGGCGGACGACATCCGGGCCGCGATGGATAGCCTCCAGATGGCCGATCGGCTCACGTCCTTCAACCAATCGACCGCCTGGATCCGGCACTACCCCCTCCTGTTCGACATCGAGGTGAAAAAGACCAACCAGCCGCAGGACCGGACGTCCAGCTCGCCGTCTGGATCGCGGGCGGCCTGAAGAAGAAGCGCGTCATGGGCTGGGACCGGTCCATGCCCATGCCCGGCATCGTGGTCGAGGGCAGCTTCTGGAGGATCTACCTGTTCTTCGAGTTGGGCCAGAGGCTGGTCAGTTACCTACCCCCCCTCTCCCCCCCGCGGTAAACTTCCTGAACCAAACACTAGCTAACCCAGCAGCGCGTGCTGGCATTCCAGATCATGCTCGGTCCGCTCCGGATGGGAGACACAAGCGAAGTGGCGGGCGCGTGGTCGGTCCTGTATTGTCTACGGCTCCTGATGCAGTGGGGCGTCACCGGTCGATGGCATCGTGAGTCGTCGTCGATATCTCTTGACTGTCCGACCGAATACGCTGACGCGGGGATTTTTCAGGCTGGTTTCAAAAACACATACTGGGAGCCGCTCGCGCGCACCTTCAAGAGATGGAGGAGGAGGAGGAGACCGAGGGTAAGAAGGAGGAGGAGATTGAAGGCAACGAGGAGACGGGACGCAAGGGGAAGACGACTAAAGGCAAGAAGGACGACACTGAAGGCAAGGAGGTCACGGGAGGAGGCAAGGGGAAGACCGGCAAAGAGGAAGGATGGGTCAACAGAAAGAAGGCGCCGCGATAAAGAAGAATATCGGGGCAAACGATATACATACGATGAACCAGAATAACATCAGCCTGGGGGGAAACCGAGAGCCGGTCCTTGCTGTTAAAGGGGTGACCTGGTCCTTGGATTTAAACCTTATATCGTGGTTGGCCACATTAAAAATTGTGGCGACGAGAAATACGCACCCAATCAATCCAACGCTATAAAAATATTGTTTCTCCTTGCCTACCTAGCCTAGTAGACCTGCACGCGCGCGGTTGGCCGCATTTTCAGGTAGCCTAGAAATTGTACGAGGAATAGGGGCTACAGCTGACCAGGTCGGCTAGTAAACCTAACCTGGTCCGGTCTAACTCCTTTCAGGTGAAATATGAACTTTAGAATTTTAGTTGAAATATTCAAAGAACCGGTATTTAACCAGTATAAAACTAGTAAGGAACTGGTAAATAATTCATAATATAAATAATTATAAATTAATTAAATAATTTTAATTATTAAGTCTTTATTATTTTTATTGTAATTTTATTAATAATTAGAAACCGGATTTATATTGGTTTTAAACCGGGTTTATTTTAGTTTTAAACTGGTTCTTTATTTAATATTTATTATTATTACATATTTAATAATACTTACTTATAAACCGGGTTTATCTTGATTTTAACCCGGTTTTAACCCGGTTTAATCTTAGTTTTAAACCGGTTTTTAAGTAAACCTATTTTAATTATTAATTAAATAATAATTTTTTCTGGAATAATATTAAAAAATATTATAAACTACTTTTATACCGGGATAAATCTAGTTTTTAAGTAAAGGTACCTTAATAATACTATATTAAACGTTGTAATATAATTAACCAATAATATTAAGCCGGAAATCATGTTAGTTTAAACCGGACCAGGTCAGCTCTACTAGCCGACCTGGTTATGTATATACCCCGAAGAATATTAACGCTGGAGGGTATACCTCGTTTTCTCCCAAATATAGTTAGTCGCGCTCGTTGTACAGTGATATACGGCGGTATTCCGCGGTTGTCTTGGCAGCCTCTGTATTGGAAGACCCTATCGCATAAAGGCCTATTATACGTCCTTTTATTAACGGTATTATAGGTCTATCGGTGCATAAGGTGCGGTGAGTATACGGTTATTAAACGGTCCTTAAGATAGATATAAATACGCTCGTTATTATAGTATAATTAAATAAGTATAACAATAAACTATATATATATAATTTAACTTATTTACCCTTTCTTTATATTTATTTACGTATATTAAGTTCTAAGCCCGGTTAATAAAATAATTAATTATAATATATTATTTAAGTATTAATTTTCTTTAAAGAATAATTCATTAAGTCTATATAATTACTTAAGATCGTAAAATAACCATAACTTCAATGTCCGATACCTTAATAAGTAACTATAATTACGAGGATACCGGAGAGGGTAATTCGACGTAATAATATTTACTTTATTGAATATAATATATACTTTTTACTTCCGGTAATAAAAGGACGACGTAGTTATCGTTTAAGTACTGCCTTAACCGGTACGGTATAAAAGGGGATTTAATTATGGTTTTCTTATACCGGCCGGTACGGTATGAAGGTATATTCTGCTCCCGTACCGTCCTTATCCCGGTAATATAATAATAGGAAATATTAAGAAACCGATATATAATCTTAATATATTAATAAATCAAATTTAATTAATTAATTTATATTTATATTCATACTATAAATTTAGCTAGGTTATTTGGGTATTTTATCGTTGTTCTTATTTTTACATTTACCGGATATAATAAAATTTCTTTTTAAGGAAAATTAATTTATACCCTGCCTTTATTAATAGCTTAATAAGTATACTTTATATATCCTTTTACCGGTCAATTATCTTTATTATTATAATAGTTATTATTGTAATTCTATTTTTAATTTTATCCGGTTTTTGTATAATATCTGCATTCTTTTAACCTTTATTATAAATTATAATTTCTTGCCTTTTTATCATATTTAATTAAAACCGCCGTTTATATAAATATACTTTTCTTAGGATTCTATAAAGAATAAATTTCTTAGTTTTTTTTATTCTTATTATTTTTAGGGTAATAACGTTTTAACTTAAACTTTTCAATCTTAATAACTTTTTTTATTTTAATTATGACGTTAAATTATTATAATAAGTTCATATTTATTATAAGCCGGGGAGTTACCCGGACCCCTTTTTAAGATAATAAGATATCCTTAAAGTCGGATAAATCAGTTTTATTATAAGGATTCTATTATCTTAATATTTAAGTAATTTAGGTATGGTAATAAAATATAATAAGTGTTTTATTTTGATTATTTATACATATAATTTATATTTATTACTCCTTCCGTTCTTACGGTATATAGAAAATATATTAAATATTTTTTCCCCGCTTAAACTTAAATAAAAACGGCGTTATTTCTTTTCATATTTCTATAATTAAAAACGGTTTTAACGGAAATTCTTCTTTTAATATTATAAAATATTTAAAATAATAGAAGCTTTTTAATTATTTTAATTTTTTATTTATTTTAATAATATTAAGGTATAAACTGGATTCTTTCTATATAAGTCCTTTTTTACGTAGGTTTTTTTTATCGGCGGTATAGATATATTTATTAACTTTAAGGCTTAGTTTATAATTTATTTTATCTTTAATTCTATCAAAAGTAATATAAACGGTTTCGTTATTTTTACCGGTCTAAAATTAACCCGGATTTTCTTATCCTTTTTTTTAATAATTTATTTTATTTTTTTAATTAATTTAAACCGTAAGAATATTTGATATAAATTATAGAAAGATCATAGTAAGTGATTTAGTTAAAATCCCGTTTAGTTTCAAAGCTTTATCTTTCTTCGAATGTTATTCCGGTTTATTAATTATTTTATAAGTAATTACTTTCTAAAGTTTTTAATAAAGTGAATTATATTGTTTTTCATATATTATTTAACGCCGTTATTATCGGCGGCGGGAAAAAGGCTTTTTCTATAACCTATTTTTATCCGTAAATTTTGTTCTAATACTTTTGATAAATATTTTAATAATAAAGACTTTAAAAAAATTTAATTTTCGTGTTTATTTATATTTATATTTAATTTAATATTCTACCTTTTTCCTGAAAAGAAATAAAAAATAAACGCTTCTTTAAAATATTATTCCTTTTAACTCTTATAATCCTACTTACTTTAACCTTTTAAATTAAATTTTAATTTGGTTTTAAATAATACCGTATTTACTTTTGAACGATTTTTTTGGTTTTATTTTAATTAACTATATCGTTCTTACCTATTTTTAACTTTAATATAACTCCGACTTTTAAGACATTCTCCTTATAAATATTATAAGTGTTATTATTTTTTCTAATATTATTTTAATTATATTTATAAGTTTATTAAATTATTTTTAATATTAATATTAAGTAAATAATCCTTCTAGTTATTCTAACTATTTTCCTTTCAACTTTTCCGGTATTAATTATTTTTTATATTATTTTTTATATCGGCTGGAAAGGGGGAGAGCATGGAAGATATAAAACTTGCGGATGGATGTATGGAGGAATGAAAACATTAAAAGGGCTAACTAAGGGTGGAATCGATTCATATATACTTTAAAAAGAAAAAGGATAACGGATTATTATAATAAGGAACCTATACCTTATTAACTTATATAAGGGCTACGGCCTATCTTTAATTGTACTTTATTACTATTTATTATTTTATTACTTTTATTCTTTCTTTCCTTCCTATTTTTTCTGGCGGTCTTAAAAAGGCTTTTATTTACTTATATATATTAAGGAATTCAATTTAATTATATAATTTAATCGTAAATAGCTTACTATACCTTTTCCTTAATTAACGGTAATAAAGACTATAAAAATATTATATTAAACCGACCTTTATTATTACTATATTATATATATATAACGAAAATAATAGGCTATAAATTCATATCTATTTACAGAATATTTCTAATTATTATTTATTTATTAAATAAATATTAAAATTAAGAAAAACGAAAGTATTCGAATAACCCTTTTCTAGGTACCCTTATTTAGATATTCTTATTATTACTTTTAATTAATATGGGGACCCCGTTCGTACGTATCGGTAAAGTATTATGAATATTTATTAATTAACTATTAATTATTGGAAATCAAAAAGTAAAAAAAAATAATAATTTTTTTAAAGCGTTTTAATTATAAAAGGATAATAATACTTTTTATATTAACGACGGGCTTAAATTTTAATTAGGAAATAATTATATATATTATTAAATGTTTTAAATTATCGTTAAGGAAATTATAATTTATATATTAATATAAGTTACTTTTTTAAAATAAAAAAAATTAAAGTAATTAACGAAAAAAAATAGAAAAAATCAATTATTTTAAATGACGTAAAATTATTATTTAATAATTAACGACTATAATAACCGAACTATAAAACTCGTTAAGTTAATATAAGTAATTAAATCCGATTCAATTATAAGTTTTATTAAATTATCTTAAATAACTAAATTATAAGTCTTATAAAACGATTTTAAATAATTAATTTATTTATTATAAGTAAAACTTTTTAATTTAATTTAAAGTATTATATATATTCCTTAAAAACGTAAAGTAAATTTTAAAGATTATTTTATATTAAATAAATAATTTTTTAAGACCCGTAAATAATACCGGGCATTTCAATATCAATAAGTATATAAGATTCCTTAATAATTATTGGAATAATTAAATTAAATTATATATTTTAACGATAAGGGTAATAAAAAAAAGATTCCTTAATAAGGCTTAAATAATTATATATATTACTTAAAGAAATATTTCTTATTAAAACGTAAATTATTAAATTAAAAGTTACTTAAACGGTAATTAAGTTTTAAACTATTTATAAAGGTTTAAACCGGTCTTTAAAATTCTTAAGAAATAATTATAGGTTATATAATATATTAGCCGGACGTAATAAGCTTTTTATTTTAAGTTCTAAATTAAACAATTAAGAATTAAAAAACTAAAAAGTAAACTAGGAAAGTAAATAATAAAAAGAAATAAATAATAAAATTAATTAAAAAAACTAATAAGAAAGAATAAAAATAAATATATTTATAATAATAATTATATTATATATATATTAAGAATATTAATAGTGATTTATAACGGTGACCAACGTAAAATTTATTTAATTTAACGGTACTTTTTTTGAAATTTTCTTATATAAAAGGTAAAAAAGATTAAAATAGATAACCAGAACCCACCCCAATTTAAAAGGGAAACGTAAATTTATAATAAAATATAATTTATATATACTTATATAATAACTTAAGAGACCAGAAGGACCCGATTAACGTTATATAATCATATATTGACTTAACCCTTTCCTTAAAAAAAAAGCAAAAAAAATGATAAAAATAAAATATAGTTACTTAAAGTAACTATAAACCCCTTTTTCCAAAATACCCTTATCAATACTGATAATATATTAACGATAATATATTTTATTTTATATATATCTTAATACCCTTAAAATAAAAAAGGTAAAGTTAAGTATTATTATATGAATTAAGGAATTAATTACGGTATTATTACCCTTTTTATTATTATTTTATTTCCTTTATTAAAAAGAATATATATCTTTTTATTTTATATTAAATAAAAAATAGAGAAAATTAAAATAAATTTATATAAGTTATATAAGTTATAGGGCTATCCCGTATTTATTAATAATTATAGGTATTATTAAGGATTATTTAATAATAAACCTTATTAATTTTTCTTTAAAAAATAATAAAATATTATTAAAAATCTTTTAATCCCCTAAATTTAAAGGGGAATTAATTAATATATATAAAGTAAAGGAAATATTTAAATAATTTTAAATATCCTCCTTAATAATAATAATAAAGTTAAATATAAAAGAAGATTCCGTAATATTATTAATAATCTTAATTTTTACCTTAAAATTATCGGAAACTTTATAATAAAAAATTGTAATATAACCCGGGACTAAAACTTTATTTTATAAATTAAAAAAACTTAATAAGTAAGAAAATAAGTTAAATAATATATAAAAATGGATTTATAACGTATAAAAAAAGATCGGGAAAGATATTTCCCTTAATTAATAAATAAACGCGATAAATATAAGACTTAAAGGAAATATAACGTATTAAATTAAATAACCAGAAATTAAAATTTTATTTATAAATAAAGCGATAAATAACATTATAGAAGAAAATATAAAGAACTTTTAGAAATTATTAAATTAAGAATTCTTAGAATTAAATCTTAATAATTTTACGGAATAAGTGGCGAATAATATTAAAATATTATTTTAAAGAATTAATTTTATCCTTAACTATTATAAATATATACTCCATATTATATATAATTTAGACTAACTCCTTAATACCTATACTTATATAATAAGTATATAAAAAAATGGCGACGAACAACGGGACCCCAGAGGTCAGAAACGATACACGTATATATAACTTAAGTAATAGTGAAAACAATACCTTAAATACGATAAACGGAAGCGGAATAATAATAAAAATAAAGGGGAAGGAAGGGTAAACGGCTTAAGTTAATAGGAATAATAATAAGTCGTATAAATAACGTAATAAATACGAGATAAAAAAACCTTAAATTAAATAGGGAGCTTATAATTAATAAAATACGCGTAAAAAAACACGTATAATACGTAAAAATATTATTATAAAGGGTAATAAATAAAAAGCGGAGGGGACGAGGACGGTACGCGGGGACGGATAAGGGGTAAACGGAAGCGTAAAAGGCCTTATTAAATATATATAAACTAAGAAAAAGCTAAATAAAAATAAAGAAATACCAGGTAAATAAGAATAAGTTATAAAAAAAAAATTTATTAAATATATAAAGGAAAAATAAAAAAAAAGGAAACGGTAAAAACGTTAAAAAACCTCCTTATAATTATATAGAAAAATATTACGTTAAAGACCTAGCCGATATTATAAATCAGGTTACGGAGAGTAAAAAACTTTTATATAAATATAGGGAGAAATTTAAAGGAATTAAAAAGGCTACGTAGAACTTAAAAGGCGGCAATAAAAACGCCGGTAAATAAAGATAAAAAGAAATAAAGAAGATATATATAAAGTAAGGGAATAACGGGGGAGGCTTTAAGGAAAAGAGCAGGGATAAACTAAGTAGTAAAAGCCGTAAAAGCGGTACCGGTATTAATAATAAAGGAGGTAAGGATAAAAAAGAAAACGACGGTATTAAAGAAAGTAAGGATAATAATTATATAATTATCGGGTAAAGAAAAAAAAAGCATAATGGTAAAAACGAACTTATTATAATTAATAAAAACGTTTAAGGTAACGGGAAAGTTATTAATAGAATAAATTATTACGGTATATAAATTATAAAGCGGGGATATCCTCCTTAATATAGCCTTATTAAAGGCGAGAAAAAGGCTGAAAAAATCAAAGGGATAAGCCGGTAAAAAAAGGGTATAAAATAGTAAAGGTATTAAAGTAATCCTTCGTTATTACGGTAAACGGGATATATTTAATAAGGTTTATAAAAGAAAAAGGGGAAGTTACCTTAAGGCGGATAAAAAAGGAGAATATAATCCTCTATTTTAAGCTAAAGATTATTAATTATAATTTTCCTTTTATAATAAAAAAATTAAACGCCTTTAATTATATAAAAAGATACTTTATAGTTATCTTAAGTATAACGGTAATAAGGATATATAACGATATCCTTAATAAAAGGGTAATAAAGGGTAAGTCCCTTAAGTTAATAAAACCTTAAAACCAAATAATAAATATTTATTAATACTTTAAATATTAAAGGTATAAACATATTATTATAAGGTGCCTTAATAGTATAAAGTGCGTGGTATATATTGAAAAGCATAATACGTATAAATACGCTAACTTAATAATAAAGGGCCTAATGAAAAATGCGTTAAAATACGTAGTATATAATAATAATAATTACTTAACGTGGGACTTACGGTATATAGTAAGAACGAAGGAGACTTAATATAAAAAGATTAAGATAACGGTTAAGGTTTAATATTATAACTTATATAAATTTTAACCGGTAAAATAATTTAAGACGATTTTAAAACGTAAATAAAGTTTATTAAATAAAAAAGGGTAAAATATAATAATTAATAACGCAAAGAAAAGGAAACTTATAATAATATTAACCTTTAAAGTTAACCGTCCGACCAGAATTACTATTATAATAAGAAAATTAGGATAAATAACGTTTAACTTTAAAAAAAGATTATTTATATAAATAAAAATTAATAAGAAAAACCCGACGGACGTTAATATTTAATATATTTATACTTTTAAGGGTAATATAATATAACGTATATAAAAAAGTAGTTAAAGCCGTAATATTAATATTCAGATTTAAAAAAATAAAAAATATTAATATTATAACGATATAAAAGTTACTATATAATTTATATACTTACTTTTTAATTAACCCAGGAAATAATTTCTATCTAATTTTTAAGGGTAACGAGATAACGCGGATATATTTCTTTATTAATAAAAAATTAAATATAAATAATTAAAACGTTATTTATTACGGAGGGAACCTATATATATTCCGGATCATATAAAAAGGGGATATTAAGGGTACTTTAAATATTTATAATACGTATAATCCGTTATTAATTAATAAAAAAAACCCCTTTATAATTCCGTTACTTAAAGATATTATAATTATACTTAATAAGTATTTTTTAATAAAGGACTTTAATTTTTATTATATTTAATAAAACGAAGACGGTCATATAATTAATTATATTGAATTTAAGGAATTATTAAGAATTATTATATAGTTTAATTTTACGTTATTAATACTAAAAAAAATTATTATATAAAAAAGCCGTAAACTTAAAATTACAATTAACTTAATATTCAGCTCAGAAGGTATTATTAACTTAATTATAATATACGGACCTTAAAAGGATTTAAAATACGGTTTAAATTACGTCTTAATATAAATAACCTTAAATTAATCCATTAACGTAACTCCGCTTTTACCGTTTAAATAAACGTAAAAAATAATTAAAGAAGTTAAAATATTAATAAAAACGGTAAAAATAATATTTTAATTAACGGAGCGTTTTTAACTTAATAATAAAGAATAGATTAACCGTTTTATAAAATAGATAATAAAAGCTTTAAATAAAATAATTAACGTTATAATCTTAATAATAAAGTTATCTTAAAAAGTTAAAACCTATTAAAATAAAAAATATATAAAAACGATTATAAAAATAAAAACGCTTATAAAATAAGTTATTAAATATAAAAATTAAGAAATATTTTAATAATTAAAAAAAGCTTAAGAAAAAAAAAAAAAAATTATCCGGAAAACTAAATAAATATACTTTTAGGCTATAATATATAACTTAACGGTTTCCTTTTATAATATTTAGAAATTAATAAAATACGGTAAAAAATAAAGTAAGAAATTTAAATCTATCTTTAAGTTTTTACCTTTAAAAAGATTAAACGGTACGGTAATGAATATTTTTAATAATAAAATTAAAACTCTTAAAAAGGCGTTTTTTTTTATTACCGGAAGTTAACCTAATAAATATCGACGGTATAATATAGCCTAAATTAATAATAATAAATAAAATAATAACCCAAGAAATAATAATTAAAACGATTAATAAATTAAAGAAAAATAAGGCCTCCGGATTTAACGGTATATTAAATAAATTTCTATTTATAATAACGTTATTATTCGGAAAAATCTTTATTTACTTATTTTAAGTTTACTTTAATATAGAATATTATTTCCGTAAATTTAAGGAGGCTAAAACGATTATCCTTAAAAAGTTAATTAAGTTAAATTACTTAAAGATAAAGTTATATAAATTTATAATATTTTTTTATACGTTAAAAAAGGCTTTAAAGACGGTAATTATAAAGATTTTAAATAACTATATAAAAAAGTATAAACTATTCCCCGATTAATAAATAAAAATAAAAAAAGGATAATTAACAGAAATAACTCTTAAAGGCTTAATTAATAATATATATATGGTATAAAACTATAAAAAGAAATACGTTATAAGTCTTTTTTCCTTAAATATTATAAAAATATTTAATAAAGTAAATTATTAAAGGTTATTATATAATTTACGGAAAAAAAAGATTTTACCTTTCCTTATAAATTAAATAAAAAATTTCTTAAGTAATTAAGCGACGTTAATTATTCTAAAATAGAAAATAAATATAATAAAGCTTATAATAATAAGGATTCCTTAAAAGTTATTTATTTCCTTAATTTTATTCTTATTCTTTAACGGCCCGTTTATTAAAAACTTAATAAAGTTAAAATAGAAAATTTAAATAAAGGGTTTTATTAACGATATTTATTTTTTAACTTATAATACGTTTACTTATATAAATTATTTAAAACTAAAAAAAACTTATAAAGTCTATTTATAATAAATAAAAATATATAAGGTTTAATTTATCCCGTATAAGTATAAGCTTATTTATATAATAAAAAGCCTAAAGCTATATAATATAATAACTATAATAAACTTAAATAATATAATAATAAAACCAGAAGTTAATATTAAGGTATTTAATTTATAAATTAATAAAAAATTGGATTAAAAAGATTATATAAAAAAAGTCTAAAAGAAGATAATTTTATAAGAAAGGGGCCTTATTTACTTTACGGCGTTAACGTAAGGAGCTACCTTATAAAAAACTAGAACCGTTTATTAGGCGGTTATAAAGCTTATAATAATATATGTAATAATTATTTAATACGTACTTAAAGGCATATTTAAATATAAAAAAAAGCTTATCCGGTAATTATAAAAGGTTTAAAACCGATATTTAAGAGTAATAAATAAAGTATATAAAGCGACTCTTATCCCGGTATTAGAATCCGAGGTTTTTATATTATTAATAAAGTTAGCTTTAAATTAAATAGTTACTTAAACGAGGCTTAAAAAAGGTATAAATTTAACTACGTTAATAGGAAATGAAAATATTTATTAAAACTATAAAAGGCCTTAAATAAGAAAACGTAAAAAAGCGGTATTTACTTTTTTTACAGAAATTAAATTAAAATAAATTAAAAAAAAGGTTAATTTAATTTACGTTTAAAAAGTTAATATAAAAATATATAAACTTTTACTTAAAATAAAAACAATAAAAAAAAAGAAAACTATAAAAATAAAATTAACGGCGATTACCCTATAAACTATAAAAAGGTAAATAAAGCATTAACGTAGATATAAAGAATTAATCCTTTAAAGGCGACGGTACTTAACGTTAAATAATAATAAGGTTATTAATAAGTATTTCCGGTATTACGGGATTATAAAGAAAAGCAATAATACGTTAATAATCCAATTCCGGATAAATAAGAACGGCTTAACTTACTTTTTCTTTATTATATATGCCGATAACCAGATCAACGTTAATTATAAATATAAATAATAAAAGTAAAACGCTATATATATATTAATCTCCTATTTATTATTTAAGGAGCTTAAACCGGGATTAATTAAAAAAGTAAGGATTAATAATTATCGTTAAATACTTATTAATAAAAAGGGTATTAAAACGGCCGTTAAATTTATAATAATTACGGGCTTATTATTATAGTTTAGCTTAATTAAAAAAATAGAAAAAGTAATTAAGGATTTAATTAAGAAACCTCGTTATTAACCTAAGGGTAAAAAATAACGGCGGGAAAACTATATTTAATAAAGGGTTAAAGGGGCTTTAAATATTAAAGCGGTATAAAAAATGATATTATATCGGTTAATAAAGTTATATAAATAAAATAATAATAATATATATATTAATAAGGATATTTAATAATATAATCGGAATTCTAAAATTTTAATATTAAATAAACTTATAAAATAATAAAAAAGCAATAAGTTTAAAGGCAACCCTTAAATAGATTTAGTCGTAATATTATAGGTTTTCTTAAAAAAGGCATATAAATAAATTCTTACTCTTTAAACGGCCGTAGATATTCTTAGCCCTTAAGACGTAAGTAAAGGCTAGGTAAATACCGGTTTTTATTTTTAATATTATGGATATCGGGTTTTTTTACGGTTATTAATAAGGTTAAATAGCTAAGTATTAAGGAACGCCGGAATTAGCTCAGCTAGTTCCGTAGTATAAATCAAGTAATCAATCAATATATAATTTAAACGGAAAAAATATTAAACTTAAAAGGCCGGAGAATATAATAAATAAAATAATTAAATATATATTAAAAAACGTAATTAATTATTTTAAGAATAATTTAACGGATATAGAACTCCGTAAACGTTTAATAGAAAATATATATAAAGAGCTTAATCTTTATAAAGTATATTTTAAAATAAAACGGATTATAAAAAAAATAAAAAAAAATAAGAACTTAAGAAAAAAAAAATAAAGAAATAAATCTTAAAGCTTAAATATTTATAAATTAATTAAATTATATAAACGGAAACCTTTAAGAAGTTATATTAAACATAAATTTAATATACGTTAATTATAACGGAATTACATAAATATTATAAATAAAAAGAATACAATAAACGCGATACCCTTAAAACTATATAAATAAAAGGCTTTAAAACGTTTTAATAATATAAATAACGTTTATATAATTACCGTAAATAATATTACCTTAATAACTTAAGTATTAAAACCGATTTTAAAATTTATCTTAATAGAATATTAATAATTAAGCGGAAAATATAAATTAAAGGTTATAAAATTATTAATAGAATTTATATATTAATTAAAATATTAAAGGAAATAATTAATTTATTTTAAGATTATTTATTTTAATTAAGTTTTAAAACCTTTATATTAATAACTTTAAATTATTTAATATAAAATTATATTTTATCTATTATAAGTATTATAATATATTTTTAACGGAAAAGTATATAAGTTATAAATAAGGATATAACGGAGGTATCGTAAGTTTTAACGAAAGAAAATATATATAAAAAAAGGATTAAAATTATAAGAACGGGCATTACGATACGGATTATTAATTATTATTATTACCTATAACCGTACCGCTTAACGATTAATTAAATATATTAATAAACGTAATAATTATTACCTTAATTATATAAGAAGAAGGAAAAATCCTTACTAAGGTTAATAATAAAAAAATAATTAAAAGCTTTAATTATAAAGTTACTACTATAAAGGAAGGATACCCCTTTAATAAGGACGTTAATTATAAAGCGGGTATAATAATAAACGTAATTACGGAGTAACGATAAATTAAAAATAACGATTCAGAAGAAGGAATTAAGCTTATATAAATTAAGGAATAAATAAAGGGGAACTTAAAGGGAAAAATAAGGATTGGGAGGAAAAAAGAACTTTAGTAAATTATTAAGCTATTAAAAGAATAAATTTTAAACGTTAAACGGATTTTATTAATTAATAATATCGTACTTTTTATAATATAATTAATATAACTTTTATTATATTTTAAAAAAGAAATAAGTTAACTTATAAAGAACGTATTAAACCTTAACTATATACGTTATAAAAAGATTATAATTATTAAGGAAGTTCCTAAGAATAACGAAAAAGAAATATAAAAAATAATTTAAAATAAACGACTTAAGATTAATAATATCGTAATTGCGGGCTTAAAGACTTTAAAGCTATATTTAATAAGAATAAGTAAATATACTTTATAAAAATAATAATTATTTATTAACCGGAATAAATAAGTAAATTACTTAATATAAAAGCCGATTAAGGATTAAATATTATTATAATTAACTTAAGTATAATAAAAGAATTACGGATAAAAAAAAAGCCTTTAAAATTACTTAAAGTTAATTATTTAAATATATTAATAATAAACGGAAATTATATATTACTTTATATATAAGTTATATTTAATATTTAAGTTATAAAAATAATTAAATTAATATAAGTATTTATAATATTAAAAAATAACTTAAATTATAATATCTTATTAAGATTTTTATAATTAAAATTAATTACGGTTAACTTTAAGATTTAAATAAAGATATTAAAAATTAAGGATATTACTTATAAAGAAAATATTTAATTACTTAAACTTTAAATATATCCGTTAAGTAAAATACATTAAAAGTTAATATATAAAAAGATATATTATAAAAATACGATAATATTAAAAGAAGAAATTAAGTTAAATTTATTTAAGTATAAAAATAATAAAGAAAGCTTAAAAATCAAATTAAAAAATAAAAAAGATAATTAAAATTAATAAACTATAAGAAAAAAGAAGTTTAAAGAATAAGGTCGGCTTTAAAAACGTATATTCTAACGATTAATTAATAAAAGAAAAAGGATATATTTATATACTTAAAAAGAAAAAGAAGTATATAAAAGATAATCGGAATAAGTAAAGAAAAACTAAAAATAAGTTAAAGCGGTAAAATAGGGTAAAAAAAATAAGTTAAATAAAAAGTAAATAAAAACGATTAAATAAAAATTTAAAAGAATTAGAAAGGATAAAACGGCAGCGGGAGCATTTAAAAGATAATAAAAAAGCTTAAAAGTATTAAAGAGACAATAAAGGAATTAAAAAAAAATAATAAATAGTCCAATTAATAATTTAAAACTAAAAATAAGTTTTATTTTATATTAATAATAACCTATTAAATAAAAGCAGAAAATAATTAGATTTATAAACTTAATACTTAATAAGATAAACGAAGAAATAATATAATACTTAAAGCTATTATTAATTACGTAAGATAACGTTAAATTATATAAATAATATATAATATATAAAGAAGAAACGATATTAATTAAATTAATAATATTAATAATAGTAAAAATAAATAATTATATATATTAAAAGAATAATAAATAACTTAAAGAAATCAATAATAAGAAGAGAGAAGTTATATATTATAATAATATAAAGAAGAAAATAAAGTAAATAAAAGATAAAAATAATAAGAACTATTTACTTATTATAAAAAGTATAATCTTAAGAATTAAATAACCCAATAATTCAATAATTTATTAAGGATTACCAGAATATAAATATAATACTTATTAAATTTATTTAAGGTACGTATATAAAATAATAAATAAGTTAATTTTAAAATTAAAAAATAAAGAAATAAATATTAAGTTAAAATTATTATAAGTTATATTCTTAATAAATAAAAGGATAATAAAAAAAAGATCGATATTTTAAAGTCATATAAAGAACTATAAATATAAGTAAAAAAAAAGAAAATATTATATTGAGAAATATTATTTTAAATAATTAAGTATAACTTAAAATGCTTTAAGTATTATAAATATATAAGGATATAAATATAAAAGAATTATTTAAGATCCTTATAATAGACCTACTTTTATATAGAATAATATTAAGGTTAAGGATTAAGTTATATAAAGTTACCGTTAAGAAGTTATTAAATAATAAAAAATAATAACTTAGGATAATTATATAATAAGGAATTAAGTTAAATATATATGAGAAATATATATAAGTAAATAAATAAATAAATATATAAAATATACTTCCCGTACTTATGGAGAAAGAAGGTAAAGTTAAATTAAGACTTATATTTAATTATTACTTTATATATAAAGTATTATCCGTATTTTATATAAAGTTAATAAAAAGAGTATATAATTTATTAGAATTTTATTATATAAGATTTTCTTTTAAACGGATATAAAGTATAAGTATTAAGTAATAAAAATATATTTTAATAATTAATATTATTTTACTTTTAACGTATTAAACATTGGATAATTATAGTTTATAAGGATACCTTAAGGAATATATATGTCCTTATTTATCTTTATTAAACTTATAAATATTATATTAAAAGTTATCCTTAAATTAAACTTAAAGTTATCCTTTTTTATTTTTAAAAAGGAATATAATTTTATTAATTTAACTTTTTACCTTAATAATATCTTTAAAGTATACGGGATATAAAAAGAATAATTATTTTTTTTTAAAAGATTCCTTTTTTTTTTTATAAATTTTATAATTAAAGTTAAAATTATTATTTAATAAATTAAAAATTAATATAATAAAGATTAAAGTATTAAAAGAAAACTATAAAGTAAAAGGATATATATAAATTAAATTTAAAAAGTACAAAAAGATATTTAATTAATTTATAGTGTAAAATATAAAAGATATTAAAGGATTCTTAAGTACCATTAATATAATAAGAAAATGGATTAAAAGCTTTATAAAGATAGTTCGCCCGTTTACCCGTTTAACCAGAAATATAGAATAAAAATAAAAAAAGTCAGAAAATATATCGTTTTAACTTATATGAAATATAATAATAAAAGTTAAAGCTTTATTTAAATAAAACCTAAAAATATTAATTTATATATATATTAATACTTTAAAGTACGGAGCCGGATATTATATTATTTAAGTCTAAAACGGTTATACCGTTTTATTTATTTATAATTTATATATAATAAATAAGGCGGAACGTAATTACGATATTTATAAATGAGAATTAATAACTATTATTATATTTAAAGAAAAGTTTTCTTATATATTAAATATAAGAGAAGTTTTAATTATATATATAGATTATAAGCTACTTATAAAGTTTATAAATACAGATTACTATAAAAATATCTTTATAAAATAAGTAAATAAATTAAAAAGGCTATATATTAAAATTAAATATATTAAAAAAGAGATTAATAAAGTTACGGATAATTTATTAAAGGCATTATTTAATAATTTAGATTACGTATTTAATAAAAAAGTAAAGAAAATAACCTTTAAAATATAAAAAAATAAGAATAATATGACCTGGTTCTAAAAAAGTAATAAAGGAGGATATTATATTATATTAAAAAAAAACTTTTAAGGAAATAAAGAAAAATAGAATTAACGCTTATAATAATATATAAATTACGACGTAATAATTAAAGAGTTAATTAACTTAAAACGTAAAGGGAAAGTCAATAAGGAAAAACATAAATAAAAAAAAAAAGAAAATAAATATAAAAGAATTATAATTATAAAGAATAATTAATAATAAGTTAATACGGATATATAATGTAAAATTAAATAATAATTACGAAATAAAATATATATAAATCGAATATAAGCTTATAAAGTTATTAAAATTTAAAGAATTACTTTATTATAAAAATAACGATTAATATACCGATATTATTAAATATTTTAAAATAAAAATAAAATTAAAGAAAAAGGATACGGTTTAATAAATTAAATTTAATAAATAACTTATAAATTATAAGTTTAATTTAATTATTAATGGGTTACTTTACCGATACGGGAAGCGTTAAATAATATATTTAATAAAGGAAAAAATAATATAAATACTTAAAAAGATTTATAATAGTATAGGATATTTTTTAAAAATTATATTAAAGAAACTATAATATTGTTATTAATAATTGGATATAATAAAAGATATTATAAAATACATATAAAGGTATTTAACTTATATAAAGTAAGTATATAAAAGCCGTACGGTTTTATTAAGTCCAATTAAAATAAAAATTCTTTTTAACTTATTTAAAGCGGACTTTATTAGTCCTTTTAAATAAATATAAAGGGGTCTTCGGTACGTCTTTAATATAATGGATTATTTCTTATGATTTATATAATTATTCTATATTATATTAATTAAAGTAAAAAACGTAATTATTACGTTAAAAGAGTATATAAATTATTACTTAAAATTTATTATGATATATATAAATATCGGGAAAATATTTATAAATAAAAAAATAAGAAGCTTCTTCCGATTATATAATATTTAATTTATTTCTATATTAAGTATAACGTATAAAGTAATAAGTATAATAAAATTTAATAATTAAATTTAATAAAACGTAATAAAAAAAAATATAAACTTAATAAAAATATAACTAAATATAAGCAGGAAAATTAACGATATTAATTATTAACTTAAAATATATTAAATATTTAAGGTACATTTTTATTAATATCCTTTTCGGGTTTAAGCCGGATATAATATATAAACGTAACGTAATTAAACTAAGAGTTAAAATACGTATTATAAAAAGAATAATACCACTTTTAAAAAAAATAATATATAAAACCGTTTAAGGATTTATAATAGACCGAATAAATATTAAGGAAAAGTTATAAAAGAAGTTAAATATAATAGAAAACCGATAAAAGAGACATTATAATAAGGGAATATAAAATTAAAAGCCGTTAAAGAAAGAATAATTAATTATATAATAAAATCTTATTTTTAATTTTAATAAACTTAAGCCCTATTAAGTCGGATTATTTATTATTAAGGGCTTTATAGGAGAATATAAAGCTTTATATATATTAAATTAAAAAAAATAGAATTCTTATATTTAATTTATTTTATAAGGATTATCTTAAAGTATTTATTCCGTATATTAGATATTTTAAACTTTCCGATAAGTTAAAGTTCAAAATAATAAAGAAAATTAGGATTTAATAAGTATAAATAGAGAATATTTTAATCCTTTAAAAACCGTTATAATTATAAATGGTACGATTTAAGGGGAAAAAGTATATATAAATAATATAATACTATTTCCTTTATATTTTTATTTTATTTATTCTTATGGTTCAATATATTAAAAACTTTAAAAAAATACGGATTTAAAAATAAAAAAAAAGAGGGGAAAAAAAGGAATAAATAATTATTTTAATAAACGTAATTAAAAACAAAAAATAAAATAAAAATAAAATAAAAATATAATAAAGATTTAAAGGAAATAAGTATAAATAAGGGGATATTAAGTTTTTAACCTTTTATTTAAAATCATTTATTTTTTATATTATAAGTTATAAAATTATAAAATTATAAAAAGTTATAATTATTTATAATTAAAAATATTTCCTTAAAAAGAAAGAAAAAGTATATTAAAAGTAATATATAAATAAATGTATAATTAAGTATTAAGGTTATATATTAAAAAGTCTATTTAAAAAGACGTTTTTTTTACGGATTATAGGTTTAAATATTAAATTTATTATGGATATTATATTAAGAATACGGGTAAAATATATTATTAATATATATAAAAAATCTATTTTAAATAATAAATAACTAAGGTTCCGACTATACCTTAAAAATAGGTAATTAAATTTAATATTATCCTTTATTACGGTAACCACGGGGCATAAAACCGTATTAATTATCCTATCTTAAAAACGGAAAAGGAAATAAAATAGGAAAACCGATATATATATGAAGATATAACCTAAAATGAAAATAACCCGTTATTAAGGAGGTAACCCGACGGATAAGCCCGGTAACGCGACCGAGGGAACTAATAAAATAACCTGAAAACCGATTAAAACTTTAATCCGTAAATAGCTATATATATATTCTTTTAATAAAGCGTATATTAAAATTAAAATTATAATAATACGTTTAATAACTTTAAACCGGAGTTAAAGTTAAATAATATAAGGCAGATATAATAAAATTAAAAATAATTTAAAATATAAGGTTTATTAACGTTAACAATATAAAGTTAAAGAAGGACGTAAACTTTTCTTTAAAATATAACCGTATTACTTACGGAAATAACTTTGGTTAAGAACAATTAAAGAGTTATATTTAAGTTAAAGACCTTAAAGGTTATCGTATATACGGGGACGAAATAAAAGGAGAAGCTTATTAAAAAAAAGATACTTATAAAAACGCGGGTAAGGGCTACCGCGCGTATATAATATAAATAATAAACCTAGGAAAAAAGGAAGGTAATAAAAAAGCCCGGGTAAGCTTATTATTTAAATAGAGAATTAATTAATAATTATTTTCTATATAAAAAAAAAATAACTTATTAAAATTAAAGCCGATAAAACTTAAATTAAAGATATCCTTAATTAAGTTTAAATCGGATAAACGATATTACCTTTTCTTAAGTAACCGTTTATAAAACTTAATCGAAAAATTAATCCTTAAAGGGGACGGGCTATATTTTATATAAACTTTATTATATTAAATAAACGTATATAACTGAAATAATCCTATAATTCCGGTAAAGTCGGATTAACGTATTAATAAAAGGACTACTTAAATTAAAGGAATTACCTGAATTAATAAACGAAAAATAAACAATATAAACAACTAAATTAATTAAGCGGATAAGGACGGTAAATAACGATTAAACGGGGATTATTAAGGTAAACGAATAACGGAGTTAAATAATTAAGATTTAAAAATAAACTATAATAATAATAAACAAATATTAAAAATAAAAGATATAGTAAAAGATGTTTATTAAGGCTATAATTATTAAATTAATTATAAATTATAATTAATTATAAAGTATATATAACTTTTTATATTAAACTTATAATTTATATTAAAATTAAGTAATATATAACGTATTAGAAAAAAAGCATTTACTTAAATTATATCCCGATATTAAAAATTGATAAAAAGGAATTAACGATAATTAATTAAAAAGTAAATTAATTCATATATACTTAAATAGAAATTATAATCGCCCGGTTAATACTTAAAAATATAATTTAAATAAACGTTATTTAATAAACCTTTAATATAACGGTAATTAATAAAGGTAAATTAACGATTATTATTAATTTATTAATACCGGGTATACGCCTGGGTACCTTTATAAGTATAAAAAACGTAAACCTGAATATATACCATAAGAAGTTCCTAAAAATAGGAAAGTTAAAATAAACTAAGGTTATAAAAGACCGACGGATATAACTTTAAATAAATTATTCAGTTAATATTTAAACAAACCTTAATAATATTAAAAATATGTTTATTTAATTTAATGAAATTAATAATTAAGGTACGTTTTTTAAGGTATAAGGATATAATAGGGGTAATTTTAATTAATATAATTTAAATTAAAAATTCCGAAAAAATTACGAGGAAGTTAATATAGATATAAAGTAAATAATTAATAATAAAATTATAAATTTATATATATTTTTAAAAGGATAATTAATAATTAAATTAAAATAAGTTAATTAAAATATAAAAGGAGTTAAAGATTAAAAAAGTTAAAAAAATAAAAGAATTTAAAGAAGTAAAAAGAAGTAAAAAAGGTAAATAAATAAAAAGGATAAAGTAAACGGCCACGTAATATAATTATTAAGTAAGTAAATAATTAAACGTTATTTTTAACGTTTTATTTATTAATGGAACCGGGTAGAATAGAACTTAATAAAGATAATAAGTAATACTACCACGTTTAAAAGAAACCTTTTTTAATATACCTTTTAAAAATGCCTATATCGGAATAATCGTATATAAGTTATTAAGAAAATATAAAAATATATTTTATTTATAAGTAAATATAGCCTTAAGGATACTTAATATATTAATTAATTAAAGGAAAAATATATAAGTAAATAATAGTAAATATTAAGAGTTATAAGAAGGAATATACCTTTAATAAATATTATTAAATATAGTAATAAGCGTTAAAGGAGTTTATATAAAAGTTAAAGAGTTATCTGAAGATTAATAAATAATTATTTTATTTTTTTCTTCTTTTTTTTACCCTCTTAAAAAGCAATATATAAATAATAATAATTATAATAAACCATTACTTTTTTAATTACTTTCTTAAGATTAATATAATAAATTAATAAAGAAATAATATTAATAAATAAGTATAAATTAAGTAATTATATATAGTATTATTTTAAATATATTAATAAAAAAAATTAAAATTTATAAAAAAATTTAAATAAAATTTATTTAAATAATTAAGCCTTCTTAAGACGTACTTAAAGTTACGTAATAAACTTACTTAAGATATACTTAATAATAATAGGATTAAAAGAGATATTAAAAGTATATAAATAAAGAAGTAAAGTAAAAAAAAATTAATTATAATGTTTTATCCTTATAAAGGGCGGTATTTACAATCTTTTAATAAGCGGAGTAAAACGTATTATACCCTTATATAAATTAAACGTATTATATTTAATGAAAATATAAATATAAATAACTTAAGCTTTAAGATAAATAAACGTAAAGTACTGAAATTACCGTTATTAATAAATTAAAATAATAAAATTAAAAGATTATTATTAAGAAAATTAAGTCTTAATATATTTATTTATTATTATTAAATAAAATCTAAGAATAAAACTATAAAAGGAATAAGTAAATATATATATAAACGGTATTAAAAAATAAAAAGTACTTATTAATTATACGTAATATTAGAAAAATAAATTTATTATAAAAGGAATAAAAGTAAATTAATACTATATTAATATCTTTTTAATTTTTATATTTATAATAATTTAAATTATTAAAAGGATATTATAAAAGGTATATATATAATTAAAATATATATAAATAAATATAATATAATTTAAAGTATAATAATATTAAGGATAATACTTTATTATAAAGGGAGCTAAAAAGGGGGAAAATATAAAAGATATAAAACTTATGGATAAATATATAAAAATATAAAAATATTAAAAAAGCTAATTAAGGGTAGAATCAATTTATATATACTTTAAAAAGAAAAAGGATAACGGATTATTATAGTAAGGAACTTATACCTTATTAACTTATATAGGGGCTGCGGCCCATCTTTAATTGCACTCTATTACCACCTATTATTTTATTACTTTTTATTTTTCCTTCCTTTTTATCTTTTCTTCGGCTTTAACGTAAAATTATAGTTTTAATTTAAGATTTAATAATTAAAGTTATACCGGAACTTTTTATTTATTATATAATTAAAAACCGCCGTTTTAACGCTTTTTAAGTTAAATATAATAGTTATAATAATCTTATTATTCTTATTATTATGAATAAGGGCTCCTTTTAATATATATAAAATTAGTTTTTTATTTTTTATAATATTAAATAAATTATTTACTTTTTTATAATAAAAATTTCTATCCTTTTTATTTTACCGTTTATATTATAAGTTAAAGTCCTTTATTATTAAGTATTCTTTAATTATTTATAACGTTTCCTTTAGCTTTTAAAACGTTAATGATTTTATTCTATTTATTAGGGATGGATTTTATACGTTATAAATCTATAAGCTATTTTAATTTTCTTAATAAAGTATAATAAATAAAAGTTTTTATTTTTATACGTAACCTCTTAATTATTTATTTTCAATTTTTTATTTATATAGAAGTATATTTAGGTTATGTTACTTTTGTTAAAGTAAAATAAAAGTAATCCCTTAAGTTTATTAAGGAATATATTATCTTACTATAAAGTAATTCCTATATAATAACTATATTTATTTCTCGGATTATTTTATTATGGAAAAACGGTTTATTAATTATAATTAATTGCTTTTTTATATTATATTATATAATTTTTATTTTATTAAGTTTATTATTTAGTATCCTTTTAAGGGTTAATTTTTTTCTTCCCTTTTTTAAAAGTTTAATATTATTTATATTTTTCCTTATAAGTACGGTTATTTTTTTAGGTTTTTCTAGTTTCTTAATTTCTTTTAACGTTTTATATCGGCCTTTTAATTATATTTTTTAATATTTTCCGCCTTTTCCTTCCTTCTGTTTCTGTTATTTATCCTTTTTTATTAATAAAACCTATTTCTTTCTTTAAGAATAACCGGATAAGCTTTCTTTTTTAGAAATATTCTTTTAAATTTTATTTATAATCCTTTAATCTTTTTTCTTATTTTTTTCTTTTTTCTTATATACCGATTATTTTTTACCGTATATTCCTTATTTTTATATTTTATATATTTAATCGTATCGCTTTTTAGCCTTTTTATATTTAATAACCTATATCCCTTTAAACTATAATCATTTATATATATTATATACTTCAATATATTTATATATTTTAATATAATATAATTATATCTTTATTATTTAGAATATTATTAAGTATTTACCCTTTAGTTTTATGCTTTTATTAATTTTTTAATTTAAGACATTATTATATATTTTTTTAAACGTAACGTTAACTATTAGTATTCAATATATATTATTAAATTATAAGTTTTTTATAGATAATAAACGTTTAACGTTTAATATTTTTAATCTTAAGTATAATATTTTATTCTCTTTTTTATTTTTTTTTATTACCGTTTCTTTATTTATGATTTTAAACGTAATTAAATAAATATTATTTACCGTTACTTTATATTATTTAAATTTTAATTATTTAAATATTTTCTTTAATTATTCTTTTATTATAACGGACGTTAAGTAAAATATTATATCTCCGTTTTTAAATTTAATCATTATTATTATTAAATTAATTAATAGTTTTTTAATTATTTTCATTAGTAAATCTGCGACCTATTTAGAGCGAGTAGCCAAAAAAAAAGGGGATTTTTTTATTCAGACCGCTCGTGAGTTACTTACGAGAATCCCGGAAAACTTACGAGGGCTCCGAGCGGTCCCGAGCGGGTAAAAAAAAGTTTAAATTAAAAACGTTTAAAACGGTAAAATAACGGTTTTTATTTTTTATAAATTTTTTTATTAAGCTTTCTTAATAACGGGTATAGCCGTAACCCCCCCTATAAGCCGTAATATTCAACGTTTTTTAAAATTAATTATAGATTCGGTTTTTTTAACTAAAAGTTACCCTGGTAATTGATAATTTATCCTTAAGGGGGGGGTAGTTAAAGGGGGTAACCCTATTTTTCAAAATGTTAAGTAAAAAAACTTACGAGTAAGTAGGAAACTTACGAGTATTTACTACAATTTACGAGTAATCCGGATACTCGTAAGCGCTTAAAGGCTAAGCGAAAAGGGATATAAGCTTAATTTACTTAATTTGCTCTCTTATACTTAAAGTACTTATATATTAATTTATAAATTTATAGATATTAAATATTTTTATTAATTATATTAAAGTTTTTTTTATAGTTATAGTTATTTCTTTTTATTCTTAATTTTAAGGGTTAACGTCCTTTTTTTATATAATATTTAAATTTTTTTTTTTATATTTTTTATTTCTTTTCGCCTTTTTTATAGTTAATTATAAAGTTATTTTCTTTATATTTTTATATTTTATATATTATTTTTTCCGCTTATAGTATTGAATCTTTTATATTAAACTTAACGCCGTAGAAATATTTATAACCGTTAAAGTATATAAATATTCCTTTTAATTTTTTTTTATTTCTTTTTTTCTTTTTTTTTCTTAATTTTTTTTATTAGAATTTCCTATTTTAAGGTATTATTCCTTTATTTTTTATAGTTTTATTTATATAAAGGATTGCGATTTTTTATTTATTAATTTCTTACTTTATTATTAAGAGTCTATAAATCGTTAATACCGCTTTTATATTCATTTTAACCGGTCCGTTTTTTACTTATTTTTATATCCTCTTATTATATGTTTTTTTTACGTTTTTACGTATATATATAATTATAATCTTTTAAAGTTTATTTTAAGGTAATTTTTACTGGTTTATCGTTATAATCGATGGGTTCCGTTTTTTTATTTATTATCCTTTTATTAATATCCCTCCGTTAATATTATTATTCTTTTTAAAAGCCTATTTTTCATCGTATTTCCACCCTTTTATTCATTTTTTATCTCGTTAAGAGCCGTATATATTTATTTTATCGCCGTCGTTTTTCGGTATCTTTTATTAAAAAAATCAGTATTTAATTATTTAATACTTATAAGTTGAAAATTCTTATTTAATAATAAAAGGTTTTATTATATTTATTATATTTATTATATTTATTATATTTATTATATTTATTATATTTATTATATTTATTTACTATTATATTTATTATTATATTTATTATTATATTTATTATTATATTTATTATTATATTTATTATTATATTTATTATTATATTGATTATTATATTGATTATTATATTGATTATTATATTGATTATTATATTGATTATTATATTGATTATTATATTGATTATTATATTGATTATTATATTGATTATTATATTGATTATTATATTGATTATTATATTTATTATTATATTTATTATGATATATATTATTATACTCTTTTTAACTTATAATATAACGTTAATGAAAGACAGTATTATATTATTACGTATTATCTGATTAATTGATTAATTAATTTATATTACGGATCTATTTAAGTTAAGTCCGGCGTTCCTTAATAAGCGGTCATTAAGTCTTATTAATAACCGTAAAAACCTGATAGTTACAACGTTAAGATTAAAACCCTGTATTTATCTAACCTTTACTTTAGTCTTAAAGGATTAAAAATATTTAAGGCCGTTTAAAGAATAATAATTTATTTATATACTTTTTTTAAAGAAAACCTATAATATTGTAACCGAGTTCTTTTAAGGGATAGTTTTAAACTTATTACTTTTCTATTTCTTTATATATCCGCTTTATATTAATATCTTAAGTAATATCCTTAAATACTTTTACCGGTATATATATTATTATTATTCTAATTATAATTACCTTTCTGTTTTATTATTATAGTTATTTCTTTTAAGGACTTTTAACGGATATCTATTATCGTATTTTTCCGGTTATAAAGTATAATATAATGATTATAACCGTTACTTATTTTTCCTCTTCCTTTTTAGCCGGTAATAAGCTTTCTTTATAAGGTCTTTAACGACTTTATTTATTTCCCTATTAAAGTTAAATTAAAGTAATAAAGTTATAAATTTTAGAAATTTTACGGCCGCCTGGATACCTCGTTTCGTAAAGAATATTTTACGGTAATTACTTATTCCGGCCTTTTAAATTAATTCTATTTTAAGTTCCGTAAATAATAAATATAAAATAATTATATAAATTACGTCTTATTTCCTTTATTTATATTCGTAATTAATATCCGTCTGCCTATTAACGTATATAGTAAAAAGGAAGTAAATTAGTTCGTTTTTATTTCTCCGGAGTTAAATTATTAATACGTTATTATCTTTATTTATAATCTTATAATAACGTAAATACTTTTAAATAATCTTTTTATTATTTAAGGTTAAATATTATTACCCTTAAAGGATTAATCCTTAATATTTACGTTAACTTTTAATTCATTATAATATAATTTATAGGGTAATTATTTTTATTATTATTTTTATAATCTTTTTATTTTTTACTTCCTTTACGTTAAGTATAAACTTATATAAATTTATATTAACTTTTTAGATATAAATTGAATTAATTTTCTTTTAGTTTACTTTAATTCTATTTCAGTAAAAAAGGTAGGTATTTTATTATTACCCCTTTTTATCCGGGATTTTTTAAGGTTTATTTGGATCCGTTTGTTCCCTATCAATATAACCGGTTATATATCCGTTTTAAGTTTTATTTAAATAATTATTTAATTAAAAGATAATTCGATTAAAGCTATAAAAACTTCGGATTTTAATACCGGAATAAAAGTTATTTTATATTTATTATTAGATTTTTTTATATACCGGCTTTAAACCTTTTATAATTATTAAATAAGCTTTTTCTTATATCCGTACGTACTTTTAGGATTTTATTAAATAATTATTACGTATATTATAGCCGGTTTTTTCACTGTTTAATAAACGGTCTTAGCCTTTTATAAAGTAATACTTTACGTTAATACTATAAAATACGTAAAGCTTTTTTCTTAAAAAACTATTTTCCTTTAAACTTTTTTTATATAGTCCTCTTAATTAAGCTTTCCGTTAATTTAAAGGTGAAATACCTTAATATTAATTTCCGGTTTTATTATAATTTAACCTAGATTTACCGTAATTATTATATTATATAATATTAAGCTTTTAATTATAAAGATAAGTTTATACTTATATAGTATAAATTAAGTTTTATATTTTTTTATTTATTATAAATAAATTTTATAAGCTTACTTTAACTTTAAATAATTTATATAAGTAAAATATTATAGATTAATAAGTAAATATTATTAATAAAACCGTTGATTTAAACTTTTTATTTTAATTTAATTAATTTTTTAATTAACGGGGTATTAAAAAATAAGAATAAAATAAAAGATATAAATAACCTTTATAGGATCCCGATTATAATAGGCTTTATCGGGATTATTTTTTATTATAAGTTCATTAATATTATTTAATTACTTAAAAAGCTTTTAATCTATTTTATAAGGAAAAGTAATATCCTTTTTTTCTATAGGTTAAATATTAATCTTTAATAATTTATTTTATTAAAAGCTCCCATAGTTTTTAATAAAAAAAAGCTTATTATATACTTCTCTTTATAGCCTTATATTATATATACGCCGTTAATTAGGCCTTTAAGGGCTATTTCTATTAACCGTCCTCTTCTCGTACCCATTTATTAATTAAGGAGGAGCCTATAATCTTCCGCGTAATCGCTAAGGATCTTTATTATTACTTACGTATTATCTATAATACCTATTATTATATTTTTTTAAATATAATTTAACACTATATAAGTAACCGTTTTTTTTCTTAGTATTTTTAATTATTTATATTTAAGTTAAAATTAATAAATTTTTTACTTAATTTTAATAATTACTTAATATATTCATCGGTCAAATTATTAAATTTATTAATTATTAAACTTAAATATTATAGCGTACTTAATATAAAGGTATTAGGGTATTAATATAAGGTAGGTTAAGTAGTAAATAAATAATAGCTATGAAGGTAATTATAATATAGGTAGTATACGCATAATAGGTATATACGTTAAGCCCCCCCGGGAGCTAATCCTCATAAGGCAAGTAAACCGAGCCTGGGAGCAAGGCCACTTAAAACCATAATATGATCCCCCCCTTTATAACGGCGAGTTCCTATAAGCTATTACCGGTATCCACCTTAATAGTACCTAGCTCCGGGGCTAGGTCTATATAATATCCGGCGACGAAGATATCGTATTAACGGCGGCGGGGTAATATAGGTAGATACTAAGTACCAAGCAAATTATATATTAAAAAAAAATTGAAAAAAAGTGGAGTTTACGACTAGTGCAAACGTGAAAAAATCGTAAAAAATTCGACGGGAATTAAGTCAATTATCGTATTCTCCGATGAATAGCCGGGTTATATACTTTTTAGCCGAAAAAGGGCTTAATATAGGGTAAATGGCTTTTATTGTTATTATTATAGGTTTTTTATTAAAGAATCGAATACTATTAAAGTAAACTTACTTATTAACGGGCTCTTTAAGTATTACTTTAAATTTAAATATTTAATACCCTTTTAACTTTATTATATAAGAGTAATATAAAGCTATTATAGGGTACTTTTTCGCTGTTTGGTTTATAATTAAACTTAAAATATTTAAGATATAGCTTACGTTTTTTTACTTTAGCCTTAAAGTAATCTAAGTACTTATCCTTATATATAATATTACTAAATTTATTTTTATCGATCTCCTTAAGATTATTATTACTTAATAACGTTTAAGTTAATTAAGATAATAATCGGATTATATAACTTTTAGCTTAATATACGTTAAGATTATATTAAAGTAAACGACCGATAAATTACCGATATAATATAAAAATAAAGCCGTCCGTAATTTAATAACGGAGCTTTAAAGTAAGGAACTTACGTAAAGTTAAGATTTTATAAAAATCTGAGTAACCTAAGGGTATAATTATAATAAAAAACCGAGTATAGAATTTATTAAAAGTTTCATTCTTTTTATTTAAAGGCTTATTTATACCGAAGTTTAATAAATATAGTTAAGTATTATATACAGAGACTTTATTATATATATTAAATATATTATTTAAATCTTCAATTATTTAAACCGGTAAAATATATAGGTCGTTTAAGAGTAAATTGGCTTAAGCTTTAAGTAGATCGAATATATTATCTCTATAATAATCGCGGATATAGTTTATTTTATCGGACTTATAAGTAAAGAGTATAATACTTTAACGGAATTTTAAGTTAAAATATAATCTTTAACTATTTTATTATATTTTTTAATAGCGGAATAGCGGTATATCTAAATATTTCTTATTTATTCCTTATAATCCAGGTTACGGGGAGTACTATTGGGTATAAGGAATAAAAAGAATAAATAATTTTTTAATTTTTAAGATTAAGGCTTTAATACCGGTAATAACGTCTTTATCGTTTAAGTCGTAAATATCTTATATGCCCTCCTTCTTTATAATTTTAATAATAATAAGCTTCTTAAGTTTAATAATATAAATAATAAATTCAGCATTTTTAACTATAAGCTTATCTTTTTAAGCCGTAAGCTTTTTATTATTATTACGATAGATATCGCGAGATCCACGGAGTTAAGTGAATATATAAGTTAACTTTTTATTTAAGTTTTACAGCTATATATTTATTATAGTAAGGTTCTGAATTTATTAATATAAATTCCTTAATAAAACTAGAACGACGATATCGTTCCCTTTTACGTTTAAGTCATAATTTAAGTTATTTATAATATTAAAGGTTAAATAATTAATTATAGAAGTAAAATAGAAATTTTAAAATATAGGAAATTTATACGAATATTATATATAGATATAAATATTAAGGTCGTCTTAATAAAAATGAGGTTTTTATTGTTTAATTAGGTTAATTAATTAATTAATTAGGTTAATTAGTTAATTAATTAATTAATTAATCGATTACCCGGATCGATAAGGTTTTTTAATCCGTTATTAAGTAACTTACGTTTAATAGTAACCCGTTATCCCTCACAATGGGATTTTCAGCTATATCGATTTTGACTGCTATAACGTCGTAATATAATTACGGATAGCTATTATTATATTAGGGTATTAATATAAGGTAAGTTAAGTAATAAATGAATAATAACTATGAAGGTAGCTATAATATAGGTGGTATACGTATGGTAGGTATGTACGTTAAGCCCCCCGGGAGCTAGTCTATAAGGTAAATAGGCCGAGTTTGGGAGCAAGGCCACTTGGAACTATATTAAAAGGGTAAGATATATATAATATGTTAATTAATTAATTAATTAATTTATATATATAAAAGCTTAATTATTTATTAATTTCGGCGTTCCGTAATATTAATAATTAAGTTAAGAGTTTTTTTAATATTTATATTTATTTTAAATTTATCATTTTAATTTTAAAAGGGAAAAGGAAATTATAATTAATTAACTTAACCCTAATTTACCTTAAAGGTTAACCTAACCTTAAAAAAAACCTTTCTTTTACAATTATTTACCTTAATATTATAATTAAATCTTTAAATTAATCCAATTAAAATTAATAAATATCTTAAATTCTTTTTTTATTATTTCCGTTAAAAATATATTATTATTTTTATTTTTATTAAGTTTTTATAATTATAAAAACTTAATAATTTTATTAAGCTTAATCCAAAGGAAACGGCCCCGATTATTTAATTTTATTATTCTTAATGCTTAAACTTTATTTTAAATATTTTATTATATTATTTTTCTTGGATTAATTTTTTTTAATTTTAATTTTAATTTTTTAATGTTAAATCCCCATAATCCCGTTTTACTGGCCCTATATGGTAACTAGGTTTATATAGGGCTATTTACGGATATTAATAAATCGTTAAATAATTATTATTATTTTATTTATATTAATAAATAACTTATTAAATAAAGTTTAAGGGCTTTTAATAAAATCGTTTTTTACCCTTTAAAATATTCGATTATTCTATAATTTATCTTCTATACGTAAAAATATTATTTTATTACGTTTACCTTTATATAATGAATATAATTGTTTTTTTATTTAAATTTATAATAATAACCTATATATAATAAATATAAGTATTAAATAATATAAAACCCGTTTTATAATATAAGTTAATTCTATTAACTTTTTAATAATTTATTATTTATAAAAAAGGCTTATACTTTATAAGTAATAATAATAATAAAGTTATATATATTAAAAGGTTCCGGGGCCTTATATAAGCTTATTTTAGCGTTAAGTATATAAAAAGGTAATAATATAAAAAGGTTATTATAAAAAGTATATAATAAAAAGTAAAAAATAAATAAATTAACCCGGGTAATTATCGTAATCACACCCGGGAAATATTTATAATTTTTTAAGCTTTAAATTATTCGAAAATTTAATCTCCGGGGTATTACTAAGTAAAATATTAATAAATTATTTATAATCCGTATTTATAATAATAAAAATAAAGGTAAAACCAGGTAACCGTAAGTTACTCCAGAAAAAGGTATTATTTATAATAAAGGCTTAATATTAAAGCTATATTAATTTTATTAAGTATTAAAACGGATAATTATTTAATTATTAAAGTAAAATTAATTAACTTAAATAGGTAATAACGCTTAAGGGTAAGCCGTTATTATTATATAAAGGGTATTAAGCTTTAAGGCTACCTTTACGGGGTATATATTAACGTTAATATTACTCCCCCTCCTATATATTTATCCTTAAGTATATAGGCTATTAAAATTACGCTTTTAAGGGGTTACCCCAAACTAAAGGCCCTACTTATAAGGCCCGACTTCGGTATTTAGTGAAAGCCCTATAAGGATTACTTACCGGTAATAATAAAAGCCCCCGTAAAGGGTAACCACTTTGGACTTAAAGGCCCCCGTAAGGGCATATTCCGGGGTTAAGCCGGTCCCCCCGTAAGGGTACTGCATTTAAAAGGCTTAAAGGGTCCCGTAAGGGCATATCCCGAGGTTAAGCCGGTCCCCCGTAAAATACCAGGTTCTAAGGTAAAGCCGGCCCCCGCAGGATACCGTAATTTAAGTTAAATTAACCCCCGTAAAGTATTATATTTAAATATAAATTAATTAAAGATTTACTTAAATTACTTATTAATATATATAATTATAATATTATTATTTAATTTATTAAAAAAAAGGTTCTTTAAAATCGTTTTTACTTTTATTATATTTATTATTTATTTATTAAATAAATATAAATAATAATAACCAATAATTAAAGTTATTAATAAAAAGAATCTTATTAAGTTTATTAAGTTTATTATATTTATTACGTTAATTAAATCTAGGATCTTTATAATAATAATGGTTATATATTTTTATTATAATAAAAGCTATTATAATTTTTTATTATTATTTTTAAATTATAACGTATTTAACATAAAAAATAAAATATATATAATATATATAATTATTTTTTAATTTAAGTTTATAATTATAAACTATATATAATAAAAATAAATATTAAATAATACGGAACCCGTTTTATTATATTAATTAACTTTATTAAATCCTTAATAAATATATTTTTAATTAATTATAATTTTTTTCTTTATAATAATAATATAATTTATATAATTATAAGTTAAAGAATTTACTTTTATTATAATATTAATTTTTCATTATTTAAATTTAAATATATTATTATATATTTAAAATATAAGGTTAAATAAGTTTTATTAATTTCTTAAAAAAATTTAATTAATAAGTTAAAATTATATATTTTAATTAAAAAATTAATATATATAATCTTTTTAATTAAATAAAAAAATTATTTTCTTAATTAATAAATTTATATTCTTTAAAAAAATTTAATTTTAAAAATTATTTTAATTTAAGAAATTATAATTATTAATATTAACGATTATATAAATATTTTTATTTATAATTTATTTTTTAATTTAAAATAAAATTTACGTTTAATATAAGGTACCTATAGTTTATAATTTATATATATTATTATTATAATATTAAGGATTATTTTAACGTTTATAGATTTATAATTTTATTTTTATATAAAATCCTTTTTAAAAACTTTATTTTTAAATAACTTTTTTATTATTTAATTAATACGTATTATCTTATAAAATTATTATAAAACGGTATATATATATATAAATAGTATTATGATTTACGGTAAGTATAAGTATAAAGGGTAACTCTTAAGTGGTTTTAATACGTATATACCTTAAATCTATAATTATATATATAATTATTTATTAATTATATACTTATTATTATAACGGTTCTTAATAAATAATAATAATAATTAAATCAGTTTTTTATATACTCTTATATATATAATAATACTTATTTAAGCTTTTAATATATATTTAATATTTATTAATATATAAATTTTAAAAATTCTTACTTTAATAATAATTTATTATATAATTTAATATTTAGCTTTTTAATATTAAATTCTTTTATACTATAAAGATAGTAAATTTTTTTAAATAAAAAAGGAAAAAATAAAAGGTTATTAATAATAGCTTTTTATTCTTAAAGTTTAATATAAAAGATAAACTTATTTTTAATTATAATAATAATATCCTTATTTAAATACCTTTATAAATCGTTTAAGCTTAAATAGGCTTATTTTTAAGCTTTATTTATAAATAAGTTATTACTTTATTAATAATAATTAAAGGATTTATTAATATAAAATTCAATTAATTTATAAAAGTCTTTAACCGTTAATAACGTTAATTAAGCGTTAAAAACCCTTATTTATTATTTATAGATTTATAAATAAGTATATTAAATTTATTAATATTTTTATTAAATCTTTAAGCTTTTAGAATTAATAATATTTTTTCTATACTAAATTTATTAGTAAATTAAGTAATAATTATATTTAATATAGGTTAATAAATTAAAATGTTTAAGACTTATAATTACTTCTTTATCGATATTTATACGTTTATAAATTATATCCGTTAAGTTATTAAGTTAAAAAACTATAAAATTATTTAATTAAATATTAATTTATAATTAAGTAATAATCATAATAAAATAATTCTTAAACGGGAGAATAATAATGAATAACGGGACCTTAAAGGTTCAAAACGATATACGTGTATATAGCTTAAGTAATAATAAGGTAAAAGCTTTAAATATAATAAGCGGAAACGGAATAATAATAGAAATAAAAAAAGTAGAAAAATAAACGGTTTTTATTAATAAAAATAATAATAATTTATAGGGACGGCACGATAATTATATAATAAAGAATTCTTAAATTAAATAAAAAGTTTATAATTAATAAGATACGTATAAAAAAACGTATATAAAACGTAAAAATAACATAATTATAAAAAATAAATAAAAAATGGAAGAAACGGGGATAATATATAATAATGGATAAAAAATAAGCAAAAACAAAAAAAACCTTATTAAGTATATATAAATTAAGAAAGAATTAAGTAAAAATAAAAGAATATTAAATAATTAAAGATTAACTATAAAAAAAAATAACCATTAAATACGTAAAAGGAATATAATAATAGAAAAACGGTAAAAACGTTAAAGGGTTTCCTTATAATTAAATAAAAGGATATTATATTAAAAACCTGGCCGATATTATAAATTAAGTTATAAAAGGTAAAAAACTTTTATATAAAAATAAAAATAGGATTAAGGGAATTAAAGAAATTACGCGGAACTTAAAAAACGGTAATGAAAATACCGGTAAAAGGAGGTAAAAAGAATTAAAAAGGTTATATATAAAATAAAAAAATGACGGGAGAAACTTTACGGATAAAAGTAAAAATAAATTAAATAATAAAAACTATAAAAATAACATTTATATCGGTAATAAAAAAGGTAAAAATTAAAAAAAAAAAGCGGCAATATTAAAAATGGTAAAAATAATAATTATATTATTATTGGATAAAAAAGAAAAGAATATAATTATAAAATTAAATCTATTATAATTAATAAAAACGTTTAAAATAATAAAAAAGCCGTTAATAGAATAAATATTATAATACGTAAATTATAAAATAAGGATTTTTTTTAATATAATTTTATTAAAAATAAAAGAAAAGCTTAAAAAGTTAAAAAAATAAGTTAATAAAAAAAAATATAAAACGGTAAAAGTATTAAAATAATTATTTATTATTATAATAAACGGAATATATTTAATAAAGTTTAAAAAAAAAAAAGGAAATTATTTTAAAACGGATAAAAAAGGAGAATATAATTTTTTATCCCGGGTTAAAAATCGTTAATTATAATTTTCCTTCCGTAATAAAGAAATTAAATACTTTTAATTGGATAAAAAAATACTTTATAATTATTTTAAGTATAATATTAATAAGAATATATAATAATATTTTTAATAAAAAATTAATAAAAAATTAATTTTTTAAATTAATAAAACTATAAAATTAAGCGGCAGATATTTATTAATATTTTAAATATTAAAAGTATAAATATATTATTATAAGGTACCTTAATAATATAAAATATACGATATACGTTAAAAAATATAATATATATAAATACATAGACTTATTAATAAAAAACTTAATAAAGAATACGTTAAAATACGTAAAATATAAGAATAATAATTATTTAACGTAAGACTTATAGTATATAATAAAAGCTAAAAAGACTTAACGTAAAAAAATTAAAATAATAATTAAAGTTTAACGTTATAATTTATATAAATTTAAATTAATAAAATAGAATTATTAATTAATTTTAAAAAAGGATAACGACGAATAAAAGGACCTTAAAGGTTTAAAACGATGCATATACGTATAGTTCTAGCGACAGTAAAAGAAATATATTAAGTACGATAAGTAGAAATAACGTAATAATTAAAAATAAAGTAATAAACGGGTAAGTAACTTATATTAATAAAAACGGCGATAATATATATAAATAATATAATAATAATAAGCCGGATAACGCTTAAAATAAATAAAAAAATTAAGATTAATAAAATACGCGTATTACAGCGTATGAAATATGTAATAATAATATAGAGATAATAAGTAAATAAAAGGGTAAAAAAGCCGGTATAATATTAATAATGAGGGATATAAACGGCAGGAAAAAATAGGAAAACCGCAATAAAAATACTATTAAGGGTATATAAAAAGGAAATAAAATTAATAAGGAAAATAAGACCTTAAAAAATTAAAAATAAAAAATAAAGATAATACGTCGCTTAATAAGTAAGGATAAAAAAGCGGTAAAGAAAATAATAAAGGCCTTAAAAGGACTCCTTATAATAAAATAAAAGGATATTACGTTAAAAACCTAATTAATATTACGGATTAAGTTAAAAAATATAAGGGACTTTTATATGAAAATAAAGGTAAAATTAAGGGAGACGGAATAACTATAAAATTTTTAAAAGGCGGTAATAAAAGTATTAATAAAAAATAAAAATAATAACTTAAAGTTAAATATTAATTAATTAATTAATTAATTGATTTATATTACGGGTCTAGTTAAATTAATTCCGGCGTTTTTTAATACGCGGCCTTTTAACCTTATTAATAACCGTAAAAACATAATATTTATAACGTTAAGGTAAAAACCGGCGTTTATTAAGTCTCCACCTTCTATCCTTTAAGGTAAAGGATATTAACAGCCGTTTAAAGAATAATAATCTATTTATATATTTCTTATATTTTAATTCCCTTAAGAAAATCCGTAATATTACGACCGTATCTTTATAAAGGCTATCCTTAAGCTCGTTATTCTTCCGCTTTTTTATATATTTATATTACCTTAATCTTATATAATACCTTTAAATATCCTTATTAATACTTATACGCTTAATATATACCTTTTTTATATTATTATTATTATTAACTCCTTTAAAGACTTTTAATAAATATTTATTATTATATTTTTACGGTTATAGAAAATACTTTTTGGTTTATATAATTAATATAGCCGGTTTCCGTTCTTCTTTTTCTTTTTTAACCGGTAACGGGCCTTCTTTATAAGGTTTTTAATAATTTCGTTTATTTCTATAATAAAATTAAATTATAATAATAGTTTAATAAATATTATAAATTTAATAGCTATCTGGATATTTTGCTTTATAAATAATATTTAATAGTAATTATAAATATTAACTTTTACGATAAATTTTAATTTAACCTTTATAAATAAAAAATAAAAAATAAAAATATATATAATATTTTATTTCTTTTATCCATATTTATATCCGGCGTTTATCCGACTTCCGGTATATATAATAAATAGGAAGTAAATTAAACCGTTTTTATTTATCCGGAGTTAAATTATTAATACGTTATTATTTTTCCTCATAATATTATAATAATAAAAATACTTATTAATAATCTTTTTATTATTAAAAACTAAATAATAATAACCTTAAAATATAAAGTCTTTATATTTCCGTTAGCGTTTAATTTATTTTATTATAGCCTATAAAATAATCGTTATAATTTTCGCTCTTTAAATCCCTTTAATCTCGGTTTCTTTTACGCTTAACGGGAATTTATACTTATTTAAGCTAACTTCCGGAATACCGGTAAGGTTAACCTTTTTTTTAATTTATTTTTATTTTATCTTAATAAAAAAGGAAATAAATATCTTTAAATTTCCTTTACTCTTTTTAACTTTAAGCTTATTAAGATTCTAACGGATCCACCCGTTTCTTATTATTATAGTTAAATATATATATTTTTTTAATTTTATTTAAATAACTATTTAATTTAATAAGACCTCGATCGGCGGTATAAAGACCTTAAATTTTAATACCGGGATAAAGGTTATTTTATAGGTATTATTAATTATTCTTAAATATTAATTCTGGATTTTTTATAATATTTAAATAAACTCTTTCTTATATCCCGGAATACTTTTAAGTATATATTAAATAGCCGTAATATATGTTATAGCTAATTTTATTATAGTTTAATAAATAATCCGGGCCTTTTATAACGTAATTCCTTATATTAATACGGCGAGATAAATAAGGTTTTTTTCCTATAAAGTTAATTTTTTTTAAATTTTTCTTATATAATCTTTTTAATTAAGTTTCTTATTTACTTAAAGGTTAAAGACTTTAATATTAATATCCGGCTTTACTATAATTTTATTTAAGTTTATTATAATTATTATATTATATAGTTTTAAACTCTTAATTATATAAATAAGTTTATACTTATATAATACGAATTAAACCTTATAAGTTTCTATTTATTAAAAGTAAACTTTATAAATTTATTTTAATTCTAAATAATTTATACGTATAAAAGTATAATAAATTAAAAAATAAATATTATTAATAAAGTTTTTAACTTAAACCTTTTATTTTAACTTAATTAACATTTTAATTAATAAATCGTTAAAGAATAAAAATAATATAAAAAAAATAAGTAATCTTTAAGGAATCCTTATTATAACGGGCTTTATTAAGCTTATTTTTTATCCTAGGTTAATTAATATAACTTAATTACTTAAGAAACTTTTTATTTATTTAATTAAGAAAAATAATATTCCTTTTTTTCTTTAAGTTATATAATAATCTTTAATAATTTACCTTATTAAAGGTATTTATAATATTAAGAGAAAAAAAACTTATAATATACTTTTTCTTATAATTTTATATTATATATATATTATTAATTAATCCTTTAAAGGTTATTTTTATTAACCGATTTCTTTTTATTCTTATTTATTAATTAGGGAGAAATCCGTAATTCTTTATATAATCGTTAAGGATCCTTATTATTACCGTTTTTAAGGTTTTTTTTAATATATATAAGAATATAATAAGTTTATAAAACTTTACTTTAAAGTAATCCGGCTTAATAAATTTCTTAAGGATAATTGTTTTTATTTCTTTAAACTTACGTAAATAATAACCGACGTTAAAATATACTTAAAAAAGGTAAATAAAAACCTTTTTAAATAATAAAATTATTATTATTAAGAATTTATTAAGAATTTTATTCAATTTTAAGGCTTTATTTTTCTTTAATTTATTAATTGCTTTAATTATTATGTTTTATATTATTACTTTATTTATTAATATGGGGTTAAGGTATATAATGCCGTTAATATCGTTTAAATTAATTTTTAGCGGAAAAAGGAAAAATATTCTTTTAAGGGCTTTAATTTTACCGTTAAAGGTATTAATTAATATATTATTAAGTTTCTTAAGGGGCAAGAATTTAAGGATAAGCTTTAATTTTTTACTTTATTCTTTATTATATTTTATTAACTTTTAAATATTATAAAATAAGATTATTAAGTTATATATTATAGACTGAAAGTATATTTACTTAGTTTTCTTAATAATCCTCTCCTTTTCCTTTTAAATAATCCTTAATTAATTAAGTATCTCCTGGTTTTTATACTTAAAAGTTTATTTAATTAGCTTTTTCGTTTTTATAATTACGGTTATATACCTTTTATTTTAATAAATTTTAACTTTTTAAAAGGATTTTATTATTAAGATAATCTTATTAATTATTTTATTTAATACTTTTATTACTTATTTTATAAAAAAGTTAATCCGGTCTTTATTATTTAATTAAGGGAGGTCCGTAAATTATATTATTATCTCCTTTACTTTTATATAAACTTTTATTTCCTGAATTATTTTTTACGTTTTCTTTACCGGTAATAATATAATCGTATTAATAATTTAATCCAGGGTTATTTATATTAATATATAATCCGAATTATATTTTAAGTTTTTTTATAATTTATATATTATAACCGTACCGGTAATCCCTTCCGTATTAAAGGCTAGATTAATCGTTATTTTAAACTTATAACTTTCTTACGTAATAATTTTTTATAATATTAATAATAAGAAATTAACTTAAGTAATAATTATTAATAGGTTATTTAATTTAACGTAATTTATCGTATACCCTTTTTTATTCTATATATAATAATATAAGTTAAAGTCTTTAAGTAATATATATTTACTTAAAGTAATTAAGATCTTTTTAAGTAATAGTATTATAAAAGGTTTTTCTTTATTAATTGGCGGCGGGTTATATACGTTATAAATATTAAAATCGCCCTTTAAGTTTTTTTTTTTTATAATATAAAATATATAAAGGTTTCTATTATAATAAATAATATCTTAATTATTTACGTTAAACCGCTTATTTATAAAGAAGTATATTCTGGTTATTTTATCCCTTTTAAAGGTTAAATAAAACCTTTTTTCCGGATTAATAAATAAATATATATATAAATTATACGGTAATTCCTATATTATTATAACGTTAATATTTTTAATTTCTTTAAACTTAAATATTAATATTACGGCTTTAATTTTTTTACCGTAAACGTTATATTATATTATTCTTAAAAACGTTAATATATTATATATTAACCTTTATAAAAACTTTTTCTTTTATATCCGTTTAAGTTATAAACTTTTTATTGAAGTTAAGCGTTTTTTAACTTAATACCTTCTTAATTATTATTAAAGATATAGGACGGTTAACCCTTAAAGTCGGGATTATAAAAAGTTTTCTTTTTTTTATTATTATTTATTTTTTATTATTTAATTAATTAAACTTACATTTTAAGGTTATTTTTAATTAATTTATTAAATTAATCTTATATATATTATACCGTTAAACTTTTATGGTTATCCGGGTTTCCTTACGTTTAATCTCTTTAACTTTTATTATATATTTAAAATCCTATATTGGGTATCCTTTTTTATTATATATAACGTATTTAAATATATCTTTTATAAGTCTTTTAATTATTAACTTTATATACTTATAAGTATTATAATCCTTAATATAAATTATATATTTTATAATATTAAAGTATTTTATAATAATATATTTATAGCCTTAATATTTAAAATATTAATAAATATTAACCGTTTTATTTTATAATTAAATTATCTTAAAAAATCTTTTTTAATAATCCCTTTATTTAAGACGTTATTATATATTTTTATTAATATTATACTTAATATAACGGTAGAGTATTTCTTTATATATCTTAAAGAGTTAAATCTTTTTATTACCGGCGGAAGCTTATAATTAACGATTTTAAGCTTTAAGTAAAGAATTATATTCTTTTTTTTTATATTCTTTAACGTAATTTCTTTTTTAATTTGCTTAAAACGTAATAAGTATATTTTATTTATTATAACGGTAAATAATTACCTTAAAACCTTAATTAATTTATACTTTCCTTTATTAATTTAAGCCTTAAACTTCTTTAAGTTTTTATTCGTTTTTAAAGATATTATATTAAAAAGGATATTTTTATTTTATAGTTTACGTACCGTAATAATCTATTTTATTAATAATTCCGTTATTATTTTAAAAGCTTTTATTAATTATAATAAGTTTATTTTTATCGTTATATTCCTTTTTTCGTTATTAAATAGGCAGATTATTATTATTTTTACCTTTTTTAATACGGCCGCTTTTTCCTACGTTATCCCCTTATTCTTTACCGCGGGTACCCCCTTTATTACTTTTATCGCTTAACTCTTTTTTATTTAAGGGGCCGCCGTTTTTATACCTTTACTTTATATACTTAATTTTAGGCCGCCGTCTTTATTTTTTATTAACGCCCTCGTTATTACCCTTAAAGAGCCCTATAACCGCTCCGTTTCTTTTAATTTTACCCCTATTTTTATATAAAAGTTCCTTACGTTTTTTAACTTAATTTATAATATCGGTTAGGTTTTTAACGTAATATCCTTTTATTCTATTATAAAGAGTCCTTTTAAGGTTTTTACCGCTTCCTTTACCGCCCTTTTACCCTTACATATTAAGCGGTATATTATCTCCGCCTTTTATTTTTAATTCCTTAAGGTCTTATCCTCCTTTTTAACTTTATTTCCTTTTTATATATCCTTAACGGTACTTTTACCGCGGTCTTCCTGCCTTTTCCCCCCGCCCGTACCCCTCGTCGTTAATATTATACCGGCCTTTTTACCCCCTTATTTACCTATTATTTCCGCATTATTATTATACGTTTTATACGCTTTAATATGCGTATTTTATTAACCTTAATTCTTTTATTTATTTTAAGCGTTATTTAACTTATTATTATTATATTACCCGTATATATTATCGCCGTTTCTATTAATATAAGTTACTTACCCGTTTACCACCTTATTCTTAACTATTACGTTACTTCCACTTATCGTACTTAATATACTTCTCTTATTATTATTAAAGTTATACGTATATGTATCGTTTTGAACCTTTAAGGTCTTTTTATTCGTCGTTATTTCCTTTTATAGAAAAAAATTCCTTTCTTATTTTTAAAGTTAAATATATAAAGCGAAAATATAAAAGCGGCGGCCCTTTAAATAAAAAAGAATTAAGCGATAAAAATAATAAAAAAGGTATTTACGGTAGAAAATAAAGGAATAACGGAAAAGAAAATAGTCGTATTAAAAAAAACGAAAATAATAATTATTTATTTATTTAATAATAAAGAAAAAAAACGTAACGGTAAAAATAAACCCGTTATAATTAATAAAGGCTTTTAAAATAATAACGAAATTATTAATAGAATAAATTATTACGATACGTAAATTATAAAATAAGGATATCCTTCTTAATATAACGTCTTTAAAAATGAAAGAAAACTTAAAGAGATTTAAGGCTTAAATTAATAAAAGAAAATATAAATTAATTAAAATTTTAAGGTAATTATTTACCGTTATAATAAATAAAATATATATTTATTACGTTTTAAGGAAACCGAGAAAAAAATTACGTTAAAGAATATAAAAAGAAAGAATATAGTTTTTTATTTAAAGCTTAAGATTATTAATTATAAACTTTTATTAATAATAAAGAAAACTAACTTTTTAAAACGTATAAAGAAATATTTTATTATTATATTAAACGTAACGTTAATAAAAATATATAATAACGTTTTAAATAAAAGGATTATTAAAAAGGGATTTCTTAAGATAATTTAATTATAGGATAAAACGGTTAATATTTATTAATATTTTAAGTATTAAGGTTATAAATATATTATTATAAAATATTTTAATATTATAAAATATATAATTTATATTAAAAATTATAATACCTATAAATATATAAAGTTAATAATTAAAAAACTTATAAAAAATACGTTTAAATATATTGTATATAATACGGAAGGATACCTAATATAGGATTTTAAGTATATAATAAAAATTAAAGAGATTAAATATAAGAAAACCCGGATAACCGTAAAAATCTAACGGTATAACGCGTATAAAACTGGTTTAATAAATTAATTAAAAATAGCCTTAAAATATAAATTTAATTAATTAAATAATAAAAAATAAATAATAATAAAAAAAAAAGCTTTTTATAATCCCGATTTTAAGGGTTAACCGTTTTATGTCTTTAATAATAGCCGGGAAAGTATTAAAATAGAAAACGTTCGGCTTTAATAAGAAGTTTATAATTTAAACGGATATAAAAGAAAGAGCCTTTATAAAGGTTAATATATAATATATTAACGTTTTTAAGAATAATATAATATAACGTCCGTAATAAAAAAAATTAAAATAATAATATTAATATTTAAATCTAAAAAAGTTAAGGATATTAACATTATAATAATATAGGAATTATTATATAACCTATTAAACGTAAAGACGCATAAAAGTAAATAATATATATATATATTGCATATAATCTATCTAGGAAGTATAGCGTTATTTATATAAAATAATTAAGTAATATAAGATATACGGTCAGGTAATAATATCTATATACATTATAATAGTATCTTAATACCGTTGTATAACGGCTTAATAATACTTTATATAATATTATTATTATATTTATTATTTAAGCTAATATACCCTTTTAAGATTATAATATTATTACGATAATAATATAGATCCTAGATATCCTTATTATAATTACCTTTTAATTGTTAATATACCGTAATTATTATAGGTAAAAAATATATCTTAAATTTAAAGTTAAAAAATTAAAAAGCTAAGAAAAATCGGAAAAAAAATCAATAACCTTAAGAGTAATAATAATAATAAAACCTTTATATTTTAAGCTATTCCGGAGCTCTATATATACTTAATTAAGCTTTAAGTATTAACTTAAGTGATTTTATTAAATAATTATTATTAAATATACGCCGAGAAAAGTTAAAATTAATAAAATCGTGAAAATGAATAAACCCGGAAAGATTATTATATACCCAATTTATAGTCGTAAATTTTTAAGAGCTAAATCTATTAAAAATAACGTTTCCGGGGTTTTATTAAGTTATATTATAATACGGGGTTTTAAGCTTTATTGTCTTTAAAATTTGAAAGTCTTATAAATTCTTTATGTTTTTATAATAATAAGGCTTTTATAAAACCGTCCGTTAATATTTTTATTATAAATATATACTTAATATTAATCGTTTTTTTTTAATATTCTTATCGTAATTAATAATAATATATATTTATATAACGGAGTTTTATAATAAATTAAGAGTTTATCCTTTGAATTATACGGATTATTTAAGTATTATTATATTCGATTTTTAATAAATAAAATAAATCCAATATAATTAATTTAAAGAAATAATTCTATTATATTAGTTTTTTTATTATAAAAGTAAGGCTGAAAAGCTTAACTTTAATAAAGCTTATTATTACCGTCTTTTATTTTATTGCTTTTTAATTAATTAAGCTTTTAAAGAACTTAAAAATATAATTTTATAAGTTATATTATATTTTAAGATTATTAATAAATAACGTATTTAAGGATACCATAAAAACGGTATACGGATTAATGATTTTTTTATTATATATAATAATATAATACTTAATATATATAAGGTATTATAATACTTTTATAATTACTTTTAAATATTATTTTAACGGATTTATAAGGAACTTAAATAATTTAAATATTAAGTACGTAATATCCGTCCTTATAATAATAACCGTAAAGTTAATAAAGCCGATAAATTATTAATATATATAAATTTTTTAAGGTAAGGTTTACCCGGTATTTTTAATAAAAAATTTAATATTCCGTAAAAGTACTTTAAGAATATAATTTATTATAATATTAAATTTTATTGTAAGCTTATTAATATAGCTATCTTAATATAAACGGATTTCTTAACTTAATTAATATTATATTATTTTTATATTTAAGAATTACTTTATTTTACTTAAGTTTCTTATTTTATAAACCTTAAAGAATTTACTTTAAAAGTTATTTATTTTTTAATTATACTTATAATCGTAAATAATAACGATATTATCCATAAAGAAAAAGATTATTATATAATTATTAATAAAGAGATATTCGATTTCTGGGACTTATTTTAAACTTAAATCCGTTAAGGTTTTTAAGAGATTTTTAAATTATAAAGCCGGTAATTATTTAAGTTTATATAGAGTTTAAAGTAAAAAAAAAAAATTTTTATTCCTATACTTTTTTAATATTTTAATATATATAAATTCGTTTATTTTATTATTAATAAACGTATTAATAACGTCCTATTATTTTATATTTAAATTAAATACGGTTATTATAATTATAAATACCTTAAAAACCTTAATTACCAGGGTAACGGCAAATATATCTTAATCGGTTTTTTATAAATTACCCCTTATATAAAGTTTCGCTTTATACTTAATAAAATACTTTTTATTATTAAATTTATATTTAAATATTTAAATAATAAATATTAATATTTTATCCGCTTTTTTAATATACTTAAATAAAACCTTTTCTTATATACCCTTCTTTTTAAGAGCTTTAAGCTTTACTTCAATTATTAACTTAAAACCCGTAACGTATAGGTATTTAAGTATATAACGATAATATTTTAACTTAATAAATAGGGTATCACGGTAAAGTATACTTACTTTTAATAAAAGAAAGATAACTTTTTATCCTTCTTATATAGCTTATAGGATAATAGAAACGTAATAAAGGCTATATAATATAATAACTTTAATTTATTTATAGTTAAAGTAAAAGCTATAATATAGCTCGTTTTCTTTATACCTTTTATAACTTTTTTTCCTTTAATAATATTGCTTATATTAAAGTCGGATTTATTATTATCTTTCTTTTTCTATTTTAAAGCTAATAGAGTTAATAAAGCTGGTAAAACTAATGGTAGATCTAGTGGTAAAGTTAATAATCCATTACCGTTACCGTTACCGTCACCATTTCCTTTATTTCCTCCGTCGTTATCCTTAAATATCGTATCGTAATTTATTAATATTAAAGTTAATAAGGATGGATAATCCTTTTATTATTCTTTTTCTTTTCCCTTTTATATAGGGTTAATAATATTATTTATAAATTCCTCCTTTTCTTTATTATTTAATAATAACTTAATAATAATATAAAATATATCTATTTCTGGGATATTAATTAAATAAAGGAATAATTTTTTTTTAAATTAAGTTAAGTTAATCTTATCGGCTTTATAGAACTTATTTTTTTTAAAGAAAACGTCCCTTATATAAATTATTTTCTTTTAATTAAATATTTATATATTATAAATATTAATATTATTATAATTAATAAGGAAATTAATATATATTCTTATTATTAATTTCTTTTTTTTAAGGATTAATTTATTAAGTAAATAGGCTTTATAGCCGTATTATTTAAGATATTAAAAGTTTAACTTTAAGCCGGTAACCTTCTTAAATAATATAATTTATAAATATTTTCTTATTAATATTTAATTTATAAGAAAACCGGCCGTTTATACGATTTATAACTATAGGAACTAAGGAAGTTTTATTTATAACCTTATAATTTTTACTTTTATAATTAATAAACCACCTTTTCATTCTAAATAACCGTTTTATACGGCGGTATATAATATTAATAACTTAAAAATAATATTAAGCTTATTAATAAAATTATTAAATTTAAATCCCAAGGATTTTTCTCCCTTTAATTAAATAAAGGTTATATTATAATAATATTATATTTTAATCGTTTTAATAGTTTTTTATAGGATATCTATTACTTTAGATTTATATTTATAAATATATATTATTTAGAAATTATATTTAAAGTAAACGATATATAATATTTATTAATCTTAATTTATCGTTATATTTATTTATATAAGGTTATAAATAATTTAAAAGAAAGGTTTTATTAATATTTTTACTTTATATAAGGATTTCAATACGATCCGGTAAGCTTTTAATAAAATATAATTCTTATAATTATTTATATTTAAAACTTTAATATCGTTAATAATCTTTACCCCCTTAATTACTTATTAAAGGTACTATATTGCTTTATTAATAACGTATATAAGGAGCTGGTATTATTAACTTATAGTTTTTAATTTAACGATAAGTTTACCGGTTATAAATATTATATTGAATTATTTAATATTATCTTTAAATACGTAATATTTATTAATCCTTTTAATTAGTATTCTTATTTATCTATTATTATAAAGGTAATAATATTCAGTATTAAAATAAATACCCTTATTTATAAGGATAATATTAAATATAACGTTAATTATAAAGTTAAATATATAAATAACGTTATAAAGTATAATAAAGTTATTATTTTTGGGGGTATCGATATTTATCTCGATTTTTCAATAAGTAATAACTTTAAGATTATTATTATTAACGATAATAATATCGTTCTTTCTATTTATTTCTTTAATAAACTGGTCTTTTATCGTTTTATTATAAATATAAAAGCTTAAGTTATAGTTTAAAATCTATAATAATTATAATATATAAGACTCTTATCCTATATTAAATATATTAAAGTTATTATTATTATTTTAACCCAATATAAATAAACTATTTTATTTAAATTTAAAGTTTCTAAATTTCTTAAGAACTCAATTAATTCTTTTTTTTATCTTAATATCCTTAAGCTTATTATTTATTCGTTTTTTAAGTATAGGATTAAATTTAAAGTTAATAGGTCGACCAGGTTAATCTATACGTAAATAATTATACTTATTAAATTAGTATTTAATATTATAAAGGTATTTTTTTAACTTAGTGCTTTTACTTTTAAATATAAACTTATTATCTTTCTTAATATTATCTTAATTTTTATTAATAATAAAAATTAAGTAAAACGGAATCAATTTCTTTATATTATTATACCGTATATAATTTTAAAATTACTCCTTGAAATTAATAAGAATTATTAAGAAGTCAATTAAGTTATTTATATTAAACTTATAAAGCTATATTAATATAAAAGTTTATTTCTTAATTATATTAATAAAATTATAATATACCCGCTTTTTATTTAATACTTTAAAGATATTATTACTTTTAGCTTTTATTAATATTTAAGTATATTTATTAAGTTATAATTTAACATTTTAATGAAAATTAAATCCCGTTATAATTTTATAGTATTCTTTCTTTATTATTAAAGAATAAACGGAATCTAAAGGTATAAGCTTAATTTTAAGAATACGTAAATAGTTCCATAAATAACAATTTACGTCCTTAAGGTAAATAAAGTTCATTTTATTAATTATTAAATATATATAATTATTAATTTTAATAAAAGATACGTATTACTCTTTTTATTCTTATAATTCTGGTTTTTATATTTATAAATTATTTTTATAGGCTATTAATACTTTTAAGTTAATAGCTTCGTCCGCTATAAAAACGGGTTATATTAATTTTAATAGTTTATTTAAGCTTATTAATTTTATTATAAGAATAGGATTAATAAGCTTTTAGACGTAATATCCAGTGGCCTTACCTTTAATAACGGTAAACTATAATTCCTAATCTTTTAAGGTAATAAACTTAATTTTATATAAGCTTATCTTAAAACTATAAAGGAATAATAAGTAATAAACTTATTATACTCTTTGGTTCCTTTTCTGTTTTTAATTTATATATGATATATTAACCTTAAGGACTTAATTTAAGCTTTTCTGGATAATTAATTACGTTTTTAAATTAATTAATAAATAAGTAATTATAGTGGTATACGATACCGGGCTTATAACTATTAAACGTAGGGACGTATAAGAGTGGATAATATATATATGTATTACATATAATCTATTTAAGAAGTATAGTACTATCTGCATAAAATACCTGGGTAATATAAGATATACGGTTAAATAATAATATCTATACGCGCTATAATAGTATCTTGGCACCGTCGCATAACGGCTTAGTGACACTCCATGTAACACTACCACTATGCCTATTACCCAGGCTAACATAACCTATATATATATTTATTTATTAACTTAAAAGGAAGGTTTTACTTAACCTTTAAAGGGGATAAAATAACCAGAATATGTTTCTTTATAAATAAACGGTTTAACGTAAATAACTAAAATATTACTTATTATAATAAAAACCTTTATATACTCCGTATTATAAAGGAAAAAGATTTAAAGGGTAACCTTAATATTTATAACGTATATAACCTGCCGCCGGTTAATAAAAAAAACCTTTTATAATACCGTTATTTAAGGAGGTCTTAATTATTTTAAATAAATATATATTATTTAAGGACTTTAACCTATATTACTATATATAGAATAAGGAAAAATATACAATAAATTACGTTAAATCGGATAATTTATTAATAATTATTACTTAAATTAATTTCTTATTATTAATATTATAAAAGATTATTATATAAGAAAATTTTAAGTTTAAAATAATAATTAATTTAACCTTTAATATAGAAAAGGTTACCGGTACGGTCATAATATATAAATTATGAAAAGACTTAAAATATAGCTTAAATTATATACCGATATAAATAACTTTAAATTAAACCATTAATATGATTCTATTACCACCGGTAAGGAGGGCATAAAAAACGGTTAAGGAAATAAAGGTTTATATAAAAGCGGAAAAAAGAATAATATAATTTATAAACCTCCTTTAATTAAATAATAAAAACCGGATTAACCTTTTTATAAAGCGAATAATAAAAATATTAAGTGAAATAATTAATAAAATTATTTTAATAATAAAATTTTCTTAAAAAGTTAAAATTTATTAAAATAAAGGGTATATAACCATAATTATAAAAACGAAAAGGCTAATTAAGTAAATTTCCAAGTATAAAAATTAAAAAATATTTAATTAATTGAAAATTACTTAAAAAGAAAAAGAAAAAATTATTAAGAAGGCTAGATAAATATACTTTCGGTCTATAGTATATAACTTAACGGTTTTATTTTATAATATTTAAAAGTTAATAAAATATAATAAAAAAAAAAGTAGGAAATTAAAGTTTATCTTTAAATTCTTACTTTTTAAAAAACTTAATAATATATTAATTAATACCTTTAACGGTAAAATTAAGGCCCTTAAAAAAATATTTTTCCCCCCTCCGTTAAAAGTTAATTTAAACGATATTAATAACGTTACGTATTCCGATTTTATATTAATAAATAAAATAATAATATAAAATATAATAATTAAAATAATTAATAAATTAAAGAAAAATAAAGTTCCGGGATTAAATAAGATTCTTAATAGATTCTTAATAATAATAGTTTTATTATTTAAAAAGGTTTTTACTTATTTTTTTTAAGTATATTTTAACGTTGGTTATTATTTACGTAAATTTAAGAAAATAAAAATAATTATCCTTAAGAAGTTTATTAAGCCGGATTACTTTAAAATAAAGTCTTATAGACTTATTATACTTTTATATATATTAAAGAAAACTTTAAAAATAATGATAATAAAGATCCTTTATAATTATATAAAAAACTATGGACTTCTCCCCGATTAATAAATAAAAATAAAAAGAAATCGGTTAATAAAAATAGCCCTTAAAGGATTAATTAATAATATATATATAATATAAGGTTATAAGAAGAAATATATTATAAGCCTTCTTTTTCTTAATATTATAAGTATTTTTAATAATGTAAATTATTAAAGGTTATTATATAATTTAAGGAAAAAGGGAATATTACCCTTTTAATTAAATAAATAAAGAATTTCTTAAGTAATTAAATTACGTTAATTAACTTAAGATAAAAAATAAACTTAATAAAGCCCATTATAATAAGGATGTCTTAAAGATTGCTTATTTTTCTTATATTATTTTTATTTTTTAATGGTTTATTAATTAAAGAGCTTATTAAATTAAAATAAAAGGTTTAAATTAAAAGCTTTATTAATAACATTTACCTTTTAATTTATAATACTTTTATATATATAAACTATTTAAAATTAAAAGAAACTTATAAAGTTTATTTTTAATAAGCGAAAACTTATAAAACTTAATTTATATTATATAAATATAAGTTCATTTATATAATTAAGAGCCCGAAATTATATAATATAATAACTATAATAAACTTAAATAAAGTTATAATAAAACCGGATACCAATATTAAAGTTTTTAATCTTTAAGTAAATAAAAAGCTTAATTAAAAGGACTATATAAGAAAGGTCTAAAAGAAAATAACTTTATAAAAAAAAAACCTTATTTATCTCGCCGTATTAATATAGGGAATTACGTTATAAAAGGCCTGGATTATTTATTAGGCTATAATAAAACCAATTATAATATACGTTATAGTTATTTAATATATATTTAAGGATACTCCGGGATATAAGAAAAAGCTTATTTAGATATTATAGAAAGTCTAAAACCGATATTTAAGAGTAATTAATAGGGCTTATAAAATAATTTTTATCCCAATATTAAAGTTTAAGGTTTTTATATTATTAATCGAAATCTTATTAAATTAAATAATCGCCTAAATAAAATTTAAGACAAATATATACTTAATTATAATAATAAGAAATAAACAGATCCGCTAGAGTCTTAATAAGCTTTAAGTTAAAAAAAATAAATTAAAAATATTTATTTTCTTTCCTATTAAGATAAAATAAAAATAAATTAAAAAAAAGATTAATTTTACCGGTATTCCGGAAATTAACCTAAACGGGTACGAATTTCTATTAAACGTAAAAGAAATTAAAATTAAAAGGATCCAAAAAATAAAGGTTATAATAATTACTTTATAAATTATAATAAAGTAAATTAAACGTTAATAAAGATATAAGGACTTTATACCTTAAAGTTATTATTATTTAGTTCTTAACGATAAAAAGATTATTAATAAGTATTTCCGCCGTTATAATATTATAAAAAAGGGTAATAATATATTAATAATTTAACTCTAGACGGGTAAAAACGGTTTAAATTACTTCCTATATACTATATATACCGGGGGTTAAATAAATACCGGATATAAATACGGATAAAGGAAGTAAAACGCTATATACGTTTTTATTTCTTATCCTTTATTTACGGAGGTTAAATTAAAATTTATCGTAAAAATTAATATTTATAATTATTATTAAATATTATTTATAAAACGAAACATCCGGGTAATTATTAAGTTTATAATATTTACCGGATTACTATTATAATTTAGCTTCACTATAAAGATAAATAAGGTTACCGAAAACCTTACGGAAAAAGCCTATTACCGGTTAAAGAAGAAAAAAAAGAACGGAAACCGGTTATATTAATTATATAAACCGGAAAGTATCTTTTATAGTTATAAAAATATAATAATAAACGCTTATTAAAAGTCTTTAAAAGAGTTAACGGCGATAATAATATAAAAAAGGTATATACTAAATATATAAATATTAATAAGGATATTTAGGGGTATTATATAAGGTTAAGGTAATATAGATATATAAAGGAGCAAAAAAATAATAAGCTTAAAAATAGCCCTTATAAAAATATAATTATAATATTATAGATTTTCTTAAAGGAGTTAAAATATAAAGAATATATAAATAGACTATTATTTTTTAAACGGCCGTTAATATCCTTTACTTTAAAGGATAAAGGGTAAAGGCTTAATAAATACCGGTTTTTTCCCTAACGTTATAAGTATCAGGTTTTTACGGTTACCAGTAAGGCTAAAAGGCCGCGTATTAAGGAACGCCGGAATTAACTTAGCTAGACCCGTAATATAAATCAATCAATCAATCAATCAAATTAATAAAATAATTAAGGATAATTTTAAAACATAAACGGAGTTCATTAAATAAAGAAAAATAAAGTATAATAATTAATAACGTAAAGAAAAGGAAACTTATAATAATATTAACCTTTAAAGTTAATTATTTAATTAAAATAATTATTATAATAAGAAAACTAAAATAAAAAACGCTTAACCTTAAGGAAAAACCGTTTATATATATAAAAGTTAATAAAAAGAACTTAATAAAAGTTAATATATAATATATTTATACTTTTAAAAATAACATAATATAATATATAAAAAGAAATAATTAAAGCTATAATATTAATATTTAAATTTAAAAAAATAAAGAATATTAATACTATAACAATATAAAAGCCGCTATATAATTTATATATATACTTTTTAATTAACCCGGAAAATAATTTTTATTTAACCTTTAAAAAAGATAAAATGATATAAATATATTTTTTTATAAATAAAAATTTAAATATAAATAATTAAAACGTTATTTATTACGGAGGGAATTTATATATACTTTAAATTATATAAGAAAAAAATATTAAAAAAAACTTAAATATTTATAATATATATAATCCATTACCGGTTAATAAAAAGGTGCTTTTTATAATCTTATTACTTAAAGATTTTATAATTATACTTAATAAGTACTTTTTAATAAGAAACTTTAATTTTTATTATATTAAGTAAAATAAAAAAAAGTATATATTTAATTACGTTAAGTTTAGAGAGTTATTAATAATTATTACCCGGTTTAACCTCGTATAAAGAACGTTAAAAGGGACTATGATATAAAAAAATTAAAAATTTAAGACCACGATCGATTTAATGTTTAACTTAAAAAAAGGTATCGTTAATATAATTATTATATATGGGTTACGAGAAAACTTAAAATATAACTCAGAATATATACCGGTATAAATAACTTTAAATTAAACCGTTAATATAACCTTATTATTACCGGTAAAGAAAGCATAGGAAACGGTTAAAAAAGTAAAAGTTTATATAAAGGTAAAGGAAATAATAATATAATTTACGGACCTCCCTTAATTAAATAATAAAAACCGGATTAACCTTTTTATAGAACGAATAATAAAGGCATTAAATAAAATAATTAACGAAATAATCTTAATAATAAAGCTTTTTTAAAGAGTTAAAACTTATTAAAATAAAAAGTATATAATTACGACCGTAAGAATAAAAAAATTAATTAAATAAATTTTTAAGTATAAAAATCAGAAGATATTTAATTAATTAAAGGTTATTTAAGGAAAAAAGGAAAAAACTATTAAAAAAGTTAAGTAAATATACTTTTAATCTATAGTATATAATTTAACCGTTTTATTTCATAATATTTAAAGGCTAATGAAGTATAATAGAAAATAAAGTAAAAAATCAAAGTTTATTTTTAAATTCTTACCTTTTAAAAAACCTAATAATATATTAATTAATACTTTTAATAGTAAAATTAAGGCCCTTAAAGGAACATTTTTCCCTTTTCTATTAAAAGTTAATTTAAACGATATTAACAGCGTTATATACTTTAACCCTATATTAATAAATAAAGTAATAATATAAAATATAATAATATACTTAAAGCGTTTTATTAATAATAAAATAAAACTCGAAGAGAATAACGACGAATAACGGGACCTTAGAGGTCAGAAACGATATACGTATATATAGCTTAAGTAATAATAAGGATAATACCTTAAATACGATAAGCGGAGGCGGAATAATAATAAAAATAAAAGGGGAGGAAGGGTAAGTAACTTAAATTAATAGGAACAATAATAAGTTATATAAACGATATAATAAATACGAGATAGAAAAGCCTTAAATTAAATAAAGAGCTTATAATTAATAAGATACGTATAAAGGAACGCGTATAACGCGTAAAAATATTATTATAAAAAATAATAAATAAAGGGCGGAGGGGATAAAGACGATATACGGAAACGGATAAAGGGTAAATAGAGGCGTAAAAAGCCTTATTAAATATATATAAACTAAGAAAAAGCTAAGTAAAAATAAGGAAATATTAAATAAATAAAAATAAATTATAAAAAGAAATAATTATTAAATATATAAAGGAAAAATAAAAAAAGAGGAAACGGTAAAGGCGTTAAAAGGCCTCCTTATAATTATATAGAAGGATATTACGTTAAAAATATAGCCGATATTATAAATCGGGTTATAGGGAATAAAAGACTTTTACGTAAATACAGAGAGAGGCTTAAAAAAGTTAAAAAGGTTACGCGGAGCTTAAGGGATAGTAATAAAAGCGTTAACGGACGGAGATAAAAGGAAATAAAGAAAATATATATAAAGCGAAAAATTAATAAGGAAAGCTTTAAAAAAAAGGGCGGGGATAAATTAAGTAATAAAGGCTATAAAGGCGGTATTAACGTTAACGGTAAAGGAAATAAGGGCAAAGAAGAAAACAACGGCGTTAAAAAAAATGAAAATAATAATTATATAATTATTAAATAAAAAGGAAAAAAATATAATAGTAAAAACGAACTTATTATAATTAATAAAGGCGTTTAAAATAACGGGAGAATTATTAATAGAATAAATTATTATAATATATAAGCTATAAAGTAAAAATATCCTTCTTAATATAATTTTATTTAAAATAAAGAAAAAATTAAAGAAGTTAAAGAAATAAGCCGGTAAAAAAGGATATAAAACGGTAAAGGTATTAAAATAATTTTTTATTATTACGGTAAACGGGATATATTTAATAAAATTTATAAAAGAAAAAAGGGAAGTTATTTTAAGGCGGATAAAGAAGGAGAATACGGTCCTTTACTTTAAGCTAAAGATTATTAATTATAATCTCCTTTTTATAATAAAAACGTTAAATATTTTTAATTATATAAAAAGATACTTTATAATTATTTTAAGCGTAACGTTAATAAAAATATATAATAATATCCTTAATAAAAAGGTAATAAAAAGTAAATCCCTTAAATTAATAAAACTTTAAGACCAGACAGCGGATATTTATTAATACTTTAAATATTAAAAATATAGATATATTATTATAAGGTACCTTAATAATATAAAGTATACGGTATATACTGAAGGGTATAATATATATAAATATATTAACTTAATAATAAAGGGCTTAATAAAAAACGCGCTAAAATACGTGGTATATAGTAATAGTAATTATTCAATATAGGACTTACGGTATATAATAAAAATAAAGGAAACTTAACGTAAAAAAATTAAGATAATAATTAAGGTTTAACGTTATAATTCGTATAAATTTAAACCGGTAAAATAATTAAAAACGGTCTTAAGATATAAACGGAACTTATTAAACGGGGAAGGATAAAACGTAATAATTAAAAGCATAAAAAAAAGAAGTTTATAACGATATTAACCCTTAAGGTTAACTATTTAACCGGGATTATTATTATAATAAGAAAATTAAAATAAATAACGTTTAATTTTAAAAAAAGACCGTTTATATAAATAAAAGTTAATAAAAAAAGCCCGATAAATATTAATATTTAATATATTTATACTTCTAAAAATAATATAATATAACGTACGTAAGGAAGTAATTAAAGCCGTAATATTAATATTTAAATTTAAAAAAATAAAGAATATTAATATTATAGCGATATAAAAGCCGTTATATAATCCGTATATTTACTTTTTAATTAATCCGGAAAATAGTTTTTATTTAATTTTTAAAGGTAATAAAATAACGTAAACGTATTTCTTTATTAATAAGAGGCTAAATATAGATAATTGAAACGTTACTTATTACGGAAGGAATTTATATATATTTTAAATCGTATAAAAAAAGGATATTAAGGGTAATTTAAGTATTTATAATATATATAATCCGTTATTAATTAATAAGAAAAAACCCTTTATAATCCTATTATTTAAGGATATTATAATTATATTTAATAAATATTTCTTAATAAAAATTTTAATCTTTATTATATTTGATTGATTGATTGATTGATTTATACTACGGATCTAGCTGAGCTAATTCCGGCGTTCCCTAATACTCGGCCATTTGGCCTTATTAATAACCGTAAAAAACCCGATATCTATAATGTTAAGAATAAAAACCGGTATTTACCTAGTTTTTACTTACGTTTTAAGGGCTAAGAGCATTTATAGCCGTTTAAAAAGTAAGAATTTATTTATACGTTTTTTTTAAGAAAACCTATAATATTATAACTGAATCCACTTAAGGGTTATCCTTAAACCTATTATTCTTCCGTTACCTTACGGGTCTATTTAATATTAAAATTTCAGAATTCCGATTATATTATTAAATATCTTTATTAATATATATATTATTATTATTTTATTTATATAACTTTACCGACCAATATAATATCGCTTTTTATACCGCCCCGGTATTTATAGCCCCCTTAGCCCCTTATTAAGTACAGTTTTCCCGCCGTTACTTTTTACCCCCGGGTTAACGGTAAGGTTTCTTAATTAAGTCCTTAACCACTTTTTTTATTTCCTTAATTAAGCCGAACTATAATAATAAATCCGTAATTATTATAAATTTAACGGCCGCCTTAATACCCTTTTTATTAATAAGTATTTAATAATAATTATTAATCCTTACTTTTTTAATTAATCCCGGTTTAAGTTCTTTAAATAATAAATAAGAAATTAATACGTATATGGCGTTTTATTTTTATTATTTATATTTATAATTAACGTTAATCCGGTTACCGGCGTATATAATAAAAAAGAAATAAATTAAGCCGTTTTTATTTATTTAAAGTTAAATTATTAATACGTTATCGTTTTTCCTTATAATCCCGTAACGTTAAAAATATTTATTAATAACTTTATCGTTATTTAACGTTAGGTATTATTGTTCTTAAAAAATCGATTCTTTATGATTATATTAACACTTTATTTATTTCTTTATGGTTTATAGGGTAATTGCTGTTAATTTCGCCCTTATAGTTTTTTTTTTTTTTATTATTTTTACTTTAAATAAAAGTTTATATATTCTTATATTAACTTTTTAAATATAAGTTAAGTCAACCTCTTTTTTAACTTATTCCAGTTTAATTTCCGTAAAAAGGGTAAATACCGTTTCTTTACGTTTTTTTATTTAAGGCTTTTTATAGTTTTAATAAATACGTTTATTTCCTATTAACGTAATTAAGTTTATACCCCTTTTAAGCTTTATTTAAGCGATTATTTAATTTAAAGCTAACTTTATTAATAATATAAAAATTTCGGATTCTAATACCGGGACGGGAATCACTTTATATACTTTACTTATTATTCTTAAATATCGGTTTTAAATTTTTTATAATTACCGGACGAACTTTTTCTTATATTTAAATATACCTTTAAGTAGATATTAAATAACTATTATATATATTATCATAAATTTTATAACCGTTTAATAAACGGTTCTAACCTTTTATAAAATAGCTCCTTACGTTAACGCCATAAAATAAATAAGGCCCTTTTCTTATAAAATTATTTTTTTTAGACCTTTTTTATATAGTCTTTTTAATCTAATTTCCTATTAATTTATAGATTAAATACCTTAATATTAACTTCCGGTTTTATTATTATATTATTTAAGTCTATTATAGCTATTATATTATATAGCTTTGGATTCCTTATTATATAGATAAATTTATATTTATATAAGGTAAATTAAGCCTTATATATCTTTATTTATCGTAAATAGATTTTATAAGTTTATTTTAACTTTAAATAATTTATATAAATAAACGTATTATAAGTTAAAAGGTAAATATCGTTAATAAAGTTTTTTACTTAAACCTTCTATTTCAGCTTTATTAAGTCTTTAATAAACGGGCCGTTAAAAAATAGGAATAAGATTAAAGAGATAAATAACCTCTAGAAAATCTTTATTATCGCGGGTTTTATTATATTTATCTTTTATTTTAAATTAATTAACGTTACTTAATTACTTAAGAAATTTTCTATTTAATTTATAAAGAAAAGTAAAACCCTTTTTTTCCGTAAATTATATAATAATTTTTAATAATTTATTTTATTAAACGCCCTTATAATATCTAGAGAAAGAAGACTTATAACGTATTTTTTCTTATAACCTTATACCGTATATATATTATTAATTAAGCCTTTAAAAGCCGTTTCCGTTGACCTTTTTTTCTTATCCTTATCTATTAATTAAAAAGTAACCTATATCCTTCTACGTAATTATTTAGGATCTTTATAATTACCGTCTTTAAAGTTTTTTTTAATATATAAAGGAGTATTATAAGTTTATATAACTTTATTTTTAAGTAATTTAACTTAATTAGCTTCTTAAGGATAATCGTTTTAACCTCCTTAAATTTACGGGGATAATATCCTATATTAAAGTAAACTTAAAATAAGTAGGTAAAGACCTTTTTAAATAATAATATTATTATAAATAGGAACTTATTTAATATATCGTTAAATCCGGGGGCCTTATCCTTCTTTAATTTATTAATCGCCTTAATTATTATTTTTTAAGTTATTATTTTACTTATTATTATTAATTTAAAATATATTATATTATTAATATTTATTAAGTTAACTTCCGGTAATAAAAGAAAGAACGCCCCTTTAAGAGCCTTAATTTTGCCGTTAAAGGTATTTATTACCGTACCATTTAATTTTTTTAAGGGTAAAAACTTAAAAATAAATTTAAATTTTTTATTTTATTTTTTACCGTATTTTATTAATTTTTAAATATTATAAAAAGAAACCGTTAAGTTATATATTATAACCCGGAAGTATATTTACTTAACCTTTTAAATAATTCTTTTTTTTTTAAGCTTTTTTTAATTATTAAAATGTTTCTTAATTCCTATACTTAATAGCTTACTTTATAAGCGTTTTTACCTTTATAATCGTTTTTATATATTCTTCATTTTAATAAGTTTTAATTCTTTAAGACGGTTTTATTATTAAAATTATAATATTAATTACTTTATTTAAAGCCTTTATTATTTACTTTATAAAACGGTCAATCTATTCTTTATTATTAAGCCGGGGACGTTCCGTTAATTAAGATATTATTTTTATTGCCTTTATTAATATTTCGGCTTCTTTAACCGTTTTTTACGCTTATTTAAACGGTAAAAACGGAATTATATCGATAAACTAATTTAAGATCGTCTATATCGGGATATAATTTAAACCGTATTTTAGGTCCTTTTGGGGTCTATATATTATAATTAAATTAATAATACCTTCCGAGCTAAATATTAAGTTAATTATAATCCTAAGTTTATAGCTTTCTTATATAATAGCTTTTTTTAATATTAATAATATAAGGTTAAACTATATAATAATTATTAATAATTCCTTAAATTCAATATAATTAATCGTATAACTATCCTTATTTTATTAAACGTAATAAAGATTAAAGTCCTTTATTAAAAGGTATTTACCGGGTACGGCTATAATATCCTTAAGTAATAAAATTATAAAGGGTCTTTTTTTATTAATTAATAACGGATTATACGTATTATAAATATTTAAAATACCCTTAATATCCCCTTTTTATATAATCCGGAGTATATATAGGTTCCCTCCGTAATAAGTAATATCTTAATTATTTATATTTAACCTTTTATTAATAAAGAAATATATCCGCGTTATTTTATTACTTTTAAAGGTTAAATAAAAATTATCTTTTAAGTTAATTAAAAAGTAAATATATAAACTATATAATAACTTTTATATCGCTATAATATTAATATCCTTTATTTCCTTAAATCTGAATATTAATATTATAACTTTAATTACTTTTTTACGTATATTATATTATATTACCCTTAAAAGCGTAAATATATTAAATATTAATATTTATCAGGCTTTCTTTATTAACTTCTATTTATATAAACGGTTTCTTTTTAAGGCTAAACGTTATTTATCTTAATTTTTTCGCTATAATAATAATCCCGGTTAAACGGTTAACCTTAAAGGTTAATATCGCTATAAGCTTTTTTTTCTTCGCGTTATTAATTACCGTGTTTTACCCTTCCTTATTTAATAAGTTCCGTTTACGTTTTAAAACCATCTTTAATTATTTTATTGGTTTAAGTTTATATAAGTTATAACGTTAAACCTTAATTGTTATTTTAATCTCTTTACGTTAAATCTTTTTTATTTTTACCGTATATTATAAATTTTACGTTAAGTAATTACTATTATTATATGTTACGTATTTCAGCGCGTTCTTTATTAAGCTTTTTACTATTAAATTAACGTATTTATATGTATTATACCCTTTAATATATACCGCGTACTTTATATTATTAAAGCATTTCATAATAATATACCTATACCCTTAATATTTAAAGTATTAATAGATATCCGTTACCCGGTTTTAAGGTCTTATTAACTTAAAAAACCCACTTTTTATTACCCTTTTATTAAGGATATCATTATATATCCTTATTAACGTTACGCTTAAGATAACCGTAAAGTATTTTTTCATATAACCGAAGGCGTTTAACCTTTTTATTATAGCGGGGAAACTATAATTAATAATTTTTAGCCTAAAGTAAAAAATTATATTCTCTTTTTCTATCCGCCTTAAAGTAACTTCCCTTTCCTCCTTTATAAATTTTACTAGGTATATCCCGTTTACCGCGATAATAAAAGATTGCTTTAATATTTTTACCGTTTTATACCTTTTTTTACCGGTTTATCCCTTTAACTTCTTTAGCCCCTTTTTTATTTTTAATAAGGTTATATTAAGGAGGATATCCCCGCTTTATAGTTTATATATTATAATAATTTATTCTATTAATAGTTTTCTTATTACCTTAAACGTTTTTATTAATTATAGCGGGTTTATTTTTATTATTATATTCCTTTCTTCCTCGCCTGATAATTATATAGTTATTATTTTTGCCTTTTTTAATACCGCCGTTTTCTCCCCCGCCCTTACCTTTTTTATTATTAATGCTGATACCGCCTTTATAGTTTTTATTATTTAACTTATCCCCGCTCCCTTTTTTAAAGTTTTTCCCGTTATTTCCTTACTTTATATGTATCCTCTTTATTTCTTTTTACCTCTGTTTACTAACGCCTTTACTATTATCCCTTAAGCTCCGCGTAATCTTTCTAATTCTTTTAAACCTTTTTTTACTTTTATATAAAAGTCTTTTACCCTTCGTAATCCGATTTATAGTATCGGCTAAGTCTTTAACGTAATATTTTTCTATATAATTATAAGGAGGCCTTTTAGCGTCCTTACCGTTTTTTCCCTTTTTACTTTTCCTTTATATATTTAATAATTACCTTTTTTTATAACTTATTTTTATTTACTTAATATCTCCTTATTTTTATTTAGTTTTCTCTTAATTTATATATACTTAATAAGGCCTTTTATGCCTCCGCTTATCCTTTATCCGTCCTTACGTATTATCTTTATCCCTTCTGCCTTTTATTTATTACCCTTTATAATAATATTTTTACGTATTATATACGTCCCTTTACGCATATCTTATTAACTATAAGCTCCCTATTTAATTTAAGGCTTTTTTATCTCGTATTTATCGCGTTATTTATATAACTTATTACCGTTTTTATTAACCTAAACCGCTTACCCTTCCTCCTTTTCTACCCCTATTATTATTCCGCTTCCGCCTATCGCATTTAAGGTATTGTCCTCACTATCACTTAAGCTATACACGCGTACATCGTTTCTGACCTCTGGGGTCCCGTTGTTCGTCGCCATCTCCTTAAAGTATAAGTAAATCTGAGCGGTAATATTAAAGGTTCTTTAGATACCTTTAAGCTCTTATTATATTTAATAGAATAAAAACGGTTATATAATTAATTATATTAAATTTAAAAAGCTATTAATAATTATTATATAATTTAATTTTATATTATTAATATTAAAAGAAACTATTATATAAGAAAATTATAAACTTAAAATTACGATTAATTTAATATTTAACTCGGAAAATATTATTAATTTAATTATAATATACGGACCTTAAAAGGACTTAAAATATAGTTTAAATTATATCCCGATATAAATAACCTTAAATTAATCCGTTAATATAACTCCGTTTTTATTATTTAAACGAACGTAAAAAACGGTTAAAGAAGTTAAAATATTTATAAAAACGATAAAAGTAATATCTTAATTAATAAAACTCCCCCGGTTTAATAATAAAGAATAAATCGATTATTTTATAAAGCGGGTAATAAAAACTTTAAATAAAATAATTAATATTATAATTTTAATAATAAAGTTGTCTTAAAAAGTTAAAACTTATTAAAACGAGGAATATATAAAAATAATTATAAAGGTAAAAACGCTTATAAAGTAAGTTATTAAGTATAAGAATTAAAAGACGTTTTAACGATTAAAAAAAACTTAAAAAAAAAGGAAAGAATTATCCGGAAGGCTAAGTAAACGTATTTCCGGGTTATAATATATAACTCGGCGGTTTCCTTTTATAGTATTTAAAAGTTAATAAAATACGGTAAAAAATAAAGTAAAAAACTTAAATTTATTTTTAAATTTTTACCCTTAAAAAGACTAAATGGTATAATAATGAACATTTTTAATAATAAAATTAAAACTCTTAAAAAAGCGTTTTTTCCCTTATTACCAGAAGTTAACTTAATAAATATCAATAATATAATATATTTTAACTTAATAATAATAAATAAAATAATAATTTAAAAAATAATAATTAAAGTAATTAATAAATTAAAGAAGAATAAAGTCCTTAAACTTAACGGCATATTAAATAAGTTCTTATTTATAATAACGTTGTTATTTAAAAAGGTTTTTACTTATTTATTTTAAGTTTACTTTAATATAAAATATTACCTTTATAGATTTAAAAAGATTAAAACGATTATCCTTAAGAAGCCGGTTAAGTTAAATTACTTAAAAATAAAATCGTATAAACCTATAATACTTTTTTATATGTTAAAAAAAACTTTAAAAATAATAATCGTAAAGATCTTAAATAATTACGTAAAAAAATATAAGTTATTCCTTAATTAATAAATAAAAATAAAAAAATTAAAATTAACGGAGATAGTTTTTAAAGGCTTAATTAATAATATATATATAATATAAGATTATAAGAAAAAATACGTTATAAGTCTTTTTTCCTTAAATATTATAAAGGCGTTTAATAAGGTAAATTATTAGAGGTTATTATATAATTTACGGAAAAAGGGGGTTTTACCTTTCTTTATAAATTAAATAAAGAGTTTCTTAAGTAATTAAGTAATATTAATTAACCTAGGATAAAAGATAAGTATAATAAAGCTTATAATAATAGGGATTCTTTAAAGGTTATTTATTTCCTTAATTTTATTCTTATTCTTTAAGAGCCCGTTTATTAAAGACTTATTAAAGTTAAAATAAAAAGTTTAAATAAAAAGCTTTATTAATAATATTTACCTTTTTACCTATAATACGTCTATTTATAGGAATTATTTAAAGTTAAAACAGGCTTATAAAGTCTATTTGCAATAAACAAAAATATATAAGGCTTAATTTATCTTATATAAATATAAGTTTATTTATATAATAAGGAGCTTAAAATTATATAATATAATAATTATAATAAACTTAAATAATATAATAATAAAACCGGAAGTTAATATTAGGGTATTTAACCTATAAGTTAATAAGAAACTGGATTAAAAGGATTATATAAAAAAGGTTTAAAAGAAAATAATTTTATAAAAGAAAAACCTTATTTATTTTACGGCGTTAACGTAAAAAGCTATTTTATAGAAGGTTAAAACTGTTTATTAAACGGTTATAAAGTTTACGTTAACGTACGTAATAATTATTTAATATATACTTAAAAATACACTTAAATATAAGAAAAAGCCCGTCCGGTAATTATAAAAGGTTTAAAATCGATATTTAAAAGTAATAAATAAAGTATATAAAGCGACTCTTATCCCGATATTAAAATCCAAAATTTTTATATTATTAATAAAGCTAACCCTAAATTAAATAATCGCTTAAATAAAGCTTAAAAGGGGTATAAACTTAATTACGTTAATAAAAAATAAACGTATTCACTAGAATTATAAGAAACCTTAAATAAAAAAACGTAGAAAAAAGGTATCTATCCTTTTTATAGAAGTTAAATTAAAATAAGTTAAAAAAGAAATCGATTTAACTTACGTTTAAGAAGTTAACGTAAAAGTATATAAATTTTTATTAAAAACGAAAACGGCAAAAAAGAAAAAAACCGTAAAAACGAAGTTAACGGCGATTACCCTATAAATTATAAAAAGGTAAATAAAGCGTTAATATAGATATAAAGAATTAATCCCTTAAGGGTAATAATATCCGGCGTTAAATAATGATAAAATTATTAATAAGTATTTCCGGCGTTATAAAATTATAAAAAAAAATAATAACGTATTAATAATTTAACTCCGGATAAATAAAAATAACCTAGCCTATTTCCTTTTTATTATATATATGTTAATAACCGGATTAACGTTAATTACGAATATAAATAAATAAAAGTAAAACGTTATATATATATTAATTTTTTATCCACTATTTAAGGAGCGTAGATTAAGATTAATTAAAAAAACAGGGATTAACAATTATTATTAAATACTTATTAATAAAAAGGGTATTAAAGTGGTTATTAAATTTATAATAATTACGGGTTTATTATTATAATTTAACTTAACCAAGGAAATAAATAAAATGGTTAAGAACTTAATTAAGAAACCTTACTATTAACCCGGGGGTAAAAAGTAACGGTAAGAAAACTATACTTAATAAAGGGTTAAAAGGGCTATAAATATTAAAGTAATATAAAAAGCGATATTATATTAGTCGGTAAAGTTATATAAATAAAGTAATAATTATATACGTATTAATAAGGATATTTAATAATATAATTAAAATTTTAAAATTTTAATATTAAATAAACCCGTAAGGTAACGGAAAAGCAATAATTTTAAAAGTAATTTTTAAGTAGATTTAATCGTAATATTATAGGTTTTCTTAAAAAAAACGTATAAATAAATTCTTATTCTTTAAACGGCTATAAATACTCTTAACCCTTAAGACGTAAATAAAAATTGGGTAAATACCGGTTTTTATTCTTAACGTTATAGATATCGGGTTTTTTACGGTTATTAATAAGGTTAAATAGCCGAGTATTAAGGAACGCCGGAATTAACTTAGTTAGATCCGTAATATAAATTAATTAATCAATTAATTAAATTAATTCCGTATATATTATACCGTTAAATTTTTACGGTTATCCGGGTTTCTTTATATTTAGTTTCTTTAGCTTTTCTTATATACTTAGAATCTTATATTAAATATCCCTTTTTATTATATATAACGCATTTAAGTATATCCTTTATAAGCCCCTTAATTCTTAATTTTATAATAATATATTTATAATTTTAATATTTAATTATTAATAAATATCCGCTGTTTTATTTTATAATTAAGTTATTTTAAGAAATTCCCTTTTAATAATCTTTTTATTTAAGATATTATTATATATTTTTATTAATATTACGCTTAATATAACGGTAAAATATTTCTTTATATATTTTAAGGAATTAAATTTCTTTATTATTAAAAGAAGATTATAATTAATAATCTTAAGCTTTAAGTAAAAAACCGTATTTTTTTTTCTATATTTTTTAACGTAACTTTTTTTTTAATTTTATAAAACGTAATAAATATATTTTATTTATTATAATAATAATAAACGATTACCTTAAAACTTTAACCGATTTATACTTTTTTTTATTAATTTAAACCTTTTATAATAGATTTACTTCCGTAATTACGTTCTTTTTTTTATTATTAAATAAGCGGACCGTTATTATTTTTATTTTTTTTAATATAACTGCTTTCTTTTCCGTTATCCTTTTATTCTTTACTATAAGTACCCCCTTTATTACTTTCATCGTTTAATTTTTTCTTATTTAAGGGATTACCGCCTTTATACCTTTATTTTATATCCTTAATTTTAGGCCGTTATTTTTACCTTTTATTAACGTTTTTACTTCCGTTTTTTAAGAGTTTTATAAGCGTTCCGTTTTCTTTAATTTTAATTTTATTTTTATATAAAAGTCCTTTATGCTTTTTAATTTAATTTATAATATTAATTAAGTCTTTAACGTAATATCCTTTTATTTTATTATAAGGAGTCTTTTTAAGGCTTTTATTGCCTTTTTTATTGCTTTTTTACCCTTATTTACCGGGTAACGTATTATCTCCGCCTTTTATTTTTAATCCTTTAAGGTTTTATCCTTTTTATTAACTTTATTTCCTTTTTATATACCTTTAATAATATTTTTATTATGGTTTTCCCGCCCTTTCCTTCCGCTTATATTGTTTATTATTAATATTATATTGGCTTTCTTACCCTTTTATTTATTTATTATTTTTATATTATTATAATATATTTTATACGTTTTAATATATATATTTTATTAACCTTAATTTTTTTTTTATTTTAAGTATTATTTAACTTATTATTATAATATTATTTATATGTATTATCGCCGTTTTTATTAATATAGGTTATTTACCCGTTTATTACTATATTCTTAACCATTATGCTACTTCCACTTATCATACTTAATATACTTCCCTTACTGTTATTAAAGTTATGCATATACGCATCGTTTTGGACCTCTGGGGTCCCTTTATTCGTCGCCATCCAGAAAATCTATAATTATTATATTATATAACTTCGGGCTTTTAATTATATAAATGAACTTATATTTATATAACGTAAATTAAGCCTTATAAATTCTTATTTATTAAAGATAAACTTTATAAGTTTATTTTAATTCTAAATAATTCATATATATAGAAGTACTATAAATTAAAAGGTAAATATCGTTAATAAAGTTTTTAACTTAAACTTTTTATTTTAATTTAATAAGCTTTTTAATTAATAAACCGTTAAAGAATAAAAATAATATAAAAAAAATAAATAATCCTTAAGGAATCCCCGTTATAACGGGTTTTATTAAGCTTATCTTTTATCTTAAGTTAATTAATATAACTTAATTACTTTAGAAATTTTTTATTCACTTAATTAAGAAGGATAATATCCCTTTTTTCCTTAAATTATATAGTAATTTTTAATAATTTACCTTATTAAAAGTATTTATAATATTAAAAGAAAGAAGATTTATAATATGTTTCTTCCCGTAAGTTTATACCGTATATACGCCGTTAATTAAATTTTTAAGGACTATTTTTATTTACCGATTTCTTTTTATTCTTATTTATTAATCGGGGAGAAGTCCGTAATTCTTTATATAATTATTAAGGATCTTTATTATTATTATTTTTAAGGTTTTCCTTAACGTATAAAAAAGTATAATAAATCTATAAGATTTTACTTTAAAATAATCCGGCTTAATAAGCTTTTTAAGGATAATTATTTTTATTTCCTTAAACTTATATAAGTAATAATTAATGTTAAAATATATTTAAAAAAGGTAAATAAAAACTTTTTTAAATAATAATATTATTATTAAAAGGAATCTATTAAGGATCTTATTTAATCCCGGGGCTTTATTTTTCTTTAATTTATTAATCGCTTTAATTATTATATTTTGTATTATTACCTTATTTATTAATATAAGGTTAAAATATATAATGCCGTTAATATCGTTTAAATTAACTTTTAATAAAGGGGGGAAAAATGTTTTTTTAAGGGCCTTAATCTTACCGTTAAAGGTATTAATTAATATATTATCGGGTTTCTTAAAAAACGGGAATTTAAAAATAAACTTTAATTTCTTATGTTATTCTTTATTATACTTTATTAACTTCAAAATATTATAAGGTAAAACCGTTAAGTTATATACCGTAAACCGAAAGTATATTTACTTAATCTTCTTAATAATTTTTCCTTTTTTTTTTTTAAATAACCCTTAATTAATTAAGTATTTCTTAATTTTTATACTTAAAAGCCTACTTTATAACCCTTTTCATTTTTACGGTTATAATTATATACCCTTTATTTTAATAAATTTTAACTTTTTAAGAAAACTTTTTTATTAAAATTATTTTATTAATTATTTTATTTAATATTTTTATTATTTACTTTATAAAGAAATTAATCCGGTCTTTATTATTTAATTAAAGGAAATCCGTAAACTATATTACCGTTTCCTCCGCTTTTATATAAACCTTTACTTCCTTAACCGTTTTTTACGTTTTTCTTACCGGTGATAATAAGGTTATATTAACGGTTTAATTTAAAGTTATTTATATTGGTATATAGTCTAAGTTATATTTTAAATCCTTTTATAGTTTATATATTATAATTGTATTAATAACTCTTTCCATATTAAAGGTTAATTTAATTATTATTTTAAATTGATAACTTTTTTATATAATAATCCCTTATAATATTAATAATAAAAAATTAACTTAAACGGTAATTATTAATAAGTCGGCCGATTTAATATAATTTATTATACGTTTTTCCTCGTTTTATATATAGTAATAAAAGTTAAAGTCTTTAAGCAATATATATTTACTTAAGGTAATTAAGACCTTTTTAAGTAATAAGATCGTAAACGGTCCCTTTTTATTAATCGGCGGCGGATTATATACGTTATAAATATTAAGGTTACTTTTTAAGTTTTTTTTTTTTTATAATACAGAGTATATAAAGGTTTTTACCGTAATAAGTAATATTTTAATTATTTACGTTAAGCCATTTATTTATAAAGAAGTATATTTTAATTATCTTATTTTCCTTAAAGGTTAAATGAAACCTTTTTTTCGGGTTAATAAATAAATATATATATAAATTATATAATAATTCTTATATTATTATAATATTAACGTTTTTAACTTCTTTAAATTTAAATATTAATATTATTACTTTAATTCTTTTATGATGGATATTATATTATATTATTTTTAAAAGCGTTAATATATTATATATTAACCTTTATAAGGGCTTTTTTATTTATGCTTATTTAAATTACCGACTTCTTATTAAAGTTAAACGTTTTTTAATTTGATACCTTTTTAATTATTATTAAAGACGTAAAACGGCCGGCCCTTAAAGTTAAAATTATAAAAGCTTCCTTTTTTTATTTTATTTATTATTGTTATTTACCTTTTATTATTTAATTAATTAAACTTATATTTTAAGGCTGCCTTTAATTGGCCCGTTAAATCAATTCCGTACGTATTATACCGTTGGGTTTTCACGGTTATTTAAGTTTCCTTATATTTAGTCTCTTTGGCTCTTATTATATATTTAGAATTTTATATTAAATATCCTTTTTTATTATATATAACGTATTTAAATATACCCTTTATAAACCTTTTAATTATTAACTTTATATATTTATAAATATTATAACCCTTAACGTAAATTTTATACTTTATAATATTAAAATATTTTATAATAATATATTTATAGCTTTAATATTTAAAATATTAATAAGTATCCGCCGTTTATAATTAAGTTAATTTAAAAGATTTCTTTTTAATAATTCCTTTATTTAAGATATTATTATATATTTTTATTAATATTACGCTTAATATAATAATAGAATATTTTTTTATATATCTTAAAGAATTAAATCTTTTCATTATTAAAGGAAGCTCATAATTAATGATCTTAAACGTTCAATAAAGAACCGTATTCTCTTTTTCTATATTCCTTAACGTAACCTTTTTTTTTGATTTCTATAAAATATAATATATATATCTTATTTATTATAATAATAAATAATTACCTTAAAACCTTAATTAATTTATATTTTTCCTTATTAATTTAAGCTTTAAACCTTTTTAAGTTTTTTTTCGCCTTTAAAAACGTTATATTAAAAAAAAAATCTTTATTTTATAACTTATATATTATAATAATTTATTCTATTAATAATTCTGTTATTACCTTAAAAGCTTTTATTAATTATAATAAATTTATTTTTATAACCATATTCCTCTCCTTATTATTAAATAAGCGGACCGTTATTATTTTTATTTTTTTTAATATGGTTATTTTCTTTTCCGTTATCTTTTTATTCTTTACCGCGGATACCCTTTTTATTATCTTTATCGTCTAACTTTCTTTTGTTTAAGGGGTTATTACTTTTATATCCTTATTTTATATCCCTAATTTTAAACCGCTATTTTTATTTTTTATTAACGCTTTTATTTCCGCCTTTTAAGAGCTTTATAAACGCTCCGCTTCCCTTAATTTTACCTTTATTTTTATATAAAAATCCCTTATATTTTTTAATTTAATTTATAGTATTAACTAGGTTTTTAACGTAATATCCTTTTACTTTATTATAAGGAGTCTTTTTAGGGCCTTTATTGCTTCCTTTACCGCCCTTTTACCCTTATTTACCGGGCGATATACCGTCTCCGTTTTTTACTTTTAATCCTTTAAAATTTTATTTTCTTTATTAATTTTATTTCCTTTTTATATACTTTTAATAATATTTTTATTACGGTTTCCCCGCTTTTTCCTTCCGTTTATATTTTTTATTATTAATATTATATTGGCCTTTTTACCCTTTTATTTATTTATTATTTCCGTATTATTATTACGTATTTTATACGCTTTAATATATATATTTTATTAACCTTAATTTCCTTATTTATTTTAAACGTTATCCGGCTTATTATTATTATATTATTTATATATATCGTCGTTATTTCTATTAATATAAGTTATTTACCCGTTTATTACCTTATTCTTAACCATTACGCCACTTTTACTTATTGTACTTAATATATTTCCTTTATTGTTATTAGAGTTATACGTATACGTATCGTTTTGGATTTCTGGGGTTCCTTTGTTCGTCGTTATCTTCTCGGGGGCAATATAATAAACTTAAACGGAACGTTTCCGAATATTATTTCGGTTACGTTAACGGTTAAAGTAATCATCTTAAAAAAAATTCCCTTAATAAATAAAGTATTTAACGTTTAAAAGGAAAGTTAACTTCATAATAACGGGAATAATTTATCGGAACTTAAACCCTTTAAAACTTCCTATTCCGCCGGGGGGTTTAAAAAAAATAATGCGGGTTCTTATAGTTTCCTTAATTTCCTTAATAAGGATTTTATTCGGGTTAAGGGTAAAGGCCTGGTAGATACCGGTTTTTACCTTAACGTTATAAGTATCAGGTTTTGACGGTTATTAATAAAATTAAAAGGCCGCATATTAAGGAACGCCGGAATTAACTTAACTAGACCCGTAATATAAATCAATTAATCAATTAATATAAGTTTATATTTATATAATATAAATTAAACCTTATATATCTTTACTTATTATATATAAATTTTATAAGCTTATTTTAACTTTAAATAATTTAATAGATAAAAATACTATAAGTTAATAAATAAGTATTATCGATAAAACCCTTAATTTAAACTTTTTACTTTAATTTATTTAATTTCCTAATTAATAAGCTAACAAAAAATAAAAATAAAATGAGGAAAATAAATATTTTTTAAGGGATCCTAGTTATAATAAGCTTTATTAAATTAATCTTTTATTTTAAGTTAGTGAATATTATTTAATTACTTAAAAAGTTTTTATTTTATTTTATAAAGAAAAATAATATTCTTTTTTACCTTAAATTATATCATAATTTTTAACAATTTACTTTATTAAAAATACTTATAATATTTAATAAGAAGAAACCTATTATATATTTGTTTTTATAACTTTATATTATATATATATTATTAATTAAACCTTTTAAGGCCGTTTTTATTAATCTTTTTTCTTTATGTTTATTTATTAATTAAAGAGGAGCCCCTATTTTTCCGCATAATTATTAAGGATTTTTATGATTACCGTTTTTAAAACTTTCTTTAATATATAAAGGAATATTATCAGGTTATAAGCTTTTACCTTTAACTAATCCGGTTTAACCGGTTTCTTAAGCATAATCGTTTTAACCTCCTTAGATTTATGAAAATAATAGTTAACCCCGAAATAGGTTTAAAATAAGTAAATAAAGGCTTTCTTAAATAATAATATTATTATTAATAAGAACTTACTTAAGATTCCGTTTAAATTAAAGGCTTTCTTTTTCTTTAATTTATTAATCGTTTTAACAATTGTTTTTAAGGTTATTTTTTTTATTAATATTTATTAAGTTAAAATATATAGTTTTTTTAATATCCGTTAAATTAGCGTTTAATAAAAAGAGAAGAAAATTTTTAAGGGTTTTAGCTTTTCCGTTAAAGGTATTAATTATTATATTATTAAGCTTTTTAAAAACGGGAATTTAAGGATAAATTTCGGCTTCCTATTTTATTTTTTATTATATTTTATTAATTTTTATATTTTACAAAAAAAAATAATTAAATCGTAAATTTTTACCGGAAGTATTTTTATTTAACTTTTTAAAAATTTTGTTTTTATCTTTTTAGGTTTTCTTCAATTACGTAAGCGGTTTTTAATCTCTATATTTAATAGTTTATTTAATTAATATTTTCGCTTTTATAATTATTATTATATATTCCTCGTTTTAATAAGTCTTAACTCTTTAAAACAACTTCATTATCGGGATTATTACGTTAATTACTTCGTCTAATACTTTTATTATCCGTTTTATTGAAGCTTAAATTAAAAGGAATAATTAAGTAAACGGATAAAGAATAAACGATATAAACGGTTAAATTAATTAAATAAAAATATAAATAAAAAACGGATTAACCGAGACCAAGGAGTAAACTATAAAAGTAATAAACGGATATTAAATATAAAGGATATAAGAGGAGGTACCGGTTAAAGTTATAACTATTAAATTAATTTAAAAATCATAATTACTTATTAAATATATATACTTTTTTATATTAAACTTATATATAGTATTAAGATTAAAAAGTATATAACGTATAAAGGAAAATGCGTTTAATTAAACCGTTTTTTAATACTAGAAATCTATATAGAAAATTAATAATAATTAATTAAAAATAAAATAATTTATATATATCCGGATAAAAGCTATAATTATTAAGTTAATACTTAAAAATATAATTAAAATATACATTATTAAATAAATTATCGATATAATAATAATTAATAAAAATAAAGCGATAAATATTGATAATCTATTAATATTTAGAATATACTTAAATACCTTTATGCGTACGGGAAACGTAAACTTAGATATATATTATAAAAAGCTTTTAAAAGTAAAAAAGCTAGAATAAACTAAGGTTAAAAAGAACTAGAAAATATAACTCTAAATATATTAAGTAATTATTAATTAAGTAAACCATTATAATAATAGGAATACGTTTATTTAATTAAATAAAATTAATACTAAGAAAGTATTTGTTAAGGTATAAGGATATAGTTAATATAATTATTATAGATATAATTCAAAAATCTTATATAAAATTCTAAAGATTATATATAAGTTAATATAAATATAAAGTAAATAAGTAATATTAAGGTTATTAACTTATATATACCTTTTAAAGGATTCCGATAAATTGATTATAAGTTTAGATTGAATTAAATCTATATAAAAAAAGTTTAAGGAATGAAAAATTAAAAAGATAAAAAAAAAATTTAAAAAAATTTAAAGAAATAAAAAAAAGTAAAGAAAATAAATAAGCGAAAAGGATAAAATAAACGGTTACGCGGTAAAACCATTAAGTAAACAAATAATCGGATATTATTATTAAGGTTCTATTCATTAACGGAACCGGCTAGGACGGAACTTAATAAAGATAATGAATAATGTTACCACGTTTAAAAAAAACCTTTTTTAATATACTTTTTAAAAATATTTATATCTAAACGATTATGAGTAAAATATTAAGAGAATATAAAAACATATTTTATTTATAAGTAAATATAGGTTTAAGGGTATTTAATATATTAATTAATTAAAAGAAAAATATATAAGTAAATAAAAGTAAATATTAAAAGTTATAATATAGAGTATACCTTTAATGAATATTGTTAAGTATAGTATTAAGCGTTAAAGGAATTTATATAAAGGTTAAAGAGCTACCCGAAAATTAAAAAATAATTTTTTTCCCTTTGCCTTCTTAAATAATATTGTATAGTAACAATAACTATAATAAATATTATACCCCTTAATTACCTTCTTAAGACTAATATAATAAATATTATACCCCTTAATTACCTTCTTAAGACTAATATAATAAATTAATGTAAAAATAATATTAATAAATAGGTACGAATAATATAATTACGTATAATTCTTTCTTAACTACGTTAAGGAAAGAGATATTAAAATCTATAAAATATGAACTGAAATAAAATTTATTAAAATAATTAAATCTTTTTAAGATATACTTAAAGTTATATAATAAATTTACTTAAAATATATTTAATAATAACGAATCCAGGAAAATAAAAAAAGATATTACAAGTATATAAATTAAGAAGAAGAATAAAGAGTGACCGGTTATAAGTCTTAATCTTTATAAAGGGCGGTATTTATAATTTCTTAATAAGCGGAACAAGACGAATTATACCCTTAAGCGGATTAAACATATATTATTTAAGGAAGATATAAATATAAATAGCCTGAGCTTTAGGATAAATAGATATGAAGTATTAAGGTTACCGTTATTAACAAATTAAAATAATAAAAAAAGGGTTACCCCTAAGACAATCAAGTCTTAATATATTTATTATATTATTGTTAAATAAGATTCAAGAATAAGGCTATAAAAGGAATAAGTAGTTACGTATATAAACGGCGTTAAAAATTAAAAACCACTTAATTATAATACGTAATATCAAAGGAATAAATTTATTATAAAAAGAGTAAAAGCAAGTTATTACCGGCTTAATATTTTTTTTAACTTTTATATTTATAATAATTGAGATTATTAAAAGGATATTATAAGTAATATATATACGATTAAAATATGTATAAATAAGTATAATATAAGGTAAAATATAATAATACTGGGGGGATTACCTTATTATAAAAGGTATCAAAAAGGGGGAAAGTGTAAAAAATATAAAATTTACGGATAAGTATATAAAAGAATAAAAACATTAAAAAGGCTAATTAAGGGTAAATCGATTTATATATACTTTTAAAAGAAAAGGTATAACGAACTGTAATAATAAGTAACCTATACCTTATTATCTTATATAGGGGTTACGGCCTATCTTTAATTATACTCCATTAGTAACTGCTATTTCATTACTTTTGCTCTTTTATTCCTTCCTATCTTTTTTAATCTTAAGGAAAATATTATAAATTATTATAAGTTTTATACTTAAGAAAAAAAGAAATTTATTTATAAAAAAAGTAAAAATTAAGTGATTTTAATAATTATAAATTTAAAGATATTTATTATTTTTAAAAGGTTATCCGTAAAAAAAGATTTTTCACTAGTAAATAAAAGGATACGTTTTTAAAAATCTTTAGTATTAATAAAACTTAAAACTTTTACTTACGTTTTATTAATATTAATATATTTTTGTGAAAAAAATTAAGCGTTTAATATAATTATTAAGTTAATTTATATTATAATTATAAACCGTATATTTTATTTTTATTAACATTAAATAAATATTAAATAAATACGTATATAATTTTTATAATATAATTATTTATCGAAATTAAATATTAAGCTTTTTTAGCTCACTATATATTATATATTTTTTCTCAATAAAGATATAAAATTCTTAAGTATTAAACTTAATATATTTCTTTTTTTTAAAAAAAAATTCTAATACCTTATATTATCGTTATTTACTCTTGATAAGCGTTTATATCAAATTAATATGGGAAAACAATTCTTTATTAATAAATATATATATAGAAAGTTTTTGTTCCTTTCTATATATTAAAAGGTAACATATAATAGAATTTTATTGAACGCTATAAAAGATATAATAATTAAAGTTTCTTACTTATCGTTTCTTCTTTTATTTCTTAACTTATATATTTTTAACTTATAGGTACTTAAGCGGTTTTAAAAAGTACATAGAGTATATCTATTTATTATCCTTATAGTTTTATAATTTTAAATAATCCTATTAATAAATTAATTTAAAACTTTTATTATTATATTTATAGCTTAAGTAATTAATTACCTCTTAAAGCTTTATAACAAGATTAAATTTAAAGGACTTAATTAACTTTTTAAGTTTAAGATTTTAATAAAACGTTTAATCTTAAGGGACTTAATTATCTTTTAAAATCCGGTAATAATACGTAAAGTTTCTTTAAATGATAATAATATAAATAAAAAAATCAATAAGAATAATAATAACTTTTATAAAAAAGAATACTTTATATTACCTTTATTAAATAAAAAATTTAAAAGTAAAACCGATATTATTAAAGATGAAAAGGGGATAAAAAAAGGAGTATAGAAAATTAATAAGAACGATAATAACAGATTTATAATAATAGATAAAGAAGATATATTAAAAGGGTAAAAATACGTTAATAATATTAATAATAATAATAAAAATAATAATAACAATAACGGAGTTATAACAATAAAAAAGAAAAACATAGTAAAAGGATAAAAAAGGTATATTAATAAAAGTATTAAAGTCGCTTTAATTATAAGAATTAAAGTTATTATTTAAAAAAAAATTCCGGGGTTTATAAATTATAATTCTTGACTCTTATATTAATATTACCCTTTATAAGTAACGGACTTTATAGAAAGAGTATTAAAGAAGTAAAACGGAGAAGAAAAAAAAGAAAGAAAAAAACAAAAAGCATATATAATAACCTTTAAGACCTTAAAATAATAAAAAAGTAATTAAGAAAATAACTTAAAATATTAACTCTAAATACCTTTTTATTAAAAAGAAATAATAAGCTTAAATTAAAATACTTATAATTTATAAAATACGTAAATAATAAATATTTAAGGCAGTTAAATATATACAAAAAGAAAAAAGGGGGAAATAATAGAAAAAGAGATTGAAAGTAATTACGGTTATTATACTTCAATTGGTTAAGTTATTTAAATCCTTAAGTATTTAAGTCTTTTAAGGTATTAAATAATTGTATTTTAATAAATATTAATTAAATTAAAAATTATTTTATAATAATATATTATTTTAATATAATATTATAATATTACGTATAATAGTATTTTATTTAAATGATAATTAACGTTATATATAAAATTTAGAAATATAGATATCGTTATCAAGAACTCTTTATATTATTAATTTATAAACTTAAATACTTTATTTTAACTGGATTAAAAAAATAACATAAAAAAGTCCGTCCAAAATTAAAAAAATATTTAATTATAATAGAAAAAACCTAATTTATATATATAAATATTTTAGTAGCCTATTTCCGTTAAACTTTTTAATTTTTCTTACCTTGTTTTTTATTTACTTATACGTTTTATTTTTTAATTAAGTTTATTATTTATTTAATATTTATTCTGTATACTTTATTTTTTTATTATTATTATCGTTACTTAGTTTTACTCTTAGGGTCGGATAGTTAACTTTACATACGTATTATATGCTTAGACTTTTAACGTTTACGTTATAGGACTTATCGGTTTAAGGGAATTATCGGTTAAATTAAAGTTTATAATATTTAAAATCAATAAGATATTTTATATTAGGTAATAAAGAATGCGTCGCGTATTAGCTTTCCGCCGGCCTTTATATCCGGTATTACCCTTAATCTACTAAAATATTTTTAAGTCTTTATATTCTTATTAAGAATTTTTATTTTCTAATTCTTTTTATTATAACTTTTATATCGGGATCTTTTAGGTATAATTTAATTAATACCGGATATACGGAATAACTATATATCGGTTAAGTAACTCTTTAAAAGTTATATAATAAAGTTTATATAAATCTTTAAGTTTTTATTTTATTATTAAAAACCTTTTTAAATAATGGCTTTTTTATTAAAATTACTTTATATATATCCTTTTCATTCAAAACTTATTATTTTTCGGTTATTCTTATACTTAATAAATTAATTAACTTATTAATGATTATATATATTAGTTTAAACTTTTTTATTACCTTTTATTTTAACCGATTGACCTTTTATAATAAAGCCGTTTTAAAATTTTTATTGTTAAAAGGATTAATTAAAGCGTCCTCCGTAATCAAGAGAATAACGGATTTCATTTTATATAATTAAAGTAAAACGCTTATTAATATTAAGTTTAGGTCTTATAATCTCGTTCCTATTACGTTTACATTAAAAGCTTATAATTATTAATTAAATTTAATACCTTTAATTTTAATAATAATAATGATATTAACGTATAAAAGATTAAGGTCTATTATATATAAGGGTTAGTTAATCCAGCCAGCCTAAGACTTCACCCCTATAGATGCCGTAAGCGGGGGGGTACTTATACGTACCAGCCGGATAGGCCTTATTTATCTATATATTTTATTAATAATTTTAACCGTTTTTTCTTTAATATAAATAACTTTCTTTAATCGTTAATACATTATATAAGCGGCTTATATAATATAATATATAATTATTTTTATTATTCTTTCCGTTTAGGTATAGTTACGGATAAAAAAAATCTATTAAAAACAAAGTTTATTAAAAAACTTAATAGATGAAAGTCGGATATCGACTGAGTTAATAATATTTATTTTACGGTATTATAACGTTATTAATTTATTTAAGGTTAAATAGCGTACTTAACACTCGTTTAATCGTTTTTAAGACTTTTTTTAACTTTAAGGCTCTTAACCTTAACTTTACCCCGTAACCGGGCTATAACGGGGGGTATCTTAACGGTAAGGTTTTTATAGTTTAAATCTAAAAATAAGTTAATTAAAAATATTATAAATATTAAAAACATTATAAATCCATATATATACGTAATAAGGATCGAGTAAATTAAATTACCTTTAAAATATTTTTTACTACGCTTTTATTATTATTAATAATACCGCTTAATATATAATTGCCTTTTCTATTAATAATTTTCTTATTATCGCCGGAACTAAATATTAAGTCTTTAAGTAAACGGGAAACTTAATTAAAAGTTATATATAATAAAAGTAAATAAAAACTTTATAAGAAGAAGGTTTTATTTACTTTATAGCGTTTACGTAAAATATAATTATATAAAAGGCCCGGACAGTATATTAAGCAGTAATAAACTTAACAATAATATATATAACGTTTATTTAATAAATATTTAAAAACTTTTTATTATAGTTAAGATATAAAATAAACCTCCGTATAGCGCTATACCTTTACCTAATAATAAAATATCTAAATTATTATATATAAAAAAATACTTTAAAAGTTTAAAAAGCCTTATATAATAACTTTATATAATCTAAAATCGATATTTTTAAATAGTTATAAGTAAATATAAAATAATATTAATAACGGTATTAAATTCGGAAATATATATAATATCAATACACTCTTTTTTAAATTAAATAATTGATTTATTAAACTAAAAAAAAAAACTTAATACCTAAATCCGGGAATATATAATAAAACAAAAACTGTAAAATATTAAAAACCGGAGAATAAAGAAAAAAAAATTAAATTAAATTTTTATTTTAAGCAAAATTAAATTAAATAAAGTTTAAAATAAACATAATAAAAATTTAATTAATTATTACGGGAATAACGGGAACTTAAAGTTAAAGAAAGTAAGAAGAATTAAAAACGTAATTCTACATTTATATATCATTTAATACTTAACGTATAATAGAAAGATTATAACGGAAAATTACTTTTAATATTATGATAAAATAAGGAAAAGGAATAATATATTAATTATTTAATTCCGGATAAAAAAAACTTTATTTATTTTTTATAAAAATAAAATACTATATATTTATTTATTTCTTACCCGGTATATTTTAATTTTTATTTTAACTTAATAAAGAAAATAAAAATAAATAGTAACCGGAAAATATTCTTTATAAAGAAAAAAATAAAACCGATAATAAGATTTATAATAATTATAATCTTATTGATATAACTTAACCTGATTAAAAAAAGTAAATAAAGTATTAAAAAAACTACTCCGGCAAGCGGGACGGGATAGGGACGGGATAGGGATGGGACGGGATAGAATAAGGTTTATCCCATCCCGTATTAATACGGGATGGGACGGGATGGGATAGGGATATATTAAGATCCCGCCAAGTTAAAAAATTACTATAAATAGTAGATATATTACTATATATAAGTAAATTTAAATATAAAAAATCCAAAAATTCGATTTCATAAGTGAATTATTTACCTAATCCGGTTAACCCCGCTAAGACTTGGGATCTTGGCATATCCCGGTCCCATCCTGCCGGGATAAGGATGGGATGGGATGGGATTTAACCTTATCCCGTCCCACGCGGGATGGGATAAGTGAATCGAAAAACCGTCCCGTCCCGTCCCGCTTCCCGGAGTAAAAAAAACTATTAATAAATTAAAAATCAACCGGGAAAAAAGGGGTAATTTAAAAATTATTTGGTTAAAGAGTTAAAAATTTATATTATTAATACGGAGGCGGTATAAAAAGCAAATATCTATATAATAGGTAATAACTTTATATTAATAAAAAAGTAGTTTTAATATGGAGAATTAATAAAGAAAATAATTATATAGAATAAACTTATAAAAAATAAAGGATTAAAGAAAAAACTTTATAAGAAATTTAATTATAATAATATAAGAAATATAGGTTATAGTAATAATATAATCACTTATAGGGGAACCCGTAATACTCGCTACCCGATAAAAGAGTAGCGGAGGTTTATAAATGCCGTTTTTAATTCAATAAGTTAAGTTTAATAACTATTAATAAGGTTAATAACTTATAAGTTAAAGAATACCGAAATTAGTATAGTTAAATCTATAATAAAAAAAAATCAATTAAAAATTTTCTTTTTTATTATAAAAGCGGGAAGATTAAGAAATATAAACTATAAACATAAATAATTAAAATAAAACGTTTATTATATCTTATTATTATATTTAAATTATTTGAATAATAATATAATTATAAGTAATAATGTTGACGAGGTCACCGAAGACCTTACGGAGAAGGCCCGCCACCGGCTGGGGAAGAAAAAGAGAAGCGGAAACCGGTTACGTTAATTATATAAACCGGAAAGCATCTTTTATAGCCGTAAAGATATAATAATAAACGCTTATTAAAAGTTTTTAAAGAAGTTAACGGCGATAATAATATAAAAGGGATATATATTAAATATATAAATATTAATAAAGACATTTAAAAGCGCTATATAAAGTTAAAATAATATAAATATATAAAGGAGCGGAAGAATAATAAGCTTAAAAATAGCCCTTATAAGGATATAATTATAATATTATGGATTTTCTTAGGGGAGTTAAAATACAGGAAGTATATAAATAAATTATTATTCTTTAAATAACGGTTAATAGCCTTTACTTTAAGGGATAAAGGGTAAAGGCTTAATAAATACCGGTTTTACCTTAATATTATAGGTATTAGGTTTTTACGGTTATTAATAAAGCTAAAAGGCCGCGTATTAAGGAACGCCGGCATTAACTTAGCTAGATCCGTAGTATAAATCAATCAATTAATCAATTAAGTAATAAAGTTAACTTATTTAACTTTAAAAAAGAATTTTTATTTTAAAAAAGAATTTATAAAACCGTCGGGTTTATAGTAAATATAAGAGTTTTTTTTAAAACACTTTAACGATATATTTAAAATAAGAGAAGTTATTAAAATTTAAAATATTATATTAAAATATTAAAGTTTAAATAATAATTTGAAAAATATTATTAAGGGATTTAAAGCTAAAAATCCGGAGAATATATAAGTTATAAACTTAATAATATATAATTGAAAGTACGTATTTAATAATTTATAAAAAAAAGAATAAATATATTAAATAAAAATTTAAAATGAATATAAAGATATAATAAACGTAAAAATACTATTTAAAGTAATTAATTAATAATAAAAAACCGTTTCAAATATATTTATTAAGTTATTAATGGAATATAAATATATTGCTTTTTTTGAAAATTAAATTTTATAATCTTTAATAAACTTAAAGAATAAAATATTTATAAAATATTAATATCGTTTAATTTAATTTATAATAATAATGAAAATTTAAATAATTAATAGAATTATATTTTTTTCAAAAGCTTTATATATAAAAAATAATAAATAATAAAACTTTTTCTAAAAAATATAATATAATTACTTATAATCTACTTTATAAATTGTTTTAATAAAGATAAATAAAGAAAAGCTTAAATATTTTACGTTTTATCACGTATCTTTAATATTCAATCAACCGGAATAAGATTAATCCCGTAAAATAAATAAGTATAAGTATAAGACCGGTACGGGATAAAGAAAGGGTAATTTTATTCTATACCGGTAGTAACGTTATAAGATTAATATAAGACCGGGAAATATTAAAAATGATTTTATTATTTATAATATAAAATTTCTTAAGAATTAATAAAAGAAAGTAATTAAATTTAATAACTTATTTAATATTAAAAATATTATATTTTATTTTTAAAATAAAAATAATTATATTATTAATATTAAATAAGATTTTTTAAATTATTTAATTATTAATTAAACCTTTTTACTCTTTTACAAATTTTTTAACGGTTTTTAATATTATACTTAATTAGTTTCTTAAATAAGTTTTATATTATTCTATTTTTAATTTAAAGCGGTTTAAACTATTACTTTAATAAGTTTAATATTATCCTGTTTTTAATTTAAACCAATTAAAACAATAACTTTATTAAGGAAAAAGTCATTCTATTTTTAGTTCATGCCGGTTTAATTTAAACCGGTTTAAAAATATTTTTTTATTATATTCCGGTAAAAAAGTATAATATTATTTTTAAAGCTTTAACCTTAATATTAAACGTATATTTTAAAATATTAATACGTTTTTTTAATAAAAAGGGGTTTAAAAATGATATTAACTTTTTATTTTTACCTTTTTACTTAATAATTATTTAAGTTAATTTAATAATTATTTATATTAATTTAATAATATTATTAAATTATAAAGCGTAAATTAAAAATAAATAAATAATTTTATAATTTTAATAATATAAATATTTCTTTTATTTTAATTATTTATATAATTTTTTATTAAATTAAATACTTTAAAATTTAAATTTAATAAATTTAAATTATTTAAAATATTTTATTATATTTATTATTATTTTTTTAAAAATATATTTTATATTTTATATTATTTATATATATTTTAATTATATTAATTGATTGATTTATTTATATACGAGTCTAGCTATTTTAAGCTAATTTCGGCGTTCTATAATACTGGTAATTAAGTTATAATTATTTTAATATTTATATTTATTTTGAACTTATTATTTTAATTTTAAAAGGGAAAAGGAAACCGTAATCGGTTAACTTAGCCTTAATTTACCCTAGATATTAACCCGATTTAAATAAAAACCTCTTTTCTATAATTATTTATTTTAATATTATAATTAAGTCTTTATATTAACCCAATTAAAATTAATAATTACCTTAAATCCTTAATTTATTATTTCTATTAAAAATCTTTTACTTTTTAACGTTATAATCCGCGGTAAGGATTTAATAATAATATTAAACTTAATTGGAGGGAGGTAGCCCCGATTATATAATTTTATTTCTTTTAACGCTTAAACTTTATTTTAAGTATTTTATTATATAGCTTTTTGGATTAACCTTATTTAATCTTAACTTTAACCTTTTAACGTTAAATCCCTATAACCTTTTTTTATTGGCCTTACGTGGCAATTAGGCTTATTTAGGGTTAATTATAGGTACCAATAAATTATTAGATATTTATTATTATTTTATTTATATTAATTACGTAATTTACCGGATAAGGCTTAGGGGCTCTTAATGAAATCGTCCTTTACCCTTGAAATGTTCAACCAATCTGTAATTTATCTTCTGCACTTAAACACGCCATTCCGCCACGCTCGCCCCCATTTTAATTATATATTTATACCGTTTTATTTAAGATATTAAAGGATATTAAAAATTTTATTTTAATACTTAATTATTTTAAAAATAATTATAAGAATAAATATATTATATAAAAATTAAAAAAAAATAAAGAAAAAAGCAAATAATAATAATTATAATAATAAAAATAGTTAATTAATAAAGGAATATATAAAATATGATTAGAAAATAACCGGTAAAAATTAAAATATAAACCGATTTTTCCAGGAATAAATTTTATAATATTAAGTAAACCTAAGAATAAAAAAAATTATGAAATATTAAAATAGCTTAATTAAATTTATAATATAAATATAAATATAAAATTATTAATTTAAAAAAATTTTATTTCTATAATATTATTAATTAAAATATTTTAAAAAATTCCCGAATATTTATACGTTTATAAGAATTATTCAATACTTTTTTTATTTATTTATATATATTAAAAATCTTTATAATTAAAAAGAACTTAAAATTAATTATTTTTAGCTTAAAATAAGAGAAAATAGATTTTTTTTAAATAATTTATAGATAATTGCTTTTTTCCCGAAATATTAATAAGAAGAACCTATTCAGCGTAATCTTTATTAATATATAAATTAAATAGTATATTAATATATAAATAATAATTCTATTTAAATGATAAAAACATTATAAAAATATTTATTATTTATGTAGAAAGGGTACCTTATATCTATAAATATTAGAATATATATATTTATATAATAATTATAAAGGATTAACGTAAAAATTATTTTTGTTCAATTATACTTTTATTAATTTATATTATTTACTTTTTAAATTTTATGTATTCTTCAGAAATAATAATATAAAATAACGAATTTCTTTTTCTAAAACCTTTATATAATTAAAACTTATTTTATTAGAAGCTTTTTTATTATAATTTTGAATATTTTCCGAATTAAAATAAACCCGTTTTTATTATAGTTTAATAATTTATATAAGATTTAATATAGTAATTAAAAAATAATAGTATTAAAAAAAATAAAAGAATAAATACGTAAAACGTTTATTATAAATTAATATTATTAAATCTGCGACCTGCTCGGATTAAGTAAATAAAAAAAAGGAACCTATTTACTTAAATCGCTCGTAATTTACTTATAAATATCCCGAGCGCTCCGAGCAGTCTTAAGCGGGTAAAAAAAAGTTCAAAATAAAAACGTTTAAAACGGTATAATTATAGTTTTTTTTTATAAACTTTTTTTATTAAGCTTTCTTGGTAACGGGTATACCCGTAACCCCCCTATAAGCTGTATACTTTAACGTTTTTTAAAATTAATTATAGATTTAATTATTTTAATTAAAAGGTATCTTAAAAATTAATAATTTATCCTTAAGGAAAGGGTAATTAAAAGGAAAATTTAATTAAAAAAAGGTTAAATAAATAAACTTATGAATAAGTAGGAAACTTATAAATAAATAAGAAACTTATAAGTAAACCGGATACCTATAAGCGCTTAAAGGTTAAGCGAGGAGTACTTCCTTAACCGGGACGGTATAGGACGGGATTTGATTATAGTCTTCCTATACCGGCCGGTATAGTATAAGGGTATTTCCCGTTCCCGTACCGCCTCTATCCCGCCGGTACGGGACCGGGAAATACCAAGACCCCGGTGGCAAAAACATTATCCTTATTTTTAATAAAAAATATACTATTTTTAATATTAAGCGAGCCGTTAAGCCTATTTAAGAGAAACATTTACTTTTAATATTGAATTTTTGGATTTTTTTCTATTAACTTTAAGGTGTTTAAGATATATATTATTATTTATATACTATAAATAGTATAACGGTATCTTAGCATTTCCCGGTCCCGTACCGGTCTTATACCGTTATTACCGGTACGGGATAAGGGTACCTTTTCCCTATCCCGTACCGGTCCCGTATTTATCCCGTACCGGTTAGGGGAGTAGCGAAGAGGGATATAAGCTTAACTTATTTAACTTATTCGCTTATACTCGGAGTGCTTATATATGAGTTTATAAATTTATAAATAAAATCGTTTAAAAAAGTAATAACATTAATAAAATAATAATAATAGAAAATAAGAAATAATATAATAAACTATATTAGCTAAATTAATTTATTAAGAAAAATAATATTAAAGTAAAAATTATTATAATAATATTTAAATTTATATAACGTAAAAAAATATAAAAAATTAAGAAGAAAAACTTAAATAAAAAATAGATTAATCGGAATAAATTTAGAAATAAGATGAATAATAACTAGACTTTTATAATAAATTAAAGATTAATAAATAGAAAGATATAATTCTTCAAAAAATAAAATTATAAATAGAGAAAAATATATTAAAAAATAAAACGTTAAAGAAATTAAATTTTTTAAAAAAAAAAAAAAAAATAAAAAGGAAATATTCTTTAAAACATTAAATTTAATATGAAATATTAGTATTATAAACGCTAAAAACGATAAACGGAAATAATTATAAATAAATAATTTTATAATAAATATTGATAGAGGATTTAAAAGAATAAAAAAAAAAGAAGAAAAGGAAACTAAGAAAATATTAATATCCCGTGAAAAAAACGTTTACCTTTAAGCTTAAAGCTATTAAAGGAGAAATTATAACCGTAATAAAGATATTATTATAATATTAAAAAGCAGTTAAAGTAAATAGGAGCCTTTAATTAAATAAACTATAATAATAATAATTAAATTAAAAATTGAAAATATAATATATTAATTTACTATTTTGCTTATAATTAAAAAAACGTTTAAATAATTAATATTAAGAAGATATAACTTAACGGTGATATTCCTTTGATTATATATTATAATAATTAAGGAAATTTATTTAATAATATTTAAAATTCTAAATAAAGAACTTATATTAAAATAAACGACAATAAAACGTTATATTTAAAACTTAATAAATTTAACTTTCAGCTTTTTCAATTTAAAAAAACGGAATATTATAATAAACTAAAACTAAAAATACTACGGGAAACGGCACGGGATAAAACGGGTTTTCGATTTATTTATCTTATCCCGCGTGGGACGGAATAAGCTTAAATCCTATCCTATCCTATCTTTATCCCGGCGGGATAAAATCGAGATATACTAAGATCTCGCCAAAACGCGGGGTAAAAGTGAATTAATAACGGTGGTAATAAGGGTATAGGTAAAGGTGCGGGTAATAAGGGTAATAAGGGTAATAAGGGTAATAAGGGTAATAAGGGTAATAAGGGTAATAAGGGTAATAAAGGTGATAAGGGTAATAAGGGTGATAGGGGTGGTGGTACGGGTGCAGGTAAGGGTGGAAGTAAGGATGAATTAAGGGGTAGATTATTATAGAGATTAATATAAATATTTTCTTAATGGTTTCTAGATAACCGGAAAAACCATAATCCGGTTATGGATAAACCACTAAAAAAAAATTATATTAATTTTTATAATAATTTACCTTTGAATTTACTATTCTAGCCAGGTTTTTCCTTATTTTATCCGCTACGGAATCTTAATATATCCCGATCACGTCTTATTCTATCCTATATTAAAACGGAATAAAATTCTATTTACTTTATCCCGTCCTATCCTTATCCCGTCTTTATCCCGTCTTTATCTCATAAAGTATATCCCGTCCCGCTTCTCTGAGGCTTTTGGAAGAGCCCCGTACCATTTCAATTCCCAGCAAAATAACCCCTAGTTATTACGTAAAGTTAATTTATAAAGTTATAGGGATTTAACGTTAAAAAGTTAAAGTTAAAAATAAATAAAATTAACCCGAAAATTTAAATATTAATTAACTTAAAATAATTTTGATATTAATAATAAAAAAGGTATATAACTAAGGTTACCGCCCCCGATTAAGTTTAATATAATTTAATAAAAACCTTTTTTATAAATTATAATGACAATAAAGGATTTTTAGCGGAAATAATAAATTAAGGATTTAAGGTATTTATTAATTGTATTCGGATCAAAATAAAGACTTAATGGTAATATTAAAGCCAATAATTATAAGGGAAATGTTTTTATTTGAATCAAATTAGCCTTTAAGGTAAAATAAAGTTAAGTTAACCGGTTGTAATTTCCCTTATCCTTTTAAATTAAAGCGATAAGTTGAAAATAAATATCAATATTAAAAACAATCGTAACTTAATATAATAATATTCTCGGCCTATACTCTAATGCTCGGCTTATTTCTTCTATTAAGCGGGATGGCTTAACGCGTACTTTTAAGTAGCTATAAGCTACCTATACCTAGATTTACTCTTATGAAATTAAAATCCAATTATATTATTATTATTTATATTAAAAGCCGGTTTCTACTTAGTCCCTAATACTTAATTATTAATATTAAGGAACGCCGAAATTAACTTAATAGCTAGACTTATATATAAAAAAATTAATAAATATTATATTATAATATTTTAATATATTAATTTAAACGAATATAAATTATAAATAATAAAATATAGAATAAAGTAGAAAATAAAATACATAATATATAAGAACAAAGGATATATAATGGAAAATAATTATTTTATATTAGGAAAAAAGGAGATAAAAAGGAAAAATAAAAGCTCATTAATTAATACTCTAAATATAACTATTTAAAAAAGATTTATCAAATCTTTTTTAAAAGGAAGATAAGCTTTATTAAAAAAAATTCAAATAATAAAACGAAAGAAAAAGAAAAAAAGATTTTCGGAAATAAAAGTAAAAAAGTCAATATGAAATACCGTAAAAACGTAAAAAGGTTTAAAAAGGCTTATAGAGATAATAATATTAATAAGAAAAAGAAAAAAGATAAACGGAATATTAACTTAAGAATAATAAATTTCTATTTATTAAATAAGTTAAGAATTATATCATATATTATAAAAGAATAATTAATAAAGAATAATTAATAAAGAATAATTAAAAAGGAATAATTAATATAAAATTTCTGTTTATATATAATCATTATATAAGGATTACCGTAAAATACCTTAATATTTCTATTAATAAACTTTAATAATTGCTTTTACTTTTTCTTTAAGAAGAATAAAATAATTTATATTTATTTATTTTTAAATAAAAAATTGAATTTAAATAATTAAAAATAAATTTACAAGATAAAAATCTTTATTCTTTAAACCTTATAAGTATTATAATTCCATGTAACTTTATTATTAGGCGCGGCCTATTTGCCTTATAAGTATTAGCTCCTTAATACTTATCCTGATATAATAGGGGCATTCTATACTATAAATACCATTATAGTTATTATTCCGTTAATAGCTCGACCTTATATTAATTCCTTAATATAATAATAACTAATTTTTGTTATCGCAAAATTAATTATAAGTTTTTTATATAGTCGTATTTTATTAAAACCAATATTATTAATCGGCTTAATATAATATCGTAATTAATTAGTAACTAAGCCGTATAATAATTACTTATTATAAGCCTACAAAAAACTAATAATTATAGGAATTAAAAGTAAGAACCTTTATAAATTAAGTCATTAGAATTAAGTAACGGTTAATATTAATAATAGTTAAGTTAATAAGGCTTAAAATAAGTTAAATAAGGATGAAAATAAAAACCTTATATTGAAAAACGTATAATTAACAAGATGATACGGTTAAGATAATACCGTAGATAAATTTATCGTAAAAAATATTTTAATCGTTTTACCCGTAATATAAAGTTAAAATTAATCGTTGACTTAATAAATAAGTTAATCGATTTTATTTTGATCATAATATTTACGTAAGTTTATTACTAATAATAAGTTTATTATAATAATATTAGGTTTTAATTTAGTTTCTTAAATAATTTAATAATTTAATCTCCTTCGTCTTATAAATTTTTTAATAATTATATTATTACGATATAAGCCTATAAGACGTTAATAACTACGGGACTTTTAATAAAATAATTTATAGACCAGAAAAATGAAAAAATGGATGGACGGTTAATATTAATAATAATACGGGTAAGGGGAAAATTATAAATAAAGTAAGAGTAAGGATATTTATATCTGTATGTGCGACGACGGTATAAAGGGTAAAAACCACGGGACTTAATACGGCTTTAACTTACCTATATAGGGTAAAAGCTATTTAACCGGTTTATTTACGGATACTTTATTAATCGTTTTAGTTTTAAAACGGCGTTAACTTTAATAGTTTCATATTAAGCTCTATTTTATTAAGAAGTATACGACTTAATATTACTTCGGAGATTATATTAGTTAATTAAACTTAAGTCTATTTTTTCTCCTTTATATCTTCGGTTTTTTCATTTTTTTAGTCGATTTTACAGGAGCTTTTTCTTAATACCCGGTTGCTCAGCCTTTAATACTTAAAGTATTAACAATTTATTCGGTAAATCATTAAGGCTATACCTAGGTCCAATAAGGGTGGTTTTAATATGGATGGCTCGTAAAAGCTTACCGTCTTAAAGGGGGAGATCGTATTATAGTTCCAAATGGCCTTATTACCAGGCTCGGGCTATTTGCCCTATAAGTACTAGCTTCTTAGCACTTATACTTATATAATAAGTGCATCCTATACCAAAGATACCACCATAGCTATTATTCCGTTCATACTCCGGGAAGCGGGACAGGATATATCCCATAGGATACGGACGGGATAGGGATAGGACGGGATAAAGTGAATAGAATCCCATCCCGTATTAATGCGGGATGGGACGGGATGGGATTGGGATATGCCAAGATCCCGGTGGCGGATAAAACAAGGGAAAACCTGGCCAAAACAGTGAATTAAGGGTTAAAAAAAGGTAATTATCAGAAAGATAATCGCAATTTTTTTCTTGGTGGTTTATCGCTAACCAGAAAAACCATACTCCGGTTATCAATAAACCACCAAAAAAATATTTGTGATAATCTTTATAATAATATCTCCCTTAATTTACTGTTTTAGCTATACCCCCTTTTTACCCCGCGTCTTAACGGGATCTTAATATATCCCGATCCCATCCCGCCGGGATAAGGATGGGATAAGACGGGATATAGCCTTATCCCGTCCCACGCGGATAAGTGAATCAAAAAACCGTCCTATCCCGTCCCGCTTCCCGGAGTATCCGTTCATAGCTCGACCTTATATTAATTCCCTAACAATAAGAAAGAAATAAAAGGAAAACGATTTAAAAACATATAATACGAATATTTTTTTAAATACATAAATTAAAATTATTAACTTTTTTCAAGATTTAAAAAATATTATAAATAAAAAAAAGTATTTAACCAAAAACTCTAGTAAATATTATACAGAATTATATAGAAGGATAAAAATACTTTTTATAAAAAGGCGGATAAATTAATCAATATTATTAAATATAGAAAAGTAAAGTTATTTATTTTTAAAAGAACAGTTATATAAAGTAAAATAACAATAATAAATCAACATTTTAATTGTATTTTAAATATAAGGAGAAAGGTAAATACTATTAATTATTATATAAATACTCAGAAACCATTTAATTTTTAGCTATATTTTAATAATATTTATATTTAAAAAAATAACTTTATATTAAAACTTACGTTAAAAGGATATCAAATATAAAAGGATTTAAGGCAAAGTTATTAAAATAATTAAAAGGATTCATTTACCCCATATTAATAATAATAATTATTTTTAAAAATTCTATAACCTTAACCCTAACAACGCTTAAAAAATCGTAAATAGAATGATAATATTAATAAAACCCTTATAAAAATTAAAATATATGAAAGGAAAAAGTTTTATAAAAAGGATAAAGTTGATTAAGAAATCGATTTTCTTATTAAAGTTTAATAACTATATATTTAAATTAATATTTATAACTTACTCCTTTTAAGTGAAAAGTTAAAATTATTAATAGAAAAATAGAGAAGGTAAATTTACAATTTAAAATTAAAATTTAACTTTCCGGTACTTAAGAAATTATAAAAGAAAGCTATAATGACGTTAAAAGTTAAATTAAGGTATTAAGGAATCTTTTTTATCTTATATTATTGATAATTAAATTGAATAATATAAAAAAAAATTAGTTTTATTTTTATTTAAAACCGTAAAAGTAATAATATTTAACGTAAATAGTAAATTAATAAACGATTTTAAAAAAAAATAAAGTATTAAATATAAAGGGGGGTTTTTAATAAGCTCTTTATAATAATTGGTTTTATTTAACTATATATTCTTAAAAACGTATTAAAAAAAATATTATTTAAAAAGCTTTAAAAAATTTGAAAGAATTGCTTTAAAAATTTTAATTAAATTAGAATATTCAGAATAAAAGCTTATTAATTATTTATATCTTACTCATAATAGAACTAACTTTATTGTATTTAATATTGATTGATTGATTGATTGATTTATACTACGGATCTAGCTAAGTTAATTCCGGCGTTCCTTAATACGCGGCCTTTTAACCTTGCTAATAATTGTAAAAACCTAATACTTATAACGTTAAAATAAAAACTAACGTTTATTAAACCTTTATTTTCTATCCCTTAAGGTAAAGAATATTAATAATTATTTAAAGAGTAATAATCTATCTATATACTTTATATATTTTAACCCTTTTAAGAAAATTTATAATATTACGATTATATTCTTATAAAGATTACCTTTAAGCTTATTATTCTTTTATTCCTTTATATATTTATATTGTTTTAATTTTACGTAACGTTTCTAAATATCCTTATTAATATTTACGTATTTAATATATAGCCCTTTTATATTATTATTATTATTAACTTTTTTAAAAACTTTTAATAAACGTTTATTATTATATCCTTATAATTATAGAAGATACTTTCCGGTTTATATAATTAATATAACCGGTTTCCGCTTCTCTTTTTCTTCCTTAATTAATAATAGGTTTTTTCCGTAAGACTTTTAATAACCTTATTTATCTTTATAATAAAATTAAATTATAATAATAATTTAATAAATATTATAAATTTAATAATTACCCGGATACCTTATTTTATAAATAATATTTAACGGTAATTATAAGTATTAACTTTTATAATAAATTTTAATTTAATTTCCGTGAATAAAAAATAAAAAATAAAAACGTATATAATATTTTATTTTCTTTATTTATATTTATATCCGGCGTTTATCCAATTTCCGGTATATATAATAAATAAGAAGTAAGTTAAATCGTTTTTATCCGTCCGGAGTTAAATTATTAATACGTTATTACCCTTTTTTATAATATTATAATAACGGAAATATTTATTAATAATCTTTTTATCGTTAAAAACTAAATAATAATAACTTTAAAATATAAAGTCCTTATATTTCCGTTAACGTTTATTTTATTTTATCATAACTTATAAAGTAATTATAATAATTTTTACTTTTTAAATCCTTTTAATTTTAATTTTTTTTACCCTTAATAAAAGTTTATATATATTTAAATTAATTTCTGGGATACCGGTGAAATTATTTATCTTAATAAGAAAAAAGATAAATATCTTTATTTTATTTTTTTTAATTTAAAGCTTATTAAGATTTTAATGGATCCGCCCGTTTCTTATTATTATAATTAAGTATATATATTTCTTTAATTTTTTTTAAGTAATTATTTAATTTAATAAAACTTTAACTAACGGTATAAAGATTTTAAAGTTTAATATTAAGATAAGGATTACTTAATAAATACCGTTAATTATTTTTAAATATTAATTTTAGACTTACTATAATATTTAAATAAGCTCCTTCTTATATCCCGGAGTATTTTTAAGTATATATTAAATAACTATAATATATATTATAGTTAGCTTTATTACGGCTTAATAAATAGTCCGGGCCTTTTATAACGTAATTCTTTATATTAATATAATAAGATAAATAAATAAATTTTCCTATAAAATTATCTTTTTTTAAATTTTTTTTATATAATTTTTTTAATTGAACTTCTTATTTATTTAAAAGTTAAGGATTAGAATATTAATATTTAGCTTTACCGTAATTCTATTTAAGTTTATTATAGTTATTATATTATATAACTTTAAACTTTTAATTATATAAATAAATTTATCTTTATACGGTATAAATTAAGCCTTATAAATTCTTATTTATTAAAAATAAACTTTATAAACTTATTTTAATTTTAAATAATTTATACGTATAAAAGTATTATAAGTTAAAAGGTAAACGTTATTAATAAAGTTTCCAATTTAAATCTTTTATTTTAACTTAATAAGTTCCTTAATTAATAAATTATTAAAAAATAAAAATAATATAAAAAAAAAAAATCTTTAAAGAATCCTTATTATAGCGGGCTTTATTGGGCTTATTTTTTATCTTAAATTAATTAACGTAACTTAATTACTTAAGGAATTCTTTATTTATTCAATTAAAAAAAAGAATATTTCTTTTTTCTTTAAATTATATAATAACCTTTAATAATTTATTTTATTAAAAATATTTATAATATTAAAAGAATGAAAATTTATAATATATTTCTTCCCGTAATCTTATACCGTATATATACCGTTAATTAATCCTTTAAGGGCTATTTTTATTAATTAATTTCTTTTTTTTTATTTATTAATTAAAAAGAAGTCCGTAATTCTTTATATAATTATTAAAGATTTTTATTATTACCGTTTTTAAGGTTTTCCTTAACGTATAAAAAAGTATAATAAGTTTATAAGACCTTATTTTAAAGTAATTTAGCTTAATAAACTTTTTAAGGATAATTATTTTTATTTCCTTAAACTTACGTAAGTAATAATTAACGTTAAAATATATTTTAAAAAAATAAATGAAAACCTTTTTAAACGGTAATATTATTATTAATAAGAATTTATTAAGGATTTCATTTAATCCCGGGGCTTTATCCTTCTTTAATTTATTAATTATTTTAATTATTATATCTTATATTATTACTTTATTTATTAATACGGGATTAAAGTATATAATACCGTTAATATCGTTTAAATTAACCTTTAACGGAGGGAGGAAAAATGCTCCTTTAAAGGTTTTAATTTTACCGTTAAAGGTATTAATTAATATATTATTAAGTCTTTTAAAAAACGGGAATTTAAAAATAAACTTTAATTTCCTATTTTATTCTTTACTATACTTCATTAACTTTTAAATATTATAAAGTAAAACCGTTAAATTATATACCGTAAATTAAAAGTATATTTACTTAATTTTCTTAATAGTTTCTCTTTTTCCTTTTAAGTAACCTTTGATTAATTAAATATTTCTTAATTCTTATACTTAAAAATTTACTTTATTAACCTTTTTACCTTTATAATTATAGTTATATACCCTTTATTTTAATAAGTTTTAATTCTTTAAAAAAGCTTCGTTACTAAGACTATTTTATCGATTATTTCATTTAATACCTTTATTACTTGCTTTATAAAGAAATCGATCCGGTTTTTATTATTTAATTAAGGGAGGTTTATAAATTATATTATTTTTTTTTCCGTTTTCTTATAAAATTTTATTACCTTAACCGTTTTCCACGCTTTCCTTACCGGTAATAATAAGGTCGTATTAACGGTTTAATTTAAAGTTATTTATATTAATATATAATCCGATTTATATTTTAAGTCCTTTTATAGCTTATATATTATAATTATGCCGGTAACCTTTTCCGTATTAAAGGTTAAATTAATCGTTATTTTAAACTTATAATTTTTTTATATAGTAATCCCTTATAATATTAATAATAAAAGGTTAATTTAAGCGGTAACTATTAATATATTATCGAATTTAATATAATTTATTATACGTTTTTCCCTATTCTATATATAATAATATGAATTAAAATCTCTTAATAATATATATTTACTTAAAGTAATTAAGACTTCTTTAAATAATAATATTATAAACGGTTTTTCTTTATTAACCGGTAGCGGGTTATATACGTTATAAATATTAAAATCGCCCTTTAAGTTTTTTTCTTTTATAATACGGAATATATAAAGGTTTTTACTGTAATAAGTAATATTTTAATTATTTATATTAAACCGCTTATTTATAAAAAAGCATATTCTGATTATTTTATCCCCCTTAAAAATTAAATAAAACCTTTTTTTTTAATTAATAAATAAATATATATATAAATTATATAATAATTCTTATATTATTATAATATCAATATCTTTGATTTCTTTAAACTTAAATATTAATATTATTATTTTAATTTTTTCGTTATAGACGTTATATTATATTACTTTTAAAAGTATTAATATATTATATATTAACCTTTATAAGGGCTTTTTTATTTATACCCGTTTAAATTATGGACTTTTTATTAAAGTTAAACGTTTTTTAATTTAATACCTTTTTAATTATTATTAAAAACGTAGGACAGTTAACTTTTAAAATTAAGATTATAAAAAGTTTCCTTTTCTTTATTTTAATTATTATTATTAATATCCTTTATTATTTAATTAATTAAGTTTACGTCTTAAAATTATTTTTAATTAACCCGTTAAACTAGTTCCGTACGTATTATATCGTTAGATTTTTACGGTTATCCGGGTTTCCTTATGTTTAATTTTCTTAATTCTTATTATATATTTAAAATCCTATATTAAGTATCTTTCTTTATTATATATAATATATTTAAATACGTTCTTTATAAGCCTTTTAATTATTAACTTTATATACTTATAAGTATTATAATTTTTAATGTAAATTATATATTTTATTATATTAAGATACTTTATAATAATATATTTATAATTTTAATATTTAAAATATTAATAAATATCCGCTACTTTATTTTATAGTTAAATTATTTTAAAAATCTTTTTTTAATAATCTTTTAATTTAAGACATTATTATATATTTTTATTAACGTTACGCTTAATATAATAATAAAATATCATTTTACGTATTTTAAGGAATTAAATTTTTTTATTATTAAAAGAAGTTTATAATTAATAATTTTAAATTTTAAATAAAGAATTATTGATTGATTGATTGATTTATATTACGGATCTAGCGAAGCTAATTCCGGCGTTCCTTAATATTCGGTTATTTAACCTTATTAATAACCGTAAAAAACCCGATATTTATAACGTTAAAAATAAAAACCGGTATTTACCCAGTTTTTACTTACGTTTTAAGGGTTAAGAGTATTTATGGCCGTTTAAAGAATAAGAATTTATTTATATATTTTTTCTAAGAAAACTTATAATACTACGATTAAATTTACTTAAGGGTTACCCTTAAATTTATTATTCTTCCGTTACTTTATAGGTTTATTTAATATTAAAATTTTAAAATTCTGATTATATTATTAAATATTCTTACCGATATATATATTATTATTACTTTATTTATATGACTTTATTAATTAATATAATATCGCTTTTTATACCGCTTTAATATTTATAGCCCCCTTAACCCCTTATTAAGTATAATTTTTCCGCCGTTATTTTTTATTTTTAAATTAATAATAAAGTTTCTTATTTAAATCCTTAACCATTTTTTTTATTTCCTTAATTAAGTTAAATTATAGTAATAAGCCCGTAACTATTATAAATTTAATAGTTATTTTAATACCCTTTTTATTAATAAGTATTTAATGATAATCGTTAATCCCTACCCTTTTAATTAATCCCGGTTTAAGCCCCTTAAATAATAGATAGGAGATTAATACGTATATAACGTCCTACTTTTATTTTTTATATTTATAATTAACGTTAATTTAATTACCGGTATATATAATAAAAAGGAAATAAGTTAAACCGTTTTTATTTGTCCGGAGTTGGATTATTAATATATTATTATTTTTCCTTATAATCCCGTAACGTTAAAGATACTTATTAATAATTTTATCGTTATTTAAAGCCGGGTATTATTACCTTTAAGGGATTAATTCTTTATATTTACGTTAACGCTTTATTTACCTTTTTATAGTTTATAAAGTAATTACCGTTAATTTTACTTTTACGGTTTTTTTCTTTTTTATTGCTTTTACTTTAAGTAAAAGTTTATATATTCTTATATTAACTTTTTAAATATAAAATAAGTTAATTTCTTTTTTAATTTATTTTAATTTAACTTTTATAAAAAAGGTAAATACTGCTTTTCTACGCTTTTTTATTTAAGGCCTTTTATAATTCTAATGAATACGTTTATTTTTTATTAATATAATTAAGTTTATATTTTTTTTAAACCTCGTTTAAATAATTATTTAATTTAAAATTAGCTATATTAATAATATAAAGACCTTAAATTCTAATACCGGGATAGGAATTATTTTATATACTTTATTTATTATTTTTAAGTATTAATTTTAAACCTTTTATAGTTACTGGACGGGCTTTTTCTTATATTTAAGCGTACTTTTAAATACGTATTAAATAATTATTATATACGTTATTATAAGTTTTATAACCGTTTAATAAACGGTTTTAACCTTTTATAAAATAGTTTCTTACGTTGACGCCGTAAGGTAAATAAGGCCCCTTTCCTATGAAATTATTTTCTTTTAAACCTTTTTTATATAATCCTTTTAATCTAGTTTCTTATTAACTTATAAATTAAATACCTTAATATTAACCTCCGATTTTACCGTTATATTATTTAAGTTTATTATAATTATTATATTATATAATTTTAAATTTTTTATTATATAAATAAACTTATACTTATATAAGGCAAATTAAACCTTATATATCTTTATTTATTATAAATAAACTTTATAAGCTTATTTTAATTTTAAATAGTTTATATAAATAAATATATTATAAGTTAAAAAATAAATATTATTAATAAAGCTTTTTATTTAAATTTTTTTTTAACTTTATTAAGTCTTTAATAAGCGGGTTATTAAAGAATAAAAATAAGATTAAGGAAATAAATAACCTTTAAAAAATCCCTATTATTATAAGCTTTATAATACTTATCTTTTATCCCAGGTTAATTAATGTTACTTAATTATTTAAGAAACTTTTTATTTAATTTATAAAGAAAAATAAAATCCCCTTTTTTTATAAATTATATAATAATTTTTAATAATTTATTTTATTAAACGTCTTTATAAAATTTAGGGAAAAAAGACTTATAATGTATTTTTTCTTATAATCTTATACCGTATATACGTTATTAATTAAGCCTTTAAAAGTTATTTCCGTTAACCGTTTTCTTTTTATTTTTATTTATTAATTAAAAAAAATAGCTTATATTTTTTTACGTAATTATTTAAGATCTTTATAATTATTATCTTTAAAGTCTTTTTTAACGTATAAAGGAGTATTATAAGTCTATATAATTTTATTTTTAAATAATTTAATTTAACCGGCTTTTTAAGGATAATCGTCTTAATCTCTTTAAATTTACGGAGGTAATATCCTATATTAAAATAAGTTTAAAATAAATAAATAAAAAATTCTTTAAATAATAACGTTATTATAAATAGGAATTTATTTAATATATTATTAAGTTTAAAGGTTTTATCCTTTTTTAACTTATTAATCGCTTTAATTATTATTTTTTAAGTTATTACCTTATTTATTATTATTAATTTAAAATATACCGTATTATTAATATTTATTAAGTTAACTTCCGGTAACGGGGGAAAGAATACCCCTTTAAAAGCCTTAATTTTATTGTTAAAGGTATTTATTACCGTATTATTTAATCTTTTTAAGGGTAAAAACTTAAAAATAAGTTTAAGTTTCTTACTTTATTCCTTACCGTATTTTATTAACTTTTAAATATTATAAAGGGAAACCGTTAAGTTATATATTATAGCCCGGAAGTATATTTATTTAACCCTCCGGATAATTCTTTCTTTTTCTTCTTAAGTTTTTTTTAACCGTTAAAGCGTTTCCCGGTTTTTATATTTAATAGTTTATTTTATAAACGTTTTTACCTTTATAATTATTTTTATATATTTTTTATTTTAATAGATTTTAACTTTTTAAAACGGCTTTATTATTAAAATTATAATGTTAATTATTTTATTTAAAGCCTTTATTACTTATTTTATAAAACGGTCGATTTATTTTTTATTATTAAGCCGGGGGAGCTCCGTTATTTAAAATATTATCTTTATTATTCTTATTAAGACCTTAATTTCCTTAATTATTTTCTATATTTATTTAAACGGTAAAGACGTAATTATATTAACGGATTAATCTAAGGTTATTTATATTGGGATATAATTTAAACCGTATTTTAAGTCTTCTTGGGGTCTATAAGCCATAATTAAATTAATAATACCTTCTAAATTAAATATTAAGTTAATTATAATCCTAAGTTTATAGCTTTTTTATATAATAGCCTTTTTCGGTATTAATAACGTAAAGTTAAATTATATAATAATTATTAATAGCTCCTTAAATTCAATATAATTAATCGTATAACCGTCCTCGTTTTATTAAATATAATAAAGATTAAAATCCTTTATTAAAAAATATTTATTAAGTATAATTATAATATCCTTAAATAATAAAATCGTAAAAAGTCTCTTTTTATTAACCGGTAATAAATTATACGTATTATAAATATTTAAATTACCCTTAATATCCCCTTTTTATATAATCCGGAATATATTTAGGTTCCTTCCGTAATAAATAACGTTTTAATTATCTATATTTAATTTCTTATTAATAAAAAAGTATATTTACGTTATTTCGTTATTTTTAAAGGTTAAGTAAAAACCATTTTTTAAATTAATTAAAAAATAAATATACGGATTATATAACGGTTCTTATATTGTTATAATATTAATATTCTTTATTTCCTTAAATTTAAATATCGGTATTATAATTTTAATTACTTCCTTACGTATATTATATTATATTATCCTTAAAAGCGTAAATATATTAAATATTAACGTCCGTTAAACTCTTTTTATTAACTTTTATTTATATAAACGGTCTTTCCTTAAAATTAAGTATTATTTATTTTAATCTTTTTATTATAATAATAATCCCGATTAAGCGGCCGGCTTTAAGGGTTAATATTATTATAAATTTCCTTTTTTTTACGTTATTAGTTATTACGTTTTATCCTTTCCCGTTTAATAGGTTCCGTTTATATTTTAAGACCGTCTTTAATTACTTTATTAATCTAAGTTTATATAAGTTATAACGTTAAACCTTAATTATTATTTTAATCTTTTTACGTTAAGTTTTTTTTATTCTTATTATATATTATAAGTCTTATATTAAGTAATTATTATTATTATATACTGCGTATTTTAACGTATTTTTCGTTAAGCTTTTTATTATTAAATTAATATATTTATATATATTATGCTTTTTAATATATATTATATACTTTATATTATTAAAACATTTTATAATAATATATTCGTACTTTTAATATTTAAAGTATTAATAAATATCCGTTACCCGGTTTTAAGGTCTTATTAATTTAAGGGATTTACCCTTTATTACCTTTTTATTAAGGATATTATTATATATCCTTATTAATATTACGCTTAGGATAATTATAAAGTATTTCTTTATACGATTAAAGGTATTTAATTTCTTTATTATAAAAAAAAGACTATAATTGATAATCTTTAATTTAAGGTAAAAAACCATATTTTCCTTTTTTATCCTCCTTAAAATAACTTCCCCTTCCTCCCCCGTAAACCTTATTAATTATATCCCGTTTATTACGATAACGAAAAATTACCTTAATATTTTTACCGTTTTATACCTTTTTTTACCGGCTTATCCCTTTAATTTCTTTAACCTTTTTTTCGTTTTTAATAAGGTTATATTAAGGAAGATATCCTTGCTTTATAACTTATATACCGTAATAATTTATTCCTTTAATAGCTTTTTTATTACCTTAAACGTTATTATTAATTATAATGGGTTTATTTTCGTTATTATATTCCTTTCTTTTTCATTTAATAATTATATGGTTATTATCCTTACCTTTTTTAATACCGTTATTTTCTTTCCCGCTTTTACCTTTTTTATTATTAACGTTAACGCCGTTTTTATAACTTTTATTATTTAATTTATCCCCGCTCCCTTTTTTAAAGTTTCTTTTATTACTTTTTCGCTTTATACGTATCCTTTTTATTTCCCTTTATTTCCGTCCGCTAACGTTTTTATTATTATCTTTTAAACTTTACGTAACCTCTTTAATTCCCTTAAATTTTTCTTTATATTTACGTAAAAGTTTTTTACTTCTTATAATCTGATTTATAATATCGGTCAAGTCTTTAACGTAATATCCTTTTATATAGTTATAAAGAGGCTTTTTAATACCCTTATTATTTCCTTTTTTTTTACTTTTCCTTTACGTATTTAATAATTATTTCTTTTTATAATTTATTTTTATTTATTTAATATCTCTTTATCTTTACTTAGCTTTTTCTTAATTTATATATATTTAATAAGGCCTTTTATACCTTTACTTACTTTTTATCCGTCCCCGTATACCGTCCTCGTCCCCTCCGCCCTTTATTTATTACCCTTTATAATAATATTTTTACGCGTTATATACGTTTTTTCACGTATATCTTATTAATTATAAGCTTTTTATTTAATTTAAAACCTTTTTATCTTGTATTTATCGCGTTATTTATACGACTTATTATCGTTCTTATTAACCTAAGCCACTTACCCTTCCTCCCCCTTTATTTTTATTATTATTCCGCTTCTGCTTATTATATTTAAGGTACTGTCCTTATAATTATTTAAGCTATATACGTATGCATCGTTTCTGACCTCAGGGGTCCCGTTGTTCGTCGCCATCTTCAGTTCACTTCAATAAAGAATTATATTCTCCCTTTTTATATTCCTTAACGTAGTTTCTTTTTTGGTTTTTATAAAATATAATAAATATATTTTATTTATTATAACGGTAAATAATTACCTTAAAACCTTAATTAATTTATAATCTTTTTTATTATTTAAGTTTTAAATTTTTTAAGCTTTCTTTTACTTTTAATAATATTATATTAAAGAAAATATTTTTATTTTATAGTTTACGTATCACGATAATTTATTTTATTAATAATTCCTTTATTATTTTAAAAGCCTTTATTAATTATAATAAATTTATTTCTATAATTATATTCCTCTCCTTATTATTAAATAAACGGACTGTTATTATCCTTATCTTTTTTAATACGGTTGTTTTTTCCTCCGTTATTTTTTTATTCTTTATTATAAATACCTTTTTTATTACTTTTATTGCTTAATTCTTTTTCGCTTAAAAGGTTATTACCTTTATATTTTCGTTTTATACCCTTAACCTTAAATTACCGTTTTTATTTTTTATTAACGTTTTTACTTCCGTTTTTTAAAAGCCCCATAAATATTCCGCTTTTTTTAACTTTATTCTTATTTTTATATAAAAGTCCCTTACGCTTTTTAATCCAATTTATAATTTCGGTTAAATTTTTAACGTAATATTTTTCTACTTTACCATAAGGAGTCCTTTTAAGGCCTTTATTATTTTCCCTACCGCCTTTTCGCCTTTATTTATTAAGCGATATATTATCTCTGTCCCTTATTTTTAGTCCTTTAAGGTTCTATCCTTTTTATTAACTTTATTTCCCTTTTATATATCTTTAATAATACTTTTATTATAATCCCTCCGCCTTTTCCCCCCGTTTATACCCTTTATTATTAATATTATACCGGCCTTTTTACCCTTTTATTTACTTATTACTTCCGTATTATTATTACGCATTTTACGTGCTTTAATACGCGTATTTTATTAACCTTAATTTCCTTATTTATTTTAAGCGTTATCCGGCTTATTATAATTATATTACCCGTATATATCGTCGCCGTTTCTATTAATATAAGTTACTTACCCGTTTACCACCTTGTACTCAACCATTATATTACTTTTACTTATCGCACTTAATATACTTCCCTTACTGTTATTAAAGCTATATATATACGCATCGTTTTGGACCTCTGGGGTCCCTTTATTCGTCGCCATTTCGTCTACTTATCTTATATTTAATATACTTAACAATTATTTATCAAAAATTTATTCCCCTATTAATAAATAAAAATGTTGAAAAAACCGATGAATAAAAACGGTATATAAAAAAGTTACTAAATAGGGCTATTATTACTTAAAGCTATTAAAATAAATATATTATTAACCTATTTCTATTAACTATTAGAAAGTTATTCAATAAAGAAATTTATTAAAAGCTTTTAAATAATTTAAGCGTTAGGAGACCTCCGTTTCTTATAATAAAATAAATAAAAAGCCTTTTCAAAAATATAAAACAATAATAATTAATTAAAAATCAAAAATCAGCCTTATAAAAACAACTATAAAAGGTCTCGTTTAAAACTTATCTAATCTATTAATAATGTCTTTATTCGTTAACGGGCTATTTATTAATGAGATAATATTTAAAGTATATAACTTAAATAAAATTTTCTATTAATAGTGTATTTAAAATTAATTATAAAAATTCTTTTAAGGTTAATTACCTAAATTTAAAAAAACGTATCAGGTTTATTTAAATTAAATATATACTTAAAGGGATTAATTTATACTTCAAAAGTATAAATACATATATGTAATCGGATATTTAGAAAGTATAAAATAACCGTTATAAACATTCAATACTATTATAATAAATCTAAAGATAAAGCTTAAAGTTTAAAAAATTTAAGTTAATATTAAGTTAAAGTTCTAAGAAATATATTATTTTAAAAACAGAATAATATTATATAAAAGAAACCTTAAACTACTTAACGGTATTAAAGTAAAAAACAATATTCCGGAAAACGATAATAATATAATAAGCGGTTAAATGGCTTATAATAATCCATATTACCTTTATTTATTGTACTTAAAAAATAAATTTGTATAATTAGATTAAGAATTAAAAAATTAAGAAAAAGTAAAAGGTAAAGATAAAAGAATAAAGGTAAACGCAAGTACGGAATAAGAGTTTTATAAAATTTGCGCCGAAGCCCCCATATAAGTAAGTAAAGTATAGGTTGTTTCCTACTCTATTTCATTTTACCCTTCCTTTTTAATATATATACGAAGCGATTTTATCTTTAATTATCTTGTTATAATATTTATATAACTATATATATTAATCCTTAACTTAATGTTTTCCGTTTTTTCCCCCAACTTAAATTTTTTAAAATTTAAATAAATACTTATATATAACGTTTAAAGTATATAAATTCTTCCGATTTTAATAACAAAACTACAAATATATATTATATTAATCATTAATTGATTTTAATTAAATACAAATATATTTACGCTTTAAATTAAATAAAGGAATATATTATATTACCGACATAGTAAGAAAAAAGTCCGGGTTAATTAAAAGCCGGTAAGAAAAACTGTTTATATAATTCCTTAAATTAATAAAGATAAAATAAATTATTACTTTTATATTAAAACTAAATAAATAAATATATATTATAACGAAAAAATCATAACGATAAATATTCATTTAAAGAAAATTAAATTTATACTTTAATATTATTAAAACGGGGGAAATATTTGGAAATATTTGAATTCAAGTTTATATTAATAAATATATATAAGTATTCCGGTGTTTTCTAGTAACTCAGTTGGTTTACTATAGTTAAATTATTGTAACTTAGTCCTATATAATTTACGTTAGATTTACTTTACCTTTTTAATTAAATAGCTTATTATAAAACGAGGAAACCTTAATTGGTTAATTAGGCCTTAAATTAGTTTAAGCGTTAACTCAATTTAATAAAAATTTTCCCTTTATAAATATTTACTTTAATATTATAACCAAGTTTCTTTACGTTAACCCGATTAAGTTAATAGTATTAAAAAACCTCGGATTTTTTGTTTTTAGTTATATTTCTTAAATCTTAATATTATTTATCCGCGTAATTAAGGAGTTGATAAAGGTATAACGCTTAAATAAGAATATAATTACCGTAATTATATAACGCGTTTCTCTTAATAAAATAACTATTTTATGATTGTAAATTGTATTACGTAACTTTTCGGTTTAACCCGGGCAAATTTTAATTTATATTATTTAACATTTATCTATAAATTGATAAAGCAGCATATAAGCACTCTAAGTAGAATTAAGTAGAACGAGTATAAAATCTTTTATCCGTCCTCGCTTAGCTTTTAAGTACTCGTAAGTTTCTTAAATACTTAAGACCGCTCGCGAATTTCTTTATTTATTTATAAGTTTACCACTTATTAATAAGTTTTTTAACTTAACGCTTTTTTTTGTTTAATTTACCCTCTTTAACTACCCCCTCCTTAATATTAAACACTTTTAGTTCTTAGGGTACATTTTAATTAATATCACCGAATCTTTAATTTATTTTTAAAAACGTTCATCATTACGGCTTATAGGGGGGTTACGGGTATACCCGTCCGCCAAGAAAGCTCCATAAAAAATAATAAGAAAAAAAACCGTTATCTTACCGTTCTAAACGTTTATTTATTCGGGACCTATTAAAGCGTTTCTAAGTTTTCTAACCTGCTCGTAAATAATATATAAGCGGTATAAGTAAATGAATTCCATTTTTTTAGGTTATTCGATTTAAGCAGGTCGTAAATTTATTAATGTTAAATTACGGAAATCTTTATTTTCGGCTTTATAAGGTAATTAAGCTTAAAAGGGGGTTCTATTATAGGTACCGGAGAATCCTTCGGTTATTTATTATTATTTTATCTATATAATTACGTATCTTATTAATTAGGGTTAAAGGCTCTTCAGAAAAGTAGTCCCCCACCCTTAAAATATTCGATTATTCTATAGTAGATCTTCTGTATATAAAAATACTATTCCGTTACGTCTATTTCCTTAAGTTAAATATTATAATATAAATAAATATTTATATTTAAAAAATAATAATAATCAATAAAACGGAATTATAAAAAGGTATTATTAAAAGTCTTAAAGTGTTAAGGATGATTGATAATCATAAGAAAAGGATATTTATAAATATTTTATATATTATAGAGGTATTAAAAGAAAAAGTAATATATTATAATTTAAATTAATATAAAATAAACATTTTAGCGTATTTGATTATATTATAAACATAATAATGTTTGTTAATATAAATCATATATATAATTAATTAAAGTAAAATATATATTATTTTCCTTTTTCCTTATTTGGATTAAGTAAATAATAAAATAACTATAACTTAATAAATGAAATGTATTAATTATAAAAAACTTTATTATTTTTTTTGGAGAAAAAAATGAAAATATTCTATAAAAGATATATAATAAATATAAACTTGTTCCGTAAACTTAATACTATTGATTGATTGATTGATTTAATTGGTTTATATTACGGATCTAGCTTACTAAATTCCGGCGTTCCTTAACCGTCGGCTATTAAGCCTTATTAATAACTATAAAAACCTAATATTTATAACGTTAAGATTAAAACCCGTTATTTATTTAGTTTTTACTTTTATTTTAAAAGATAAAGAGCGTTTACGTCCGTTTAAAAAATAATAATTTATTTATATACCTTTTCAAAGAAAAACTATAATATTACGATTAAGTTTTCTTAAAGGTTATCTTTAAAATTATTGGCTTTTTTAACTTTTTATAAGTTTGCCTTATATTAACCTTGTAAGTAATATTTTTAAATACTTTTACCGGTACGTATATTATTATCATTTCAATTATAATTACCTTTTTACTTTATTATTATTACCGTCTTTTTAACGACTTTTAATAAACGTTTATTATTGTATTTTTTTAAATATAAAAAATACTTCGCGATTTATATAATTACCGTAACCGGTATTTTTTTCTTCTTTTTTTTCTTAATAATTAATAACGGGCCTTCTTTATAATGGTTTTAAACGTTTTGGTTATTTTAATAATAAAGTTAAATTAAAATAACTTATAAATATTATAAACTTTACGGCCGCTTAGATATTTTATTTTATAAAAAGTATTTTACAATAATTATTTATTTTAACTTTTTTAATTAATCTCATTTTAAATTCCGTAAATAAGAAACATAAAATAAATACATGAATTATATTTTATTTCCTTTATTTATATCCGTAATTACCGTCCGTCCGGCTATTAATATACGTAATAAAAAAAATAAGTTAATTTATTCTTATCCGTTTAAAGTTAAACTATTAATATATTATTATTTTTCCTTATAATCCCGTAATAAAAAAGGTATTTATCTGTAATCTTCTTATTATTTAAGGCCAGGTACCATCGCTTTTAAAGGATTAATCTTTTTTTATTTATGTTAATGTTTAATTTATTATAATATAATCTATAGGATTATTATTTTTGTTTTTATTTTATAATCTTTTTAACTTCCGTTTTTTTATAGTAAGCGTAAGTTTATATAAATTTAAATTGGCTTTTTAAACGTATGTTAAATCTATCTTTTTCTTAGTTTGCTTTAAGTTTATTCCGGTAAAAAAGTAAATACCTTGTTTTTACGCTTATTTATCCGGGATTTTTTAAGGTTCAGTTAAATCTGTTTATTCATTATAATCGTAATTAAGTATATATTTTTCTTAAATCTCGTTTAAGCGATTATTAAATTAAGAAACAACTTAATTAATGATATAAAAAGCTCGGACTTTAATACCGGGACGGGAATTACTTTATATATGCCGTTAATTACTTTTAAATACCGGTTTTAAACCTTTTATAATTATTAATTAAACTTTTTCTTATATTTAAGGGTACCTTTAAAATATATTAAATAATTATTACGTATATTATAGCCGGTTTTATTACCGCTTACTAAATAATCCTAGCCCTTTATAAAGTAATATTTTACGTTAATACTATAAAATACGTAAGGCATTTTTCTTAGGAAATTATTTTTTAAAACTTTTTTTATATAAACTTTTTAATTAAGCTTTCCGTTAACTTAAAAATTGAGGATTTTAATAATAACTTCCGGTTTTATATAACTTTACTTAAATCTATTATAATCATTATATTATATAACTTCGAGCTTCTAATTATATAGATAAGTTTATAATTATGCGGTATAAATTAAGTTTTATATATCCTTATTTATTATAAATAGACTTTAGAAGTATACTTTAGCTTTAAATAATTTATATAAATAAAAGTACTATAAATTAATAAATGAATATTATCAATGAAGACTTTAACTTAAACTTTTTATTTTAATTTAATTCTTTAATTAATGGGTTATTAAAGAATAAAAATAAACGAAAAGAAATAAATAACCCTTAAGAAATCCTAATTATAACAGTTTTTATTGGGCTTATTTTTTAAATTAACTTAATTAATATTATTCCATTTTTTAGAGGCTTTTAATGTATTTTATAAGCAAGGGTAATGTCTTTTTTTTCCGTAGGTTATATAATAATTTCTGGTGATTTATTTTATTAAAAACTCCTATAATATTTAATGAAGAGAAACTTATTATATACTTCTTTTTATAACTTTATACCGTATATATACCGTTAATTAATCCTTTAAAGGCCGTTTTTTTAGATTGTTTTTTTATACTTATTTATTAATTAAGGAAAAGCCTATACTTCTCGGTATAATTATTAAGGATCTTTATAATTACCGTCTTAAGGGCCTTCCTTAATATATAAAGGAACGTAATTAATTTGTAAACTGTTATTGCTAAATAATCTAATTTAATTAACTTTTTAAGGATTATCGTTTCAACCTCCTTAAACTTATAAGGGTAATAACCGATATCAAAATAAGCTTAAAATAAATAAATAAGCACCTCCTTAAATAATATTATTATTCTAAATACAAACTTATTCAGAATTCCGTCAAGTTTAAAAATTGTATCCTTCTTCGGTTTATTAATTATTTTAATTATTATTTTTTAAATTATAATTTTTCTTACCGTCACCGGGTCCAAGTACGTAATACTCTTAATATTAAATAATTAACGTTTAACGGGGGGGGTGGAGGGATGCTCCTTCAAGAGTTATAATTTTACCGTTAAAGGTATCGCTTATTATCCCGTTAAATTCTTTAAAAGGCAGAAACTTAAACATAATTTTAAGTTTTTTATTTTACTTTTTATTATAGTTTATTAAATTTTAAATATTATAAAAAAAAACGGTTAAAGTATATGTTATTGAATAGAAGTATATTTACTTAACTTTTTTGATATTTTTCTTTTTTTTGTTAAGCCTTTTTTAATTATGTTAATATTTTTGAATTTTTTAATTTAATATTTACTTAATTAGCTTTTTTACTTTTGTAATTACCGTCATATATTCTTTATTTTAATAAGTTTTAAATCTTTAAAACGGCTTTATTATTAAGACCGTTATATTAATTATTTCGTTTAATACCTTTATTATCCGTTTTATAAAAAAAATCGATTTATTTCCCGTTTTTAAGCCGGGAAATCCTTATTAATTAAGATATTACTTTTTTTATTTTTATATTTTATTAAAAACTCCTATAATATTTAATGAAGAGAAACTTATTATATACTTATCAACAATGTTAAAACTTCAAGTCCTTTTAGCTTATTAGTATCTATATTAACTTTAATAACCTTACATTTTATGTATGAGCCGGCTAACTTATTAAATATCGTCTCTATATTCGGGCTTATCACTATAAATACTTAAATGAATACTATAATAATATATCTCTTTTTTGTTTCACTCTTAGCTTTTATTTTACTTTTTGTTAATTTAGCTTTTACTTTATATAATCCATACCCCGAAAAGAATAACGTTTTTAAATATAGGTTTATATCTTTCTTTAATTAAAATAGAATGCAATTCAGTATTTCTTTCTTTATCTTTGCCTTATTATTCCTTTTATTTAACTTAGAAATTCTTTTAATATATCCTTATCTTCTAAGTGCTTATTTAATTAGTTTATACGGTTTAACAATTATACTTATTTTTTTACTAGCCTTAACCTTAGGATTTGCCTTTAAATTAAGTAAAAAAGCGTTATCTATTAATAGTAGATAAACATCCCAAACGCACTACCCACCTATATTTCATGCATTAGCAGACTTACCGTTGTAAAAGTAGAGCATATCACTTGTAACGCCTTGTCCATGGCTACCCTCGGGGGGTACGGCGACAAATAAAAAGGTAAAGTTAAACACGGTCATTAATGCGTTGTCTTAGATTCAGGAATTTTCTACTTTACGGCTTGTTGCACTTGGTTATTTTCGTGTGTTATATCTCTAGCTGATAAACTAAGATAGCTTTTAGGTATTATAGTTATATTCCGCTCTTTTTAATTGGTCTAAGCATTCGTTTTATAATACCCACTACCCGCGGCGGGTAGTAGGTTTGGGGTTATAAGTAACGAAATCTTAAGTAGTTTGCGCATATTAAACCTTGATCCCTAATGCACCAGCAGACTCTGATAAGTAGGACCTTAAGTCGTAACTGGAGGTTTCAATGGACCCTTAACCTTATTTATAATTCCAAAGAGGTACCCGCATATTATATATATGGCGTAGGACTTATTAATTACGATTTTTCTTTGCCAGAGACTTTCCGTAAGAAAAATCATTAAAAAAAAAATAAAAGTAAATTTGGTTAATTACTATTATTATCTGTATATTTATATAGTGTTAGACTTGGTTAATAGGCAATAACCCAAAGGGAACTAAGCATATATCTTACTAGTTAAATTGTATTTAGCTTATACCCTAGTTCTTTCTTAAGGTTTGCTCTATATATTTACCCTTATATTAAACATATCCACACTTAGGGCAAAGGTAAGTATATTCCTTATATATAGCTGCTTATAACTTCAACCATACTGGTTTACCTTTTTTTAAGTTAATTGCCTTTATTATTTGTCACCGCAATGTCCCGCCACCCTCGGAGGGTAGGGGGTACGAATAATGTTTTAGCTTTAATGGTTTTAATGTAAGTATAGGCATTTCTTAATGATTAATTAGCTCTTTTGGGTTTATAATAATTGCGTGTTAATACCAAGAGGAAACCGCCACCTTTTTTAAAATAGTTGTTAGGGTGTACTAGCAAATCCGGTTATAGAAAGATACGAATTAAACTTAGAATTTACTATAATAGCCTTAGCTATTGAACAGCTTATTTCTACTTAAAACCCGCAGATCCGGCTACTCGTTATAGGTACCGCGGCGGTAAGTTATATTAATTTCTCTTTACTAAGCCTAAACCCTTTGTTTACTAGCTTGTATTTTCTCATTGAACTCGTGTCCTCTTGCCTTAAGAAACCCCCGGATCCCTCTACCTTATATAATATAACAGCATTATTATTTATAACCAGAAATCGGTTAATAATATACCGTTTTCTTTTATGATTATTATTGTTTAGTATAGCTGATAGTAATACTTAAGATATTAAGTATTAGTTAAATAGGCCCGCCGCGGCGGCGCCAAGTTATTTCCGTTTTTTTTCGTGTTTAATTAAGCGCCGCAGATCCGGCGGCTATCCCTTGTTTTATTTTATGTAGCCGTTATATAAGTCCTCATTCCGTTACGTGGTTAAAATAGTAGGATTATAATTCTTATATAATAACTAATTCTAGCCCTTTTAAACTATCTTTTATTAGGAATGCTTTATAAACTTATTATTGTTAATACCCGCCGCGGGTATAGATGTTAAAACACTGTAGCCTTTTAAGTAAATTATATACGCTTTTTATTATAAATTCCCTATTATTTATAGTACTAAATATATATATAATACTTCGCCTGTAAATATTAATATTAAGCTTATACTTTTTATAATTATACCCACAGCGGGTATCGAAATTATAAAGGATTAGCCATAATAATTGGATAATTATAACTTAGATAACTATAAGTTAACGGTTTATACCGCCTTAACCTTAAAATAAATATTATTAATAGTTACCATTATAACTTTATTTAAAATAATAATAAAAAAGGCAAGGCGCGGCGCCTATTAATACTTATATTAATATAAAAGTCTCTAAATAATACGTATTAACTTAAATAAAGTTAAAATGGATTATTATCTTAATAGTTTACTACCTATAAAATAGAGTTATATATACCCGTGGCGGGTATTAAAGATAATAACGTTAATTTAATTAAAGAATAAATAAATTTATAATAAGTTTAACCCGCGGCGGGTAATATTTAATAAATAGAGTGATCCTGGTCTTAGTCTTAGTAGCCTGTTTCCTGTATATAAAGTACCACTTTACCCTCCGAGGCTATAAGTTGTTTTTTTCTTATAAGAATTGTATATATATGTTAAACAATAACTTATAACATTGTTGGATAATTAACTGAGGCTAAGTGTGGTGCAATCTTACTCTTTTAAAGTATCGCCGCGGCGGCGTTTAAATTAATATCTAAGATATATAAAGAAGTCTATAGTTAAAGAGGCTGTTTCTTCCTTATATTCCTCCCCTTTGGGGATACCAGATAGAACTAATAGGGGCTAGGCGGGTGTTTATAAAAATTTATTTATTATAAGCAAAGTACTAGGTTAAAAATATATGATTTTTATGTTAATAAATCGGCGCTGTACTAAGCCGGCTAAAAGATTCAATAGTAAGGCCGGCTAGATAAATACTAATGGATATCCGAAGAAAGATATAACAATAGTGGTTCCTGTAGAAGTATCTTCCTATACTTCGGTTTCTTTAACCTTATTTTACGTTTTTCCTATTAATAATAATAATGTCGCGTTAACCGACCAGTTTAGGGTTATTTATATTAATATATAATTTAAGTTAAACGTTAAGTTATTCGTTATTTTTCATCCGTAATCTTCTTTTATTATAATTCCTTATATTATTAATAATAAAAAGTTAAATTAAATAATAATTATTAATAATTTTTTTAACTTAATATAATTAATTTTACGTCTTTTTTTACTTTATTTAATATAATAAAAATTAAAATTTTTTATTAATCGGTACTTATTAAGTATAAATAGGATATCTTTAAGTAACGGTATTATAAAAGGTTTTACCTTATTAATTAAAAACGGATTATATATATTATAAATACTTAAGTCGCCTGTTATGTGCACTGTGCGTATGCCAAGACCTTTACGGACATTAAGGCCTAAAGGGGTATAGCGGACGCCCGTGCTTAACGCACACACTTATATTGCGCACCTTCATAGCTAGATACTCACTTGTTATACATATTATATCCACATTTTACCTTAGTACTCTTAATATCTGATAAATGGTAATAATAGCTTGCGGTCATCTGCGTTTATCTATAGTCTAAGTATAGCCTTTAATATATTTATTATTAAGAGTAATTACGTTATAACTTTTATAATAATCGCGTTAAACGGACCTTTTTAATACTTAACTCGTTAATCCCCCTAAAAGGCATTTCAACGATATTATCTTATTATCTTAGCCATTATTTTATATTAAAAAACGAGTAAAACCGTATTACTCGCTTAAGAAAAAACCCCGTAACCCCAGTTATTAAAGCCTTCCTTAAAAATGTTTAAAACCGAATCCATTAAAGCCCTTTCCGAGAATATCGTTAAGCTGAATAGGATTATTATAACTATGGATACGTTATTCAATACGAGATTTAATGATTTTTAAGGAAAAATTACCGCTCTTAAAGCTTATTTACCCTACGGCAAGTAAGACCGCCTTAAAGACTCTATCTCAAAACCTTTTAATAATATACCTTAATTACTAAAAGATAAGTAAAAAAAGAAGGATAATATTAAACGATACCGTATTAAAGAAATCGGCTATTTTGACGGTATTAATAACGTTTATACCTTTATTAATTAGCTTTAAACTATAAATAATATTAAAGGTAATAAAATCATTTAAAAGTATATTGTTTTAAGCTTTATAAATAAATTAAATAAAGCTTATAATTAAGAAATATTTAAAATTACGAATAAGATTCGCAATTATCTTATGAATACTAAGGCTATAAAACCCTTAATTTTTATACTTATGACTCGGTTCAGAACCCCGGAGTATTAACTCCTTAAGTAACTTAATTACCTTAAATATATACGTAAAGACGCCGTAAATTAAAAGTCCGTAACTACGTTTATAAGCCAGGTAATAACTGTAATTAAATAACTAAATAATACTTAATAATAAGCTCTTAAGCTTATATTTACTTACTTTAAAGTAACTTTATAAAGTACAGTTTAATTTCCTTACGATTAAAAAACCTTTATAACTTATATATAGCTTCGGCAATTAATATAATATAAATAGTTTTATTATATAAATAAGTTAATATTATTGATTATATCTACTTTTTTTAATTTATAGTTTATAAATTTTTTATTATAAACGATATTTATATATAATAAGTTTTATTTTAAAAGTAATAATAAATACCGCTTAGTAAATAGCCCTACCCGTAAAGCACTTCCTGTACCGGACCCTTTAAAGGTTTATTATTTCCGTTATAATAATAACGATAATAACCTTATTTTTAAATCCGACGATAAAATAAGGCTTTTATTATAGGATGAATATATTAATATATATGACGTAAATAATTAAGTTTACCTTTATAATAAAAACGGTAATATATAATCTTCTTATAATCCTTATTAAACCGATACCGTTATTATAATAATAAAGAATTCAATTAATTAAACCACGGAGATTACGGATTTAAGCGATTTAACTTTTATAAAATACTTAAATTTACGATTATTTCCCGGGTAAAATTATAATAATTACTTGGTTTATACGTTTTTCAGGTTTTTTTAATCTTTTATTAACTAGCCTTAATACTTAATTACCATTATTTCTTTTTACTTCCTTAATATACTTAACGTAAAATATACTTATTTCTTAGCCTTAAAGCTATTCTTAATAATAAAGTCTTTAATTTTACCGTCGTAATAAGGGCGTTACGGTATTTTTTTTTTTATAATATATTTATTTTAATTAATTAATTTATTTATATATAAGTTTAGTTATTTTTAAATTAATTTTAGTATTTTATAATACTAATAGTTAAGTTATAATTATTTTAATATTTATATTTATTTTAAACTTATCGCTTTAATTTAAAAAGGAAAAAGAAACCGTAATTGGTTAATTTAACCTTAATTTACTTTAAATATTAACCTAATTTAAATAAAAACCTTTTTCTTATAATTATTTATTTTAATATTATAATTAAGTCTTTACGTTAATCCGATTAAAATTAATAATTATTTTAAATTTTTAATTTATTATTTTTATTAAGAATTTTTTAATTTTTAACATTATAATCCGCGGTAAGGATTTAATAATAATATTAAATTTAATTAAAAGGAAATAGCCGCGATTATATAACTTTATTTTTCTTAACGTTAAAACTTTATTTTAAGTACTTTATTATATAACTTTTCAAATTAACCTTATTTAATTCTAATTTTAACTTTTTAACGTTAAATTTTTATAATTTTTTTCATGAGCCTTATATAATAATTAAGCTTATTTAAGATTAATTATAAATATCAATAAATTATTAAATATTTATTATTATTTTGTTTATATTATATATATAATTTATTAAATAAGGTTTAAAAGCTCTTAATAAAATTTTTTTTTACCCTTTAAATATTTAATTATTCTATAATTTATCTTTTATACGTAAAAATACTATTCTATTACGTTCGCCTCCTATAATATATTTATTATATATACGATATATATAATAAGATTTTTACGGATATTAAGGCTTAAAGGGGTATAGCGGACTCTTATGCTTAACGTATGTACTTATATTACGTACCTTTATAGTTAAATATTTATTTATTATATTTATTATACTTATATATTACCTTAATACTCTTAATATTTAATATTACCTTTAATATCTTTTTTTTATATAATTTTAAGTATATTTAATTTCCCGTTATAATATATAATATCTTAATTATTTACGATTAATTTTTTATTTATAAAAAAATACGTCCGGGTTATTTTATCCCCTTTAAATGTTAAATAAAACTTTTCTTTTAATTTAATAAAAAAATATATAAATTAATTATATAACGGCTTTTATATTATTATAAAATTAATATTCTTTATTTTTTTAAATTTAAATATTAATAATATTATTTTAATTATTTTATTTTACGTATTATATTATATTATTTTTAAAAATAATAATATTAATTGATTGATTGATTTATACTACGGATCTAGCTAAGATAATTCCGGCGTTCTTTAATACGCGGTCTTTTAACCTTACTGGTAACCGTAAAAACCTGATACTTATAACGTTAAAGCAAAAACCGGCGTTTATTAAGCCTTTAACATTTATTTTTTAAGGTAAAGGATATTAATAGCTATTTAAAGAATAATAATTTATTTATATACTTCTTATATTTTAATTCCTTTAAGAAAATTTATAATATTATAATCGTATCCTTATAAAAGCTACTTTTAAGCTTATTACTTTTCTACTTTTTTATATATTTATATTATTTTAACTTTATATAGTACCTTTAAATGTTTTTATTAATACTTACGTACTTAATATATACCTTTTTTATATTATTATCGCCGTAAACTCCTTTAAAGACTTTTAATAAGCGTTTATAATTATATTTTTATTATTATAAAAGATACTTTCCGGTTTATATAATTAATATAACCGGTTTCCGCTTCTTTTTTTCTTCCTTAATTAATAACGGGCCTTTTCCGTAAGGTCTTTAATAATTTTATTTATCTTTATAGTAAGGTTAAATTATAATAGTAATCCGGTAAATATAATAAATATAACGGTTACCCGGATATTTTATTTTATAAATAATATTTAACGGTAATTATAAATATTAACTTTTATTATAAGTTTTAACTTAACCTTTATAAATAAAAAATAAAAGATAAAAACATATATAACGTTTTACTTTCTTTATTTATATTTATATTTAACGTTTATCCGACTTCCGGTATATATAATAAATAGGAAATAAATTAAACCATTTTTATCCGTCCGGAGTTAAATCGTTAATATATTATTATCCTTTTTTATAATATTATAATAATAGAAATACTTATTAATAATCTTTCTATTATTAAAAATTAAATAATAATAACCTTAAAATATAAAGTCCTTATATTTCTATTAACGCTTAATTTACTTTATTATAATTTATAAAATAATTATTATAATTTATATTCTTTAAATCCTTTTAATCTCGGTTTTTTTTACGTTTAACGGGAATTTATATATACTTAAATTAACTTCCGGGATATTAATAAGGTTAATTTCTTATTTAACTTATTCCTATTTTATCTTAATAAAAAAAAGAATAAGTATTTTTAAACTATTCTTTTTAACTTAAAACTTATTAAGATTCTAACGGATTTACCCGTTTTTTATTATCGTAATTAAATATATATATTTTTTTAATTTTATTTAAGTAATTATTTAATTTAATAAAATTTCAATTAACGGTATAAAAACTTTAAACTTTAATATTGGGATAAAAGTTACTTTATAAGTATCGTTAATTATTATTATATACCGATTTTAAACTTTTTATAATATTTAAATAAGCTTTTTCTTATATCCCGGAATACCCTTAAATATATATTAAATAATTATGGCGTATATTATAGTTAACTTTATTATAACTTAATAAATAGTCCGGCCTTTTATAACGTAACTTTTTATATTAATATAATAAAATAAATAAAGCTTTTTTCTTATAAAGTTATTTTCTTTTAAACCTTTTTTATATAGTCCTTTTAATTAAGCTTTTTATTTACTTAAAAATTAAGGGCTTTAATATTAATATCCGGCTTTATTATATTTTTACTTAAGTCCATTATAATTATTATATTATATAGTTTTAAACTCTTAATTATATAAATAAACTTATATTTATATAACGTAAATTAAGCCCCAAAAATTTTTATTTTCTTAAAGATAGATTTTATAAGCTTATTTTAATTTTAAATAATTTATATATATAATTATATTTTAAGTTAAAAGGTAAACGTTATTAATAAAGTTTTTAATTTAAACCTTTTATTTTAACTTAATAAGCTTTTTAATTAATAAACCGTTAAAGAATAAAAACAATATAAAAGAAATAAATAATCCTTAAGGAATTCTTATTATAACGGGCTTTATTAGGCTTATTTTTTATCTTAAATTAATTAATATAACTTAATTATTTAAGAAATTCTTCATTTATTTAATTAAGAAAAATAATATCCTTTTTTTAAAAAATTATTTAAAAACCTTTAATAATTTATTTTATTAAAAGTACTTATAATATTAAAAGAAAAAAGATTTATAGTATACTTCTTCCTGTAACCTTATACTATATATACGTTATTAATTAATCCTTTAAGGGCTATTTTTATTAATTAATTTCTTTTTATTCCTATTTATTAATTAAGGAAAAGTCAGTAATTCTTTATATAGTTATTAAGGATCTTTATTATTACCGTTTTTAAGGCCTTCCTTAATATATAAAAGAATATAATAAGTTTATAAAACTTTACCTTAAAGTAATCCAACTTAATAGGTTTCTTAAGAATAATCGTTTTTATTTTTTTAAATTTATACGGATAATAATTAACGTTAAAATATACTTAAGAGAAATAAGTAAAGACTTTTTTAAATAATAAAATTATTATTAATAAGAATTTATTAAGAATCCTATTTAATCTTAAGGCTTTATTTTTCTTTAATTTATTAATCGCTTTAATTATTATATTTTATATTATTACCTTATTTATTAATACGGGATCAAGATATATAACGCTATTAATATTGTTTAAGTTAACTTCTAATAAAGGGGGGGAAAATACTCCTTTAAAAGCCTTAATTTTACCGTTAAAGGTATTAATTAATAAATTATCGGGTCTTTTAAGGGGTAGGAATTTAAAGATAAACTTTAATTTCTTATTTTATTCTTTATTATATTTCATTAACCTTTAAATACTATAAAGTAAAACCGTTAAATTATATATTATAAACTAAAAGTATACCTACTTAATTTTTTTAATAGTCTTTTCCTTTTTTTTAAAGTAATCCTTAATTAATTAAATATCTTTTAATTTTTATATTTAAAAATTTATTTAATTAGTTTTTTTACTTTTATAATCGTAATTATATATTTTTTATTTTAATAAGTTTTAACTCTTTAAAAGGGCTTTATTATCGGGATTATTTTATTACTTATTTTATTTAATACCTTTATTATTTACTTTATAGAAAAATTAATCCGGTCTTTATTATTTAATTAAAGGAAATCCGTAAATTATATTACTATTTCCTCCGCTTTTATATGAATTTCTGCTTTTTTAACTGTTTTTTATGCCCTTCTTACCGGTAATAATAACGTTATATTAACGTTTTAATTTAAGGTTATTTATACCAGTATATAATTTAAATTATATTTTAAGTCTTCTTATAATCCGTATATAATAACCGTATTAATAATACCTTTTAAGTTAAACGTTAAGTTAATTATAATCTTAAATCCTCGGTTTTTTTATATTATAGTTTTTTTCGGCGTTAATAATATAAAATTAAACCGGATAATAATTATTAATAGTTCTTTAAATTTAACGTAATTAATTATATGCTTTTTTTCGTTTTATTTAATATAATAAAGATTAAAATTTTTTACTAAAAAATATTTATTGGGTATAACTATAATATCCTTAAGTAACTCGATTATAAAGGGTTTCTTTCTATTAATTAGCGGCAGATTATACGTATTATAAATATTTAAGTTTCTCTTAATATTTCTTTTTCATATAATTTAAAGCGTATATAAATTCTTTTTATAATAAATAACGTTTTAATTATTTATATCTAGTTTTTTATTTATAAAAAAATATATTTATATCGTTTCGTTTCCTTTAAAGGTTAAATAAAAATTATCTCTTAAGTTAATTAAAGAACGTATATATAAATTATATAATAACTTTTATATTATTATAATATTAATATCCTTTATTTCCTTAAATTTAAATATTAATATTATAGTTTTAATTACTTCTTCTTATACGTTATATATTATTACCCTTAAAAGTATAAGTATATTATATATTAGCTTTTATTAAGTTCTCCTTATTAATTTTTATATATAAAAACGGTCTTTTTTTAAAATTAAATATTATTTTTTTTAATTTTCTTATTATAATAATTATCCTGGTCGGACGGTCGGACTTAAGGGTTAATATCATTATAAACTTCCTTTTCTTTATATTATTAATTATTAGGTTTTTTTTTTCGTTTAACGGACTCCGTTTATATCTTAAAACCGTTTTTAATTACTTTATTAATTTAAATTTATATAAATTATAACGTTAAACCTTAATTACTATTTTAGTTTCTTTATATTATATTTTCTTAACCCTTATTATATATTATAAGTCTTATATTCAGTAATTATTATTCCTATACGTTATGTATTTTAACGTATTCTTTATTAGGCTTTTTTTTATTAAGTTTACGTATTTATATATATTATATCCTCCGGTATATATTATATAATTTATATTATTAAAGTATTTCGTAATAATATAACCGTATTTTTAATATTTAAAGTATTAATAAATATCTATTGTTCGGTTTTATAGTTTTATTAATTTAAGGGACTTACCTTTTATTACCCCCTTATTAAGGATATTATTATATATCCTTATTAACGTTATGCTTAAAATAACCGTAAAATACCTTTTCATCCGGTTAAAGGTATTTAGCCTCTTTATTATAAAGGGAAGACTATAATTAACGATGTTTAATTTAAGATAAAAAACTATATTCTCCCTCTTTATTTATCTTAAAGTAACTTCTTTTTCTTTTTTTATAAATTTTATTAAGTATATTCCGTTTATTATTATAATTAATAATTACCTTAATACCTTTACCGTTTTATATCCTTTTTTACCGGCTTATCTTTTTAATTTTTTAAGTTTTTCTTTTGCCTTTAATAAGGTTATATTAAAAAAAAATATTTCCACTTTATAGTTTATATATTATAATAATCTATTTTATTAACGGTTTCTTTATTATTTTAAACGCCTTTATTAACTATAATAAGTTTATTTTTATAATTATATTCCTCTTTTCTTTACCCGATAATTATATAGTTATTGTCCTCGTTTTCCTTAATACCGTTATTTTCTTTTTAACCCTTATTTTTTTTACCGTTAATATAAGTATTACTTTTATAGCCCTTATCATTTAACTTACTTTTACCTTTATCCGTAAGGCTTCTCCCGTTACTCCCTTATTTTATATATAACTTCCTTAATTCCTTTTACCTCCTTTTACCGGTACTTTTATTACTGCCTTTTAAGCTTTACGTAACCTTTTTAATTCCTTTAATCCCGCTTCCGTTTTTACGTAAAAATCTTTTATTTTTTATAGCTTAATTTATAATATCGGCCACGTTTTTAATATAATATTTTTTTATTTAATTATAAAAAGGCTTTTTAACGCTTTTAACGTTTCTTCCCTTATTATATTCCCTTTATACGTTTAATCGTTAATTTTTTTTATAATTGATTTTTAATTACTTAACGTTCTTTTATTTTTACCCGGTTCTTTTTTATTTTATATATATTTAATAAAACTTTTTCCGCTTCCGCTTATTTTTTATCCGTTATTATATATTATTCCCGTCTTCTTTATCCTTTATTTACCTTTTATAATTATATTACCTTTATGCGTTATACGCGTTTTTTTAATGTATTCTATTAATTATAAACTTTTTATTTAATTTAAGAATTCTTTATTATATAGTTATCGCGCCGTCCATATAAATTATTATTATTTCCGTTAATAAAGGCCGTTTACCCTTCCATTTTTTCTACTTCCACTATTATTCCGCTTCCGCTTATTATATTTAAAATCTTTACCTTATTATTACTTAAGCTATATACGCGTATATCGTTTTGAACCTCTGGGGTCCCGTTGTTCGTCGCCATCCTTAGGGATAAATTATAAAAAACGATATTTTCAAAAGTATCAAAATAATAATATATTATATATTAACTTCCGTCAAAATTACTTTATTAATATTTATTTAAATTAATAATTTTTTATTAAAATTAAATATTATTTACTTTAAGCTTTATATAGTTACCGTTATTACCTTAAGGCGGTTAGACTTAAGGGTTAATATTATGGTAAACTTCCTTTTTTTTACGTTATCCGTTATTATTAATTTTTTTTATCCGATTAATTTTATTTATATTTAAAGATAACTTTTAATTATTTTATTAATTCAAATTTATATAAATTATAATATTAAACTTTAAGTATTATTTTAATCTTTTTATACTTAATTTCCTAAATTCTTATTAAGTATTATAAGTTTAATATTAAATAAATATTTTTATTATATACTATATACTTAAATACGTTCTTTATTAAGTCCTTTATTATTAAGTTAACATATTTATAAATTATTTTTTTCCCGTATATATTATATATTAAATATTATTTAAATATTACGTAATAAAATATTTTTTTCCTTAATACTTAAAGTATTAATATATATTTATTATTTTATTCTATAATTTTATTAATTTAAGAGACCCGTTTTTAATTATTTTTTTATTAAAAATATTATTATATATCCTTATTAATATTATATTTAAAATAACCGTAAAATAATACTTTATATAATTAAAAACATCCGGCTTTTTTATTATAAAAAAGAGCTTAAAGTTAATAATCTTTAACTTAAAGTAGAAAATTATATTTTTTATTTTTATACGTTTTAAAGTAAATTATTTTTTTTATTTAAAAACCGTATTAAGTATAGTTTATTTACTATAATAATAAGTAGTTACATTAATATCTTTTATATTTTAAACTTTTTTTTATTAATTTACCCCTTAAATGTTTTTAACCCCTTTTTTATTTTTAAGGATACTATATTAAGGAAAATACCTTTACTTTATAGTTTATATATTATAACAATTTATTCCCTAAGCGGCTTTTTTATTATTCTAAATATTTTTATTAATTATAAAGGTTTTATCTTTATAATTACATTTTTCTCTTTATTATTTAATAGTTAAATTATTATTATTTTTATTTTTTTTAATACTATTATTATTTCCTTAACTTTTATTATTATTATTATAAATATTATTTTTATAATTTTTATTATTTAACTTTCTCTTTTTCATAAAACTTTTATTACCGCTTTTTTATTTATATAAGGTTTTTTTAACTTTTTTTTTCTTATTTATTAATATTTTTATTACCGCTTTATACGTCCCGCGTAATTACTTTAATTCTATTAACCTTATACCCGCTTTTATATAATAGTTTCTTATATTCTATAATTTTATGTATATATTTAATTAAATATTTAACGTAATATCTTCTTACTTTTTATAAAGAGATCCTTTAAGGTTTTTATCCTTTTTTCTTTTATTACGTTTTCTTTAAGAATTATTCTATTCTCTTTTTTATAATTTAACTTTTATTATATAATAATAATTTATTCTTTTTACTTACTTTAATATTACTTTATATATCCTTAATAACCTTATTATTAATATTATTTTATACCCGTTTATCCTATATTTACTTTATTATAAACGTTATTTTAGCCTTTTTTACCCTTTTTTTATTAATTATTATCATATTATTTTTACGTATTTTACGCGTTTTTATTTATATTTCATTTTTTATAAATCTTTTATTCGGTTTAAATATTTTTATTTTATCGTTACCGCGTTATTTATGTAATTTACTTTTATTTCCGTTAATATAAATTGTTTACTTTTTTATTTTTAAATCTTAATTATTATATTACTTATACTTATCGTATTTAAGGTATTTATCTTATTATTATTAAGTTCTATATATATATATTATCTTAAATTTTTAAACTCCCTTTATTCGTCATTATTATTGCTTAAATATAATAAAGATTAACTTAATATTATTATAAAAATAAAAAACTAAAATTAAGATTTATCTAATAAGTTTAAAATATTATTTTTTAAGGGGAGAACCTTAAGTAATAAATAAAGGCCGTAAGAACGGTATTTATAACTGTAACGGCGGGGATTAAAAAAGGCAGCGGTATTAGAGAAAATAAAATTAATAATAATTTAATTATTAACTAATAAAAAGAAAAACGCGATTATAAAAACGAACCCTTTATAATTAATAAAAGTATTTAAAGTAATAAAAAACCTGTTTATAAAACAGATTATTATAAAACGTAAACTATAAAGTAAAAATACCCTCCTTAATACGGTATCCTTAAAAATAAAAAAAAGTTTAAAAAAGTTTAAGAAGTAAATTAAGAAAAAAGAATTTAAAACAATAAAGGTATTGAGTAATTATTCGTTATTATAATAGATAATATATACTTAATACGGTTTTTAAATATAAAAAAGAATTTACTTTAAAACGTATAAAAAAAGGTTTTTTATCCCGGGCTAGAAAATGTCGATTTTAAACTTTCCTTTATAGTAAAAAAGCCGGATATCCTTAATTATATAAAAACGATAATTTATACTAATACTTAACGTAACGTTAATAAAAATATATAATAACGTTCTTATTAAAAAAAAATTAAGGGCGGATCTTTTAAATTAATAACACTTTAAAATAAACCGGTAAATATTTATTAATATTTTAAATATTAAGGATATAAATATATTAATATAAAGTATTTAAACGGTATTAAATATATAATATACACCGGATAATATAATATTTATAAATATATAAACTTAATAATAAAAAGCTTAATAAATAATATATTTAAATATAAAACGTATAAGAATAAAACTTCCTTATTTGTTAGCGCCTAGCGCTCAGCAAGCGCCTAGCGCATACCAAGCATACCAAGCACCGGCTCACTTAAGGGCTATGGCCAAGTAGCGTAGCCGTCTAAGCGGTGGCTTTTGGAATCAAAGGCTTTAGGAGTTCAGGCTTTTTATACACGGGTATACGTAATTATAACCGGGGTTAAAGTTATTATTATAGTAATCTAAGCTATCCTTAAAACCGGTTATTTAAGATAGGCTTACGTTTAATTAATTTATAGTTCCTTAAGAATTAATTTACCTTTTAAATTTAAGTATTAAATTTATAATTATACTTTACGTTTTCTATAAACCCCTTTTAATTAACCCCGTTAACTATAAGCCGGCGGATTTATTTAATATTTTAATTCTTCTTCCTTTTAAGGTAAAAAATTTAAAGTAAAATATATCTTTTTATTCTCCGGAACGATTTACGGAAGTAATTAATAATAAAAGCCTTTAAGGATTAACTTAAGGATTAAGTTAAAAACCTCCCCTTAAAAGAAGTATCGTATTATATAAAGTGCCGGTTAAACGTTAAATTAACTTAAACCGCTTAGAATAAACGTAACTTTAACGTAATAAAGCTTTAATTAAAATTTAAACGTTAAAATTAAAACGGGAAGCCGATTAATTAAAAAAATAAAATTGAAGTTCTTAAACGTTATTTTCTTTTTATAATCTTAGTAATATTAACCAGAATATTAAAAGCCTTTTATTAAGGACGTATTACGCCGCCGCTTAACGGATTATAAGTATTTTTCTACCTTTTAAGTATAATAAATCCTTTAAGCCGGTTACTTTACTTAAATATACGGGTAAGTCCGAAGGTAAGTATTAATAATAATTTATTATTATAGAAAAGTCTTTCTTATTAAGCCCGGATTACTTCTTAAATAATTATATTAAAATCGTATATTATTTATAGTCCATTAATTATATTATTTAAAACCCGGACCCTTTTTTAATCCGGATTTTTATTTTTAAAGAGTTTAAAGTTAAATTTATAAATTAAATAATTAATTTAAAGAACCGCTAATTATCTTATTATAAACGTTTTAAGGATATAAAATAACGGTTAAATTAAAAGGTCGTTACCTTTTATTGTTATCTTAAAATAATTAAAGAGGATTTATTTATCTTATCAGATGAATTTAAGGTTTATACGCTTTTTATAAAGTTATTATTAAATTTAAAGTTTAAAATCATTTTTACCGGAAACGTCTTAAGTATTTATAACGTTATCGTTACGGTGGTAATTATATAAAAAGGAAACTTAAAATATTCTATTATAACCGTTATTATTAATATTAACTATTTAATTAATAAAAGTAAATCTTTTAATAATAAGGTATTAAGGTTTAAAAACGATAATATAAAGCCGGCTTATCTTATTAAGGTTAATAATTAATATAATAAGAAACGTAAAGCCGAATTAAAACTTAATTTAACGTATAAGGATCTTAAATATTATACTTATTATAAAAAGGATTATATTTCGCTTAATTATCTTAAAAAAGATAACATTAAGGTTATAACCGTAAATACTATAAATAAGAAGTACGCTGGGTTAAAAAACGTTAACGCTTTAACAACGTTTCGGGGCCAGAGCCAGAATAAAGATCAATAAAGGTTAACTTTACCTTTTATATTAAAGGCTAGACTAAGTTTAAGGGTAATTAGTAATTACTTATAGTATTACTTAATATAAAAGCTTAAGTAAATTTAATTTTATAACGGTTTATAGTTTAATAAGACTTATAACTTACCCCCGTTATCTTACCGTAGGCTAGACTACTTAATAATAGTAAAGTTTATTATTAGAAGGTTTATTAATTATAATATAATTTAATTAATAATTAAAGATAAATGAAACTATATAAAATATTCTTTTATATTATAAACCAGGACGGACCAGACGTAATTCTAGGTCTCCCTATATTAAAGTCCTTTAAAATTATATTTAATTTAGCGGCTAATTAATAGCGTTTTAAGGTTAAGTTTAATAACTTATAGATTAATAACGTTTAAAAGTTTAATTAAACTTTAATAAAGATTAATAATATCTTTATAATCATATATATTAACGTAATAACGGCGCCCTTAAAAAAGGCGCCGTAAGGCTTTATTTAAGGTTCTATAAGTATAATTATAGTATAAGAATCCATTAATTTAATTATTCCGTAAGAATTAAACGATTACGTAAATATCTTTTCTAATAAAATGGCTAATACTTTACCTAAGTTAAAAAAAAGTAATTATATAATCGACTTAAATAGAAGGGAGCTACCTTATAGACCCTTATATAACTTATCTAGGACTGAACTGACGGAGCTCCGGCGGTATCTTAATAATATTTTAATTTAAAGTTAAATTTATTATTTAACGTCCCCTATAAATGCCCTTATCCTTTTTATTCTAAAAAAGGATAACGGCCTTTATTTCTATATAGATTACCGGGGTTTAAATATAGTTACGGTTAAAAATCAATACTTATTACCCTTAATCATTAAGACTCTTAACCGGTTAAATAGCTTTTTACGGTTTATTAAGTTAGATTTTAAAGATACTTATTATTAACTTTAAATTAAATAAAACGATAAATAAAAGATAACGTTCCGTATATATTATAATTATTTTAAGTATTTAATTATACTATTTAAATTAATTAATATTCTGGCGACTTTTAAAGCTTATATTAATTAAACCCTTACTGGCTTTATCGACGTAACCTATATAGTCTATCTTAACGATATCTTTATCTTTAATAAAAAGCCGGCGGATTATTAATGTTATATTAAATAAGTCCTTAATTAATTACATTAATTTTAACTTTATATTAACCTAAAAAAATGCTAATTTAATATTACTTAAATTAAGTTCTTAGGATTTATAGTCTCTATAAAGGGGATATAAATAAATTAGGAACGTATTAAAGTAATTAAAGACTACCTTACCTTAAAGATTTACTGGGATATCCAGGTCTTTTTAGGGTTTTCTAATTTCTATAAACGTTTTATTTATAAGTACTTAAGGATAACTAAATTTCTAATGAATTTACTTAAGGGTAATAAAGAAGGAAAGAAGGTTGGATTATTAAAGTAAAATAACGTTATAGCGGCGGCGTTTAGCCGGCTGCGTAATATATTTAGTAATACGTTATTACTCCGTTATTTTAACTTAAAAAAAAAGGTATAAATAAAGACCGATACGTCCAATTTTGTTATCGCCGGTATTTTATCTTAATAGTTCGAGGAGGGTTACTAGCATTTAATAGCTTATTAATCCCGGAAAATATAACCCGCCGAATAAAATTATAAAACGTATAATTAAAAGCTTTTTATTATCGTTACGGCGTTTAAGTAATAACGTTATTATTTAAAAAAAAGCGTTAAAATTATTTAAATATAAATGGATTATAATAACCTCCAAAAGTTTATAAAATAACCGGCTTTAAGTTTATATTAAGCTAAATAAGCCTTAAAACTTATTAATTATAACTTTAAAGTATTTTATCGTTAAAATAAAAAAAACCCTATTAATCTATTATTAAAACGTTTAAATTATAAGGGAGTCTTACCTTTTAATATTACCTTTTTATTTATATTATAGAATAAGCTTGCTTTTTAATTAAAAGAATTACCGGAACGTTAACGGGCCATAGCTATAAGTTATACGTTTTTACTTATATTAAAAGGTATTTAAGTTATTATTCTACGGAAAGGAATACGTTAATTACCTAAAAATACTTATAAAAAATCAGTCTTAATATAATAACTTATTAAAGATTTATAGGTTAATAATAAATTTACCTATAAAATTAAGGAAGTTATTGTTAAGCCGGTTAAAGATTATTTATAACTTAACGAAGCTTAAAATATTAACTTAATCGGCCTTATTAAATATAATAACTGGCTATACGTTCTTAAAGACGGAATAGTTTGAAAAGAACTAATTAATAAATATTATAACGATAAGTTAACGGGTTATTTTAACGTTAATAAAACTTATAAGTTATTAACCTAAAAATATTATTAAAACGGTTTAAAAGTCTAAGTAACGGATTACGTTAAGATATATAATATATATTAAAGAGTTAAGGTATATTATTATTATCTTTATAATAAATTAACTTAACTCCCTCCCCTAATATAGCCTTAAAAGGAATTAACTATAAACTTTATTACCGGTTTACCCTTTAATAAACGTAAAAAGTAAGTTTATAACTCGATCTTAATAATCGTAAATTATTATATAAAGATATATTATTATTTATTTATAATAAAGAGCATAAACGTTATTATACTGGTTAAACTATTATTTAAGGAGGTTTTCCTTAAGTACGGTATATTAAATAAGATCGTTACCGATAAAGGCTCCGTTTTTACGAATAATTACTAAGGTTTAATATATTATTATTTAAAGATAATATATAAACTTAATACCGTATTTTACCCTTAAATTAATAGATAAATCAAACGTTAAAATCAAGGAATAAAATAATACTTAAGAATATTTGCCGGCTTAAAGTAGGCGAATTAAATAAATTTATTACTTATAACTAAATATTCTTATATAAATATATATTATTTAAGTTTAAGATATAGCCCTTTTTTACGTTAATTATGGATATAATCTTAAAATCCACTTTAAGTTTAAAGATAAACTTATTAAAGAGAAAATATTTATAGTAAAAGAAAAAGTTAAAATTTTAAACGATATTTATAAGAAGTTAACGGAACGATAACGTTATATATTAAGATCGATTAAATAAACCTATAATAAAAAATATTAATTAAAGTTATATAACGTTAATAATCTAATAATATTAAATATTAAGAATTTTAAACTTAAGTAATTAAGTAAGAAACTTATATTTTAATTTATTAGACCCTTTAAAATTAACGATAAAATTAAATAATAAGCGTACCGCTTTTCCCTCCTTATAAGCTATCGTATTTATTTTACGATTTATATTTCCCTTCTTAAGTTATATTATATTTAAGTTAACGATAAAACGGCGGAAACGATAATATATTCCTTAAAATTTATCGATAATAAAAAAGAATAAAAGATTAAAGAAATTACGGATCGTATTAAGAACTCCCGGGATATTTAATATAAAGTTAAGTAGTTTAACTAGGGCTTTAAATATAATTAATAGGTTCTAACGGGTAACTTAAGTAACGTATAAGAGTTATAGAAGTAATACGATAAAATAGCGTAAAAGAAAAAAAAAAAATATAAAGTTAACGCCGTAATAACTAAGAGTTTTATATTATAATTAATATCGCGGTTTACTTTATTAATACGTTTTCCCCCTATATAAGTTATTAAGGATTTATTATAATTCTATTTAATAAAATATAATACGCTTGGTATAATTAGCGTTACAATAATATTTATTTATTTATTATAATTATAATAATTAATTTACGGGTACGATAATACCGTAAATATAAAAGTATAAAGATAAATTATAAGCGCTTAAAAACGTTTATTAATTAATTAATATTAAATTAAAGAAAAATAAAAATAAAATATTAATAATTAAGAATCGATTAAAATATATTATAATTTAATTAACGTCTTAAGGGCTTTAATATTATATTTATATTATTATTAAGTAATATATAGACTATAAGCACTTAAATATTAAATACCAAATGTTTATAATATATACGAAGAAAATAAAAATAATCTATAACGCCGTTACGTTAATGTAACGGGCCTTTTTTTCCTTCTTTTTCTTTTTTTTTTTTTTACGCTTTTAAAGCCGGATAAATATTAACGGATTAAACGGAATATAATGATTTTACCCTTTTATTCCTTTTTTATTTTAAGGTTAACCCAATTTTAATATTAACGGGCTAAAAGGCTCCTTAATATACTCCGGAATTATTATTTTCCGGAATTAAGGCTGATTTCTTAACTGCCGCCGCCGAAATAAGTTATACCTCCTTTATCTTTATATCCTTTTTTTTATTTTCGTCCGTCTTAAAGCCCTTAAATTTAAAGTAATTAATAAAACGCTTAATAAAAGAAGTCCGGTTTTTTTCCGTATTGCTCTTTATCTAGAATATATTAACGTTAACGTTAAACTATTATTATATCGGTATATATCTTTGCTCTAAATTTAACAACCTCCGTTTCCGCGGTAAGGGCTTAAGATAATTATTTTTTTATTTCCCCCTTAAGGGTTATTATTAACCTATAAACTTTTAATTAAGTATGGCGATACGTTGGTTTAACTATATAATACGTCGCTTCTATATATCCGTATAATTTACGTTAGGCTTTAAACTTATAAAAAAGTTTATCGCGTTAACGTAATAAATAGGATTTCTCCCGGGGCTATAACGCCCGATTAAGCCTATATATTACCTTATATACCTTCTTAATAAGCTTATTTAAGAATTATATTTAATTAAAATATTAATACTTTAATAACGATATAATCTTATAATAAGATAACGGTTATTATAGCCTTTAAACTTATATCGATTATAAAAACCGATATTATAAGTATAAAGCTCGTTTTATAAAAATTATATAGAATATAGGGTATTTATATATTATTAACTTTTATTTAATTATAAATACGTTCTTATTATAAAACGTTAATAAAACGTTATCATATTATATAAATATTATACATTAAAAAGCTAAGATAATATTTATTTTATTTTTTTATTTATATTATATTAACGTACGTTTATTTATTATTATTACGGATTATTATTATATTAAGTATATAAACGCTTACGTATAATTAACGTAATTTATTATAATAATAATAAGGATACGGATAAAAGTTATTTTTATATATTAACTAGGTATCGTAATTAAAGTTTACGTATAATATATTTATAAAAGTTATTAAAATTATTAAGGAAAGAAAAAGAAAAAGTTTAAAATAATAATAAACCTTTTATTATTTAACCATTATTATACCGTAATAAATTAATAAGTGAATTCTTAGGTAACGACTTAACTATTAATTAATACTATTAAAACTCTTTTCTTATTTATTTTTTCTTATTAAGTTTTATAAAAAGGTTTTTAATAAGATTTATTATAATACGTTAACTATATATTGACGTATAATGTTTTATTACGTTTAATATATTAAACAACGTTCTCGATACGTACTTTAAAGTATATATATAGATTCTTTTCCCTTTATTTTTTTCTTATTAAGTTTTAATAATAGGTTTTTAACGAACCTTACGTATATACCGGTTACGCATTAACGTTTTTTTTATAATATTATTACTTATTTATATAACCTTTATTTTTAAGGATTAAAGTATAAAGGGGAGGTATTATTAACGCTTAACGTTTAGTAAGCATTTAACGTATATTAAGTATATTAAGCACCGGCTTATTTAAGGGCTATAATTAAATAACGTAGCTATTTAAGTAGTAACTTTTGGAACCGAAAACTTTAAAAGTTTAAGCCTTTTATATACGGGTATACGTAATTATAACCGGGGTTAAAGCTATTATTATAATAATCCCAGCTATGCTTAAGACCGGTTATTTAAGATAGGCCTACGTCCAGCTAGTTTATAGTTCCTTAAGAGTTAATTTACCTTTTGAATTTAAGTATTAAATCTATAGTTATACTTTACGTCTTCTATAAACCCCTTTTGACTAGCCCCGCCAGCTGTGAGCCGGCGGACCTGTCTAACATTATTTTAATAATAAAGATTAAATTGATTTTTTTATAAATAATTAATAAAAGCGTTAAATAAAATAATTAATATAATAATCCCGATAATAAAGTTATCTTAAAGAAATAAGATTTATTAGTATAAAAAATATATAATAATAATTATAAAAATAAAAATATTAATTAAGTAAATTATTAAATTTAAAAATTAAAATACGTATTTAATTAAAAAAAGCTTAAAAAAATAAAAAGAAAAATAATAAAAAAGCTAAATAAATATACTTCCGGTTAATAATTTAAAATTTAACCGTTTCCTTTTTTAAAACATTAAAATTAATAAAGTATAATAAAAAATAAAACGGAAAACCGAAATTTATCCTTTAATTCACATTTTTTAAAAAACTTAATAATATAATAATTAATGCCTTTAACGGAAAAATTAAAACTTTTAAAATGGCTTTCTTTTTTCCTTTATTAAACGTTAATTTAAGAAATATTAAAAAATATATATATTTTAATTTAATAAATATTAATAAAAAAAACAACCTTAAAATAATAATTAAAGTGTTATATGCATACATAGCATGGGGGATACCAGGGAGCATTCATAGGTGTAGGACACTCTTATACGTAGAGGACAGATGATCCTTAAGATCTTATCTGTATTTAGGTAGAATCATTATTTATATATTATTATACTTTTTGGTTTATATATTAATAAATAATAGTAGTAGCTATTTATATTAATATTATATTAACGTATGAAGTATATATAAATTCATGATTAATCATAAGATGGCGGCGAACAACGGGACCCCAGAGGTCAGAAACGATGCACGCGTATATAACTTAAGTAACAATGAGGATAATACCTTAAATACGATAAGCGGAAGCGGAATAATAATAAAAGTAAAAAGGGAGGAAAGGTAAACGGCCTAGATTAATAAAAACGGTAATAAATTATATAAGTAATACAATAATTATAAAATAGAAAAGCCTTAAATTAAATAGGGAGTTTATAGTTAATAAGGTATACGTAAAAAGACGCGTATAACGTATAAAGGTATTATTATAAAGGGTAATAAATAAAAGACAGAAAAGATAAGGATAATACGTAAGAACGGATAAAGGATAAACGGAGGTATAAAAGGCTTTATTAAGTATATATAAATTAAAAAAGAATTAAATAAAAATAAAAAGATATTAAGTAAATAAGAATAAGCTATAAAAAAAATTATTATTAAATATATAAAGGAAAAGTAAAAAAGGAAAAGGCAGTAAAAGCATTAAAAAACCTTTTTATAATTATATAGAAGGATATTACGTTAAAAACTTAACCGATATTATAAATTGGGTTACGGAGAGTAAAAAACTTTTACGTAAATATAAAAAGAAATTTAAGGGAATTAAAAAGGTTATATAAAGCTTAAAAAATAATAATAAAAGCACCGGCGGACGGAGGCAAAAAAAGATAAAAAAGATATATATAAAGTAAAAGAATAACGGGGGAAACTTTAAAAAAGGGAGTAAGGATAAGTTAAATAATAAAAGCTATAAAGGCAATATTAACGTTAATAATAAAAAAGGTAAGGATAAAATAGAAGGCGGCGGCGTTAAAAAAAATAAGGATAATAATTATATAATTATTAAACGAGGAGGAGAGGAGTATAACGATAAAGATAAATTTATTATAATTAATAAAGGCGTTTAAGGTTACGGAAGAGCTATTAATAAAATAAATTATTACGGTATATAAACTATAAAGTAAAAATATTTTTTTTAATATAACTTTATTAAAAACGAGGGAAAAGCTAAAAAAAATTAAAGGGATAAACCGGTAAAAAGGGGTATAAAATGGTAAAAATATTAAGGTAATCCTTCGTTATTATAATAAATAAGATATACTTAATAAAATTTATAAAAAAGGAAAAGGAAGTTATTTTAAAGCGGATAGAAAAGGAGAATATAATTTTTTATTTTAAATTAAAGATTATTAATTATAGTTTCCTTTTTATAATAAAGAGGTTAAATATCTTTAATTATATAAAGAGATATTCTACGGTTATTTTAAGCGTAACGTTAATAAGGATATACGATAATATCCTTAATAAAGGGATAATAAAGAATAAATCTTTTAAATTAATAAGACCTTAAGATTAAATAACGGATATTTATTAATACTTTAAATATTAAAGGTATAAATATATTATTATAAAATATTTTAATAATATAAAATATACGGTATATATTAAAAGGTATAATATATATAAATACATTAACTTAATAATAAAAAGCTTAATAAAGAACGTACTGAAATACGTAATATATAATAATAGTAATTACTTAACGTAAAACTTATAATATATAATAAGAGGAAAAAAAACTTAACGTAAAAAAATTAAGATAATAATTAAAATTTAACGTTATAATTTATATAAATTTAAACCGGCAAAGTAATTAAAGATAATCTTAAAACGTAAATAAAGCTTATTAAATAAAAAAGGGTAAAATACGATAATTAATAACGTAAAGAAGAAAAAGCTTATAATAATATTAATTTTTAAAGCCGGCCGTTTAACCGGGATTATTATTATAATAAGAAGATTAAAATAAATAACGTTTAACCCTAAAAAGAAACCATTTATATAAATAAAAGTTAATAAAAAAACCCGATAAACGTTAATATTTAATATATTTACGCTTTTAAAAGTAATATAATATAATATACGCGGGGAAATAGTTAAAGTTATAATATTAATATTTAAATTTAAGGAAATAAAGGATATTAATATTATAATAATATAAGAATTATTATATAATCCGTATATTTACTTTTTAATTAACCCAAAAGATGGTTTTTACTTAGTTTTTAAAAATAACGAGATAACGTAAACGTACTTCTTTATTAATAAAAGGCTAAATATAAATAGCTAAAACGTTATTTATTATAGAAGGAATTTATATATACTCCGGATTATATAAGAAAAGGATATTAAAAATAATTTAAATATTTATAATATATATAATCCGCTATTAATTAATAAGAAAAAACCCTTTATAATCCCGTTACTTAAGGATATTATAACCGTATTTAATAAGTACCTTTTAATAAAAGATTTTAATCTTTATTACGTTTAATAAAACGAAAACTGTTATATGATTAATTATATTAAATTTAAAAAGTTATTAATAATTATTATACGGTTTAATTTCGCGTTATTAACGTTAAAAGGGGCTATTATATAAGAAAGCCGTAAACTTAAGATTATAATTAACTTAATATTCAGCTCGGAAAATATTATTAACTTAATTATAATATATAAATTTTAAAAAAATTTAAAATATAATTCAAATTACATCCCGATATAAATAACTTTAAATTAATCCGTTAATATAACTCCGCTTTTATCATTTAAATAAATATAAAAGATAGTTAAGGAAATTAAAATATTTATAAAAACGGTAAAAATAATATCTTAATTAACGGAGCTCCCCCGGTTTAATAATAAGAAATAAATCGACCGTTTTATAAAGCGGGTAATAAAAACTTTAAACGAAATAATTAACGTTATAATTTTAATAATAAAGTTATCTTAAAAAGTTAAAACTTATTAAAATGAAAAATATATAAAAACGATTATAAAGGTAAAAGCGCTTATAAAATAAACTATTAAATATAAAAACCGGGAAACGTTTTAATAATTAAAAAAAGCTTAAAAAGAAAAAAAGAAAATTATTTAAAAGGTTAAATAAATATACTTCCGGGTTATAATATATAATTTAGCGGTTTCCTTTTATAATATTTAATAACTAATAAAATATAATAAAGAATAAAGTAAAAAACTTAAATTAATTTTTAAGTTTTTATCCTTAAAAAGATTAAATGGTATAATAATAAATACCTTTAACGGTAAAATTAAGGCTCTTAAAAAACGTTCTTTCCCTTATTACCGGAAGTTAACTTAATAAATATTAATAATACAATATATCTTAAATTAATAATAATAAATAAAATAATAATTTAAAAGATAATAATTAAAATAATTAATAAATTAAAGAAAAATAAAGCTTTTAAACTTAATAATATATTAAATAGGTTCTTATTTATAATAATATCGTTATTTAAAAAGGTCTTTATTTATTTATTTTAAGCTTATTTTAATATAAGATATTACCCCCGTAAATTTAAGGAAATTAAGATAATTATCCTTAAGAAGTTAATTAAGTTAAATTACTTAAAGGTAAAATCGTATAGATTTATAATATTCTTTTATACGTTAAAAAAGGCTTTAAAGACGGTAATTATAAAGATCTTAAGTAATTACGTAGAAAAATATAGGTTATTCTTTAATTAATAAATAAAAGTAAAAAAAAAACGGTTAACGGAAACGGCTTTTAAAGGCTTAATTAATAATATATATACGGTATAAAGTTATAAGAAAAAGTACATTATAAGTTTTTTTTCCTTAAATATTATAAAGTCGTTTAATAAAGTAAATTATTAAAGGTTATTATATAATTTACGGAAAAAAAAGGTTTTATTTTTTTTTATAAATTAAATAAAAAGTTTCTTAAATAATTAAATAACGTTAATTAACTTAAAATAAAAGATAAGTATAATAAAGCCCGTAATAATAAAAATTCTTTAAAAATTATTTATTTCTTTAGTTTTATTTTTATTCTTTAATAACCCACTTATTAAAGACTTAATAAAGTTAAAATAAAAGGTTTAAATTAAGGGCTTTATTAACGATATTTACCTTTTAATTTATAATATATTTATTTATATAAACTATTTAAAGTTAAAATAAATTTATAAAGTTTATTTATAATAAATAAAGATATATAAAGTTTAATTTATTTTATATAAATATAAACTTATTTATATAATAAAAAGCCCGAAGTTATATAATATGATAACTATAATAAACTTAAATAATATAACGGTAAAACCGGAAATTAATATTAAGGTATTTAATTTATAGGTTAATAAAAAATTAAATTAAAAAAATTATATAAGAAAGGTTTAAAAGAAAATAGTTTTATAGGAAAAAGGCCTTATTTACCTTATAACGTTAACGTAAAGAGTTACTTTATAAAAAATTAAAATCGTTTATTAAGTAGTTATAAAACTTATAATAACGTACGTAATAATTATTTAATACGTACTTAAAGGTACGTTTAAATATAGGAAAAAGCTTATCCGATAACTATAAAAAGTTTAAAACTAATACTTAAAAGTAATAAATAAAGTATATAAAGTAATTTTTATCCCGGTATTAAAATCCAAGGTTTTTATATCGTTAATAAAGTTAACCTTAAATTAAATAATTATTTAAGGAAAACTTAAAAAAAATATAAACTTAATTACGTTAATAAGAAACGAACGTAATTATTAAAACTATAAAAGGCCTTAAATAAAAAAGCATAAAAAAAAGGTATTTACCCCCTATAGATGTTAAATTAAAGTAAACTAAAAAAGAAATCGATTTAATTTACGTTTAAAAAGTTAACGTAAAAGTATATAAATTCTTACTTAAAGTAAAAATAACGGAAAAGAAGAAGGTTATAAGGACGAAATTAATAATAATTACTTTATAAATTAAAGGGAGGTAAATAAAGTATTAACGTAGATATAAAGAATTAATCCCTTAAGGGCAATAATACCTAGCGTTAAATAATAATAAGATTATTAATAAATATTTCCGGCGTTATAAGATTATAAAAAAAAATAATAATACGTTAATAATTTAACTCCGGATAAATAAAAATAACTTAATTTACTTCCTTTTTATTATATACGTTAATAGTTAGATTAACGTTAACTATAAATATAAATAATAAAAGCAGGACGTTATATACGTATTAATTTCCTATTTATTATTTAAGGAACTTAAACCAGGATTAATTAAAAAAATAAGGATTAATAATTATTATTAAATACTTATTAATAAAAAGGGTATTAAAACGGCCGCTAGATTTATAATAATTACGGGCTTATTATTATAGTTTAATTTAATTAAAAAAATAGAAAAACCAATTAAAAATTTAATTAAGAAACCTTATTACCGACCTAAAAATAGAAAATAACGGCGGGAAAACTGTACTTAATAGGGGGCTAAAGGGGCTATAAATACCGGGGTAATATAAAAAAAAATACTATATTAATCGATAAAGTTATATAAATAAAATAATAATAATATATGTATTAATAAAGATATTTAATAATATAATCGGAATTTTAAAATTTTAATATTAAATAAACCCGTAAGGTAACGGAAAAATAATAAGTTTAAAAGTAATTTTTAAGTAAATTTAATTATAATATTATAGGTTTTCTTAAAAAAAAATGTATAAATAAATTCTTACTCTTTAAACGGTTATAAATGCTTTTAACCCTTAAAACGTAAATAAAGGCTAGGTAAATACTGGTTTTTATTTTTAACGTTATAGATATCGGGTTTTTTACGGTTATTAATAAGGTTAAATAACCGAGTATTAGGGAACGCCAGAATTAACTTAGCTAGATCCGTAGTATAAATCAATCAATCAATCAATATTAACGTATATTATAAAATCCGCCAATATGAATTAAAATATTAATTTATTAATTATAGCGGATACTTCCTTTATAACGGTACCAGAAGTATTAACCTTATATCCTTTAAAATACCGTTTTGAATTCGCTTTTAAATACCTCCAAAGAAAGACTAAAAACGGTATTATAGAGAAAACCTATATATTATAGGCCTCTTAAGTATTACCGGATTCTAGTATTATTACTTTAATTTATTAATTAGATATTTTATTAAAATCCGGTAACTTAATAACTACGGCGACTTTATATTTAACTTTAGAAGGAATTACTTAAATAGTTAAGAATAATTAATAATTAAGTAACTTAAAAATTATACTTATTATAAATAGATTATTTTAATTAAAATCTTTTAAAGTTATAAAACTTATTATTTTTTCTTTTAATTTAATTCCTAAAAACTAAATTTTAAATCCTTTAATACTTTAACGTAATTTATTATATTTTAAAAACGTTTTATTATTTTTATAATAATTATTATATAAATTATTATTTATTTTAATAAAATTAAATAAGTTTAAATTACGTTAATATAATTAAAGTTTTCAGAAACTTATTATTATAAAATTATTACTTTTATTAAATAATTTTCTACCATTATAATAACCACTAAATTCACCTTTTATATTAACGTTAATATTATAACGCTCCCCTCCGGCTTTAAGTATTAAACCGGAATCTAAGCCCAATAAATTAAATATATTAAACTTAAGTTTATTAAATTTAAGTTTATTATATTAAATAAAAAGTACCTTTATTAAAGAAGTAATTTTTACTTAATTTATTAATCCGTTAAATTGGTTAAAAATAATAAATTTTACTAGAGAATAAATAATATAATTATAAGGTATAATTCAAGAATTAATTCCCGTTATTATATAAAGTTAATAGTAAAACAATCCTAATAATAATCTATTCTTTTTTCTTAATAATATAATATAATTGATAAGAAGCTTATAGTTAAACCGATTAATAAATTTTAATCTTAATAACGTTGGATTTTTTAACCCTTTTTATAAAAATAAGTCTTCCAATATAATTCTTATAATTAAATATTCCGGGAAATATACTTTTTTCCGGAATATATATATTTTTATCGATTAATTAAAGGATATTACTTAAATAATAAATTTATAATTATTACGGAATAACCTATAATTATATTTAAGAAATATTGCTTTAAAATAATATATTATAAAACTATTAAATATTAAGAAACAATTTATTAAATATAATAACGGTTTAATTAAATAAAGTTTTTAAATTATCGTTAAATTTAAGTTATTTTAATAAGTCGGCTTAGATATTTTGATTATTAAAAAGTATATTATAAATAATATTTTTCGGAACCGGGAGCTTTATAAATATACGTAGATTATTCTACGGGTTATATATACGTTAAGTTTTAAGAATATTTAAAATTAACTTACATTTATTTATAATAAGTTAAACTTAGAATTTTAACGGGATCTATAATTATTAAATATGATTATTATTATTAATAATTATTTTAAGTTTATAAATAAATTTAAATATAATTAATAGGTTTATATTATTAAGTATTACGTACCGTTATAAATATATTTATAAAATCGTAAAATAAATACGTTATTTTAAAATAACCGGAATTTCATAGAAAATTTAAGAATTAATACTTCTTCTTAATTATTAACGTTATCCTTTTAAGCGTATAGATAAAATAAAGCTTATAATATATACCCTTAAAAAAGGATAATAGTTTATCCTTAACGTTATTAAAGGAAATATTAATATTAAGTTAAGGAAAATTAAAGCCTTTAAGAAAAGGGTCCGATTTTAAATATTAAACGCGCCGTATAAAGTAAAAAGTTAATTAAGCCTTTATACTTAAAAATAAAAAAAAGGAAAATACGTTATTTAATAAAAAAAAACCAAAAGGATCTTAAGAGAATAATAATCCTATTATAAAAGAAATATATTTTATATATTAATCTTTTATACGTTATTAATATATTAAATACATATTAAAATATTTATTGTGAAATAAATTTTTTATTTATTTTGAATATAATTATTTAAAATTAAAGGGAAAAAACTTAAATATTCTTAAAGCCTTTCCGTTAAATTAACGGATTTCATCCGTTAATAATTAATATATATAAACTTAATAAATTAATAATATAGTATTTATAATTATTAACTTTACCGTAATAAAGAATATATACTTTATAGGTTTTACCTTTAAGGTATATTAATATACCATAAGTAAATTCCAATTTACCCTTAATTTACCCGTAATAAACTTCTATATAAATAACGGGTATCTTATTATAATTATTAATTGTAATAATATATTCTCTTAAACTCGAGATTTAAATTTTAAAATCTAGAAACTATTTAAGTTAATTCCGGTTATAAACGTTAATAATTTTAAGTTAATTACCGATAAATTTATATTACTTAACTTATTCTTCTTAAGGGAGACAAATACGATATTTACCTTAAGAAAAATCACGGTTAAAATTTATTTAATATATAATTTATTTATTAATATTTTAATTATTATTTATATTATAACTTTTAATAGAATAATAATTGATTTTAAAAATTAAAATTATATTATTAATATTTATAAAAATATAAGTATTAAAATAATTATCTTTATAAAGGAAGTAATATAATTATAATATATAATTTACGTAAAGTGGTAAATTTAAATCCCAGCTTATAATACGGTATAATTATTAATTATATATTAGAAAAAAGGGACTTTAAAAAAATATTAAAGTCCCGGGATTTTATCTTTAAATTATAATTAATACCGTTTTATAGTTTTAAATTCCGAAGTAACGTATTTATATATATCTTTAACTTAAAAATATTAATCGTTTAAATTAAAAACGATATTAATTAAAAAATTACCTTATTACGTAAAATAAGACTTAAAATTTTATACGATTTATCCTTGTAATTTTATTATATAATAATCTTAAGTTTATTAATATTACTTATTATTTACCGATAGAGAACTTAAAAATTTAAGTTATAAATTTATAAAATTACCGTAATAATAATATTAATTTTTATACTCTCCGGAATAGTCTTTATAATTTTTAATTATTCAGAGATTTATTTAAACTGGTTATTATAAATTAATAACCGTAAAAAATAAATATTACTTAACGGTATTAAGATTTATATACGTAACGGAAATACGTAAATTTAACTAAGTAAAATTATTAAAGAATTTAATAATATCTTTAAAGATAATAATATTATAATTAATATTCCAGAAAATTGATATATATTTATTAACCTTTAATTTAATTTAATTATTAAATTTTAGAAAATATATAATATTAAGTGTAAAAATTAAAAAATTATAAATTAAACTTTAAATAAAATATATAATAAAAATAAGCTATATTAATTTATATAATCTATAGAATTTTTATATTTTACTTTTATCGTTTAACACAATATCTTAAACGGATATAAAGGCCGTATTAGAACTAATATTTGATTATTTAATAAAACTATAATTTCTAATTTATACCCGTTATTATTATAATAAGAAATAATTTCTTTAATTATAAATTATAAATATGTTATTATAATTACTATCCGCGGTTATTTTTATTAATTTTTTATACGTAAATCCGATTAATATAATTTTGATATTATATTTTATCCATTTAAGGAGATCTTTAATTATATTAATAAATTTTAAAAATAGTCCTTTATATATATAAAGATAAATAAATAAAATATTATGTTTAATACGAAATTTTACGTAAATATTTATAAATAATATAATTATTTTTAGTTATTTATTAAAAAAGATTATTATTTATTTATATTAAGTTTTTTAAATTCTTAAAAATAAATACGTAAATTTTTCGGTAATAAAATTAATTATTAATTATTTTATAATTAAATTTTTAAATTAATAAATGAATTCCTTAAGGATATTTACGTTTAATAATAAAATTAAAATTATATAAAACCTTAAATTTCTTAACTTATTAAGAAACCTTAAAGTTTTCTTTAATCTTATAAATTAATTATAAATTAAAGTAAAAAATTATATTTAACGTATTATTCTATTTTAAGTACGTAAAACCTTTTTTATTATAGATTTAAAAAAAGTAAATTTAGAATATATTAATTTATATTATAAGTAAAAAGTATTTCGGATTAAGTTTATATTTACTTAAGAAAAAGATTATGTTTTTAAGGATTTAAAAAATGCGTTTTTAAAATTATTATTTTTTATATATTATAATTTTAATTAATTTTTATTTATTAATATTAATATATTAAAAAAACTAAATACTATAATTATAATATATTATATTAAGGATAGTCCGTTATTTTATAATATTATAAAAATGAACGATTTATTAAGAATTATATATAATAAAATATAATTAATAATATTCCTTAATAAAAGCTTGAATATAATTAAAAAAATTTATTAATTTATAAAATTAAAAACTATAAATATAGTTTTAATTATATATAAAATTAAATATTTAATTAAAATAAATTATTATAAATTTAATTATATAATCTTTACGGATTATAATATAATTATTAATATTTTTAAATAAATAAATTTAAAAATTTTATAATTAATAAGCTTAATTTCTATATAATTTATATATTATAATATTTATTAATATTTAATATTTTATTACGTTATAAGTCGGATTTAATAAATATTATTCTTAATATATTCTTATAATTAATTAATAATACGTAAACTTTATTTATAAAAATTGGAATTCTTAATAATATAAATAATAATAAATTAATTATTCTTTATTATATTTATATTTTAAATAAATGTAAAGAATAAATTAAAGAAAAATATATAAAAAATAAAATATAAATAAAATTTTAAAAAATTTTAATAATTAAAAAAGAATTAAATTTTTAAAATTTAAAAATTAAATTACGTTTTATATTAAAGGATAATTTTATTTATAATTTAAAATCTGTTAATTATTTATTATAATTATATATACTTAATAAACTTAAAAAAATAATTTTTTAATAAATATATAATAATTTATTATATAATAAATTTAATTAATCTTACGATAAATTAATAAGTTTAATATATTTACTTAAGTTAAATAAATAATTACGGAAATATATTATATATTACCTTAAGTATAATTTAAATTAAATTAAAAAATATATATTTTATAAATCGCTTTAATTAATTTTAAGCCCGTTAATTTTTTTTATATAATTTATATAGATTTTATTATTACTTTATTAAATTAATATAATTATAATATACTTTTTATTATTATTAATAAGTTCTTTAAACGGATATTTTTACTTTTTAATAATATTAAATTTAAAGTTAATAATTAAGTAAAATTATTATTAATTAAATTAATAAAATAAAAATAAGGAATTCCTTTTAATATTATATTAATTTATTTTTATATTTTAAAAATTTATATTTAAAGAAATAAATACTCATATTTTTATATTTAATATATATTATTTTTAAATTAATAATTAATGAAAACGGATTAATTAAACAGTTAAAATTATATTACGTTATTTTATAATTATATATTAAGATTATAATTAAATAAATATTATCTTATATATTTAAAATATTTTAAATAATTTAAAATTAATATTAATTAAATTTATTTTAAATAAAATTTATTATAATATAAATATTTATATCCTTTTAAACCTTTTAATAACCTTTTTAATCTTTAAGTATAATATACTTTAATTATAAAACCGTAAAAAAGTATAAAATACGTTAAAATTTATATAAATAATAATTAAATCCCGGTATAATTAAAATTATAAATTAATTTAATTTAATATTAATAATTTAATTTTTTTAATATTAAAAATTATAAGTTATATTAATAATATATTAAATTTTTATTGTTATTAAAAAAATTAATTATTTTATATATATAACTTTAAATTATTTATTAATATAAAGATAATAGTAATTATTTTAATTAATATACTTAAGTTAATTAATAGTTTAATAAAATACTTTTTAATAAATATTTTAATTATAATGCATTATTAACTTTTAAAATAAACTTTAAGAATAAAAAAGTATATTATTTAAAAAATTATTTTTTAAAAAAAAGATAATAAATGTTTAATTAAATAAATTACTTAAAATATAAAATATAATAATAAGCTTTTATTATTAAAAATATATTTAAACTTATTATATAAATTTTATTCTATGTATTTTAAATTTAATAACGTTATTATTATTTATTATAATAAACTTTATATTATTTTATTATTAACGTTTATTAAAATAATACTTTTATCGTTTATTAATACTTTTTATACGTTTTACTTTAAATATAATCGCGGTTACCCTTGTAAAGTTAAATAAGATTTTAATATAAAAATATAGGATATAAAGAATATAATATATTATTAAATATTAATATTTATATTAATATATTAAGGTAAACATTATTATAAATAATAATTTTTTTTCTTTTAATAATTTTTATTATATATATATATAATATAAAAAATATTAAAAAGTATTTATAAACATAAGATACTTTTATACGTAAAGGATAAATAATCCTTAAGATTTTATTTATATTTAAGTAAAATTATCATTTATATATTATTATATTTTTTAATTTATATATTAATATAAAGTAATTAAAAAAAAAAAAACTTAAATTAAATAAAATCTTAAATAAGTTCTTATTAATAATAATATTATTAATTAAAAAGGTTTTTACTTTTTTTATTTTAAGTTTATTTTAAAATTAATTATTAACTTTATAAGTTTAAAAAAACTAAAATAATTATCCTTAAGAAACCGGTCAAATTAAAGTACTTAAAAATAAAAACTTATAAATTAATTATATTCTTTTATATATTAAAAAAAGCCTTAAGAATAATAATTATAAAGATTTTTATTACTTATATAGAAAAATATTAATTTTTCTTTAATTAATAAATAAATATAAAAAGAAAAAAATCAATAAAAATAACCTTAAAAGGTTTAATTAACAATATATATATAATATAAAGTTATAAAAAGAAATACATAATAAGTTTTCTCTTATTAAATAATATAAAAATCTTTAATAAAGTAAATTATTAAAGATTATTATATAAATTACGGAAAAAAGATATTATTTTTCTTTATAAAATAAATTTAAAGCTTTTTAAGTATTTAAATAATTTAAAAAAAAAATTCTTAAAAGAAAAACTTTATATATTTTATAATATTAATATAAAACATTATTTTATAAAAAATTGAAATTATTTATTAAACAATAATAAAGTTAATTATAATATATATAAAATAACTTTAATTTTAATATTAAAAATTTGAGGTTTTTATATTATTAATTAAGCTTTTTTTAATAAAATAATTATTTAAATAAACTTAAAAAAAATATATACTTAATTATAATTATAAAGAACGGATAGATCCGATTAAATCTTAAGAAATTCCGGATAAAAAAAAGTAAAAATAAAATATTAATTTTTTTTATTAAAATAAAATAAAATATTAATTTTTTTTATTAAAATAAAAATAAAAAAAAATAAAAAAAATATTAATTTAATTTATATTTAAAAGGTTAATTTAAATTTATATGGATTTACGCTTAATATGTAAAAAACGGAAATTAAAAAAACTATAAAAATAAAAACGGAAATAATTACTTTATAGATTATATTATAATAAATTAATTCTTAACGTAAATATAAAAAATTAATTCGTTAAAAATAATAATAACCGGTTTCAAATGATAAAAAAATTAATAATAAGTATTTCTATTATTATAAGATTATAAGGAAAAATAATAATATATTAATAATTTAATTTTAAATAAGTAAAAACGGCTTAACGTATTTCCTTCTTATTATATATATTAATAATAAAATAAACGTTAATTATAAATACAAATAAAAGAAATAACATATAATTTATATTTTTATTTTATATTTATTATTTACGGAACTTAAAATAAAATTAATTAAAAAACCCGGAATAAATAATTAATATAAAATATTTTTTATAAGATAAAGTATTTAAGTAATTATAAAGTTTATAATATTTTTAAGTTTATTATATTAATTTAATTTTATTAATAAAATAAATAAAATTATAGAAAAGTTTATAAAAAGGCTTATTATTAATTAAAAAAGAAAAGGAAAAACAAATATTAATTATAAGAATTATATAAACCGGAAAGTATCTTTTATAATTAAAAAAATATAATAATAAATAATTATTAAAAATCCTTAAAAGGGATAATTATAATAATAAAATAAAAAAATAATTATAATTAAGATATTAATAAAATATATAACCCTAAAATTATTAAAAACGTTATTTAAAAGATTAATATCAAATAAACTTATAGAAAAATAAAAATAAAAATAATTTAAAATTAACCCTTAAAGGGACTTAATTATAATATTTTAACTTATTTTATAAAAAAGTATATAAATAAATTATTATTTATTAAACGGTTAAGGACGTTTTTTACCTTTAAAAATAAAAGTAAAAATAAAGTAAATATTAACTTTTTAATTTTAACATTATAAATATTAGGTATTTACGGTTATTAATTCAATTCAACGGTTAATTATTAAGGAACGTTAAAATTAACTTAATTAAATCCGTATTATAAATAAATTAATTAATTAATTAATTAATTAAATATTATTTATATTTAAATTATTCTTTTTTATAAATAAAAATATATATTTTATTTCTTTAAATATTACTATATTAAAGTTTTTAAATAATAAATAATGTTATTAATATTTATATATAAAATTTTTTAAGTTTTTATTTTAAAAAAAATTAAAAATTAAATATTTATTTATAAAATTAAATAATATTATAATTTTATAATAATTTATTTAAAACCTTATATTTATTTATTTACTCGTCCCGTTTATAATTATATATATTTTATTATAAAGAATTCTTTGTAGTATTTTCTTAAAAACGGTAAATTAAGTATTAAATTTTTTATTTATATTTTATAAATAAAATTATTATTTATTTTTATTTTTATACTTTTAATTAATATAATATTTTATTATTTAAGATTATTGTAAGATTAATTTTATATTTAATTTACTTATTAAAGGGGTTTATTTTATATATATATAATATTAAAAAATTAAAAAAATAAATTAAAAGAAAAAAATAAAATTATTAATAGTTTTTCTAATAAATATACGGGTAAAATTTACCGTTAAACTTATTTAAGAATTTCTTTTAAATGTATTTTAAGGGTATAATAATATATAAACGATTATTATAGAAATTATTATAAATAATTTAATTAATATTAAATTAAATATATTTTTATATTTTAATATTTTTATAATTTAATATTATTCTTATATATCTTTAAGGTTAAGATATCTTTATTTTAAGTTAAATTAAGGTTATATAAAATTTACAAATTATTAATAATATTATTTTAATAATAAAAATAAAAATAATAATAAATATAAAGTACTTTATATTTATTAATATTAAGTTAAATAATTATATTTATTATTTTATATTATTTTATCTTTTTTAAAAGAATTAAAATATAATATTATTTTTTTATATTAAATTAAAAAAAATATAAATCTATATAAAGTTAAATTTTATTAAAATATTATTTAAGTTAATAATTTCTTTTTTAATATTTATTTTTATTTTATTTTAAAGATATTATTTATTATATTATATTTAATTTTATTATTTTAAATTATATTATATTTTAATTAAGAACCGTTTTAGTATTAAGTATATAATTAATAAGTAACTATATATATAATTATAGATTTAAGGTATATATGCATTAAACTATCCGGGAGTTACTTATTATACTTATATTTATTATAAACCGTAATATTATATATATATACGTATATGCTATTTTGTAATAATATACCGGTTAAAAGATAAAAAAGTAACGCTTTTATTATAAAGTTTATAATAATAAGCCTTACAATTAAAAATAACCTTAAAGTTAAAAAATATTTATAGTAAGTATTAAGTTTATTAAGGAATTATATAGTTAATATAGTAATAAAGTATTAAAATAATAAGGTATATATATATTAAAAATTGAAAATCCGTAAGCCGGAAATTTATTATAATTACCTAGGAAATAATTATAATTTTTAAGATTTAACTTTAAGTTAAATCGTTTAAAAAACGTATCTCCGGGGTTTTAATAAGTTATATCTTAATTAAATTATTATTAAAACAGTATCTATAGGAATTATTCATAATTACTTTATTGATTAAGCTTATAAAAATATATAAAATTATTATATTATTATATATTATAATTATTATTAATAATATATATTAAAGGCTCTTAATATTACATATTTTATATATAGTTTATCTTTTATTTATATTTATTATATATATCTTTATTTATATAATATAAATAAGGTCGGCTTTAAATCGTTTTTTAAGGATTAATTAAAACTTATTTATAAAGAGGTTAATAAAAAGTTTATAAAGTAAATAACGTTATTATTAATTAAATATTTAATTATTATTATAATTTACATTTTTAAGGCTTTAAATTCTCGTATTATATATTTTATATATACTTACGACAATTAAGTTAATTAATAAAGGATTAAATATTATTAATAATAAATTTTAAAACAGTAAATTATAAGATATATTTAATTTATTAAAAAACTATAATAAACTTATTTAATATAAAAAACTTATTTTAATAATAAAGTAATTTAAATATTTTTCAAAAATAAATATCAAGGTCTTCTTTCTTAATTATATTAATTTTTATATATTTTAAGGAGTTAATTTTCTTAAGGGCCTTAATAATATTTAATTTAAACTTTTTAATAAATATATTAATAAAGATATCAATTAAAATAAGGACTTTTTTAAGTATAAATCTTTTAAGGTTAATTAATTTAACTTTATATTATATCTTAATTAAATTACTTAATTATTGATTAATTGATTGATTGATTTATACTACGGATCTAATTAAGTTAATTCCGGCGTTGCTTAATACGCGGTTTTTTGGCCTTATTAATAACCGCAAAAACCTGATACTTATAACGTTAAAGTAAAAACCGGCGTTTATTAAACCTTTACCTTTTATCTTTTAAGGTAAAGGATATTAACGGCCGTTTAAAGAGTAATAATTTATTTATATACTTTTTATATTTTAATTCCCTTAAGAAAATCTATAATATTATAACCGTATCCTTATAAAGGTTACCCTTAAACTTATTGCTTTTCTGCTCCTTTATATATTTATATTACTTTAATTTTATATAATACCTTTAAATGTTTTTATTAATATTTACGTACTTAATATATATCCTTCTTATATTATTAATATTACGGACTTTTTTTTAAAGACTTTTAATAAGTATTTATTATTATATTTTTACGGTTATAAAAAATGCTTTCCGGTTTATATAATTAATATAATCGGTTTCCGTTTCTTTTTTTTTTCCTTAACCGATAACGGGCCTTTTTTATAAAGTTTTTAATAATTTTATTTATCTTTATAATAAGGTTAAATTATAATAATAATCCGGTAAACATTATAAACTTAATAATTACCCGGATATTTTACTTTATAAGTAATATTTAACGGTAATTATAAGTATTAACTTTTATTATAAATCTTAACTTAACCTCCGTAAATAAAAGATAAAAAATAAAAACGTATATAACGTCCTATTTCTTTTATTTATACTTATATCCGGCGTTTATTTAACCTTTAATATATATAATAAATAAGAAATAAATTAAACTGTTCTTACCCGTCCGGAATTAAATTGTTAATACGTTATTACTTTTCCTTATATTATTATAACGATAAAGATACTTATCCGTAATCTTTTTATCGTTAAGAACCGGGTAATAATAACCTTAAAGTATAAAGTCTTTATATTTCCATTAACGTTCGGTTCATTTTATTATAATTTATTCTTTAAATCCTCTTAATCTCGGTTTCTTTTACGTTTAACGGGAATTTATATACGTTTAAATTAACCTTTAGGATATTAATAAAGTTAATTTTTTTCTTAATTTATTTTTACTTTATCTTAATAAGAAAAAAGATAAATATCTTTAAATTATTCTTTTTAACTTAAAACTTATTAAGATTCTGGCGGATCCGCCCGTTTTCTATTATTATAATTAAGTATATATATTTCTTTAATTTTATTTAAGCGATTATTTAATTTAATAAAACTTTAATTAATAATATAAAGACCTTAAACTTTAATATTAAGATAAGGGTTATTTTATAAGTACCGTTAATTATTCTCAAATACCGGTTCTAGACTTTTTATAATAAATAAATAAGCTTTTTCTTATATCTCGGAGTCCCCTTAAATATATATTAAATAGCTACGGCGTATATTATAGTTAATTTTATTACGGCTTAATAAATAGTCCGGGCCTTTTATAACGTAGTTTTTTATATTAATATAATAAGATAAATAAGGCCTTTTTCCTATAAAGTTATTTTCTTTTAGACTTTTTTATATAGTCCTTTTAGTCGAGTTTCCTATTTATTTAAAGGTTAAGGACTTTAATACTGATATCCGGCTTTATTATAATTTTACTTAAATTTATTATAATTATTATATTGTATATTTTTAAGCTTTTAATTATATAAATAAACTTATATTTATATAATGTGAATTAAGCTCCGTAAGTTTTCACTTATTAAAGATAAACTTTATAAGTTTATTTTAATTTTAAATAGTTTATACGTATAAAAATATTACAGGTTAAAGAATAAACGTTATTAATAAAGCTTTTAACTTAAAGCTTTTATTTTAATTTAACAAGCTTTTTAATTAATAAATTATTAAAAAATAAGATTAATATAAAAGAAATAAGCGATCTTTAAGGAATCCCTATTATAGCGGGCTTTATTAAACTTATCTTTTATCCTAGGTTAATCGACGTAACTCGGTCGCTTAAGAAACTCTTTATTTATTTAATTAAAAAAAGTAATATCCCCTTCTTCCTTAAATTATATAATAACCTTTAGTAATTTATTTTATTAAAAATATTTATAATATTAAAAGAAAAAAGACTTATAATATATTTTTTCCCGTAACCTTATACCATATATATACCGTCGATTAATCCTTTAAAAGCTATTTCCGTTAACTGACTTTTCCTTATTTTTATTTATTAATTAGGGAGAAGTCCGTAATTCTTTATATAGTTATTAAGGATTTTCGTTATTATTATTTTTAAGGTTTTCCTTAATATATAAAGGAATATAATAGGTTTATAAAACTTTACCTTAAAATAATCCGATTTAATAAGCTTCTTAAAAATAATTATCTTTATTTCCTTAAACTTATACGGGTAATAGTTAACGTTAAAGTATACTTAAAAGAAATAAATAAAAACTTTTTAAATAATAAAATTAATATTAATAAGAATCTATTAAGAATCTTATTTAATCCCGGGCTTTTATTTTTCTTTAATTTATTAATCGCTTTAATTATTATATTTTGATTGATTGATTAATTGATTTATATTACGGATCTAGCTAAGTTAATTCCGGCGTTCCTTAATACTCGGCTATTTAACCTTATTAATAACCGTAAAAAACCCGATATCCATAACGTTAAAAATAAAAACCGGTATTTACCCAGCCTTTATTTATATTTTAAGGGTTAAGAATATTTACAACCGTTTAAAGAATAAAAATTTTTTATATATTTTTTTTAAGAAAACCTATAATATTATAATTAAATTTATTTAAGGATTACCTTTAAATTTATTGCTTTTCCGTTACCTTACGGGTTTATTTAATATTAAAATTTTAAAATTCTGATTATATTATTAAATATCCTTATTAATATATATATAATTATTATCTTATTTATACGACTTTATTAACCGATATAGTATCGCTTTTTATACCGTTCCGATATTTATAGCCCCTTTAACCCCTTATTAAATGTAGTTTTCCCGCTATTATTTTTTATTTTTAAGTTAACGGTGAGGTTTTTTAATTAAATTTTTAATTATTTTATTTATTTCATTAATTAAGTTAAATTATAATAATAAACCCGTAATTATTATAAATTTGATAACCGCCTTAATACCCTTTTTATTAATAAGTATTTAACGATAATTGTTAATCCTTACCTTTTTAATTAATCCCGGTTTACGTTCCTTAAATAATAAATAAAAGATTAATACGTATATAACGTCCTACTTTTATTATTTATATTTATAATTAGTATTAATCCGGTTATTAACGTATATAATAAAAAGGAAATAGGTTAAGTTGTTTTTATTTATCCGGAATTAAATTATTAACGTATTATTACCTTTTTTTATAATTCCGTAACGCCGGAGATATTTATTAATAATTTTATCGTTATTTAACGTTAAATACCGTTACCCTTAAAGGATTAATTTTTTATATTTATATTAACGCTTTATTTATTTTTTTATAATTTATAAAGTAATTATTATTAACTTTACCCTTATGGTTTTCTTTTTTTCCGCCGTTTTTATTTCTGATAAGAATTTATATATTCTTATATTAACTTCTTAAATATAAGTTAAATTAACCTTTTTTTTAATTTACTTTAATTTAACTTCCGTAAAGGGGGTAAATACCTTTTTTCTACGCTTTTTTATTTAAGGCTTTTTATAGTTTTAATAAATATATTTATTTCCTATTAACGTAATTAAGTTTATATCCTTTTTAAGTTTTATTTAAATAATTATTTAATTTAAGGCCAGCTTTATTAATAATATAAAAACCTTAAATTCTAATATTGGGACGGGAATCGCTTTATATACTTTACTTATTATTCTTAAGTATCGGTTTTAAACTTTCTATAATTATTAAACGGGTTTTTTCCTATATTTAAACGTACCTTCGGGTATATATTAAATAGCTACCGCGTACGTTAACGTAAACTTTATAACCGTTTAATAAACGATTTTAACCTTTTATAAAGTAACTTCTTACGTTAAAGTTATAAAGTAAATAAGGTTTTTCTTTTATAAAATTATTTTCTTTTAAACCTTTTTTATATAATTTTTTTAATTTAGTTTCTTATTAATATATTAATTAAATACCTTAATATTAACTTCCGGTTTTATTGTTATATTATTTAAGTTTATTATAGCTATTATATTATATAACTTTAAGCTCCTTATTATATAAATAAGCTTATATTTATATAAGATAAATTAAGCTTTATATATTTTTACTTATTATAAATAAACTTTATAAGTTTATTTTAGTTTTAAATAGTTCGTATAAATAAATATATTATAAATAAAAAAATAAATATTATTAATAAAGTTATTTATTTAAACCTTTTATTTTAACTTTATTAAGTTTTTAATAAGTAAGCCGTTAAAAAATAAAAATAAAATTAAAGAAATAAATAATTTTTAAAGAATTCCTATTATTGCGGGCTTTATTATATTTATTTTTTATCCTAGGCTAATTAACGTTATTTAATTACTTAAGAAACTCTCTATTTAATTTATAAAAAAAAAAATAAGACTTTTTTTCTTCTATAAATTATATAATAACCTTTAATAATTTATTTTATTAAACGTTCCTATAATATTTAAGGAAAGAAAACTTATAACGTACTTTTTTTTATAGTTTTATACCGTATATACGTTATTAATTAAGTTTTTAAAAGCTGTTTCTATTAATTATTTTCTTTTAATCCTTATTTATTAATTAAAAAGTAACTTATACCCTTTTATATAATTACTTAAAATCTTTATAATTATCGTTTTTAAAGTTTTTTTTTAACGTATAAAGGAATATTATAGGTCTATATAACTTTACCTTTAAGTAATCTGACTTAATTAACTTCTTAAGGATAATCGTCTTAACCTCCTTAAATCTATAAGGGTAATATCCTATATTAAAATAAGCTTAAAATAAATAAATAAAGATTTCTTTAAATAGCGATATTATTATAAATAGGAACCTATTTAATATATTGTTAAGTCCGGAAGTTTTATTTTTCTTTAATTTATTAATCGTTTTAATTATTATTTCTTAAATTATTATTTTACTTATTATTATTAATTTAAAATATATTATACCGTCGATATTTACTAGGTTAACTTTTAATAACGGGGGAAAGAACGCTTCTTTAAGAGTTTTAATTTTATTATTAAAGGTATTTATTATTATACCGTTTGGTCTTTTTAAAGGTAAAAACTTAAGGATAAATTTAAGTTTCCCACTTTATTCTTTACCGTATTTTATTAGCTTTTAAATATTACGAGGGGAAACCACTGAATTATATATTATAACCCGAAAATACGTTTATTTAGTTTTTTAAATAACTTTCTTTTTTTTTAAGCTTTTTTTAACCATTAAAGCGTCTTTTAATTTTTATATTTAATAGCTTATTTTATAAGCGCTTTTACCTTTATAATCGCATTTATATATTCCTCGTTTTAATAGGTTTTAACTCTTTAAGACGGTTTTATTATTAAGATTAAAACGTTAATTACTTTATTTAAAACCTTTATTACCCGCTTTATAAAACGGTTAATTTATTCCTTATTATTAAGCCGGGGGAACTCCGTTAATTAAGATATTACCTTTATTACCTTTATAAATATTTTAATTTCTTTAACCGTTTTTCATATTTATTTAAACGGTAAAAACGGAATTACGTTAACGGATTAATTTAAAGTCATTTATATTAAAATATAATTTAAATTATATTTTAGGTCCTCTTAAGGTCCGTATATTATAATTAAGTTAATAATATCTTCCGAGTTAAATATTAAATTAATCGTAATCTTAAGTTTACGGCTTTTTTATATAATAGCCCCTTTTAACGTTAATAACGTAAAATTAAACTATATAATAATTACTAATAACTTTTCAGATTTAATATAATTAATTATATAATTATTTTTATTTTATTAAATGTAATAAAAATTAAAGTCTTTTATTAAGAAATATTTATTAAGTATAATTATAATATCCTTAAGTAACGGGATTATAAAGGGTTTTTTCTTATTAATTAATAGCGGATTATACGTATTATAAATACTTAAATTACCCTTAATATCCTTTTCTTATATAATCCAGAATATATATAAATTCCCTTTATAATAAATAACGTCTTAATTATTTATATTTAACCTTTTATTAATAAAGAAATATATCCGTATTATTTCGTTACCTTTAAAGGCTAAATAAAAACCATCTCCCGGGTTAATTAAAAAATAGGTATATAGATTATATAATAACTTTTATATCGTTATAATATTAATATCCTTTATTTTTTTAAATTTAAATATTAATATTATAGCTTTAATTATTTTTTTACGTACGTTATATTATATTACCCTGAAAAACGTAAATATATTAAATATTAACGTCCGTCGGGCTTTCTTTATTAACTTTTATTTATATAAATAGTTTTTCTTTAAGGTTAAATATTATTTATTTTAATTTTTTTATTATAATAGTAATCCCGGTCGGACGGTTAACTTTAAAGGTTAATATTATTATAAGCTTCTTTTTTTTTACGCCTTTAATTATTACGTTTTATTTTTCTTTATTTAATAAATTCCGTTTATATCTTAAGACCGTTTTTAATTACCTTATTAATTTAAGATTATACGAGTTATAACGTTAAATTTTAACCGTTATTTTAATTATTTTACGTTAAATCTTTTTTATTCTTATTATATACTATAAGTTTTATATTAAGTAGTTATTATTATTATATACCACGTATTTTAACGTATTCTTTATTAAGCTTTTTATTATTAAGTTAACGTATTTATACGTATTATATTTTTTAATATATACCGTATACTTCGTATTATTAAGGTATTTTATAATAATATACCTGTACCTTTAATATTTAAAGTATTAATAAATATCCGCTGCTTGGTTTTAAGGTTTTATTAATTTAAAAGATTTACCCTTTATTACCCCTTTATTAAGGATATCGTTATATATTTTTATTAACGTTACGCTTAAGATAACCGTAAAGTATTTCTTTATATAATTAAAAGCGTTTAACCTTTTTATTATAAAAGGAAATTATAATTAACGATCTTTAACTTAAAGCAAAAAACCGTATTTTCCTTTTTTATCCGTTTTAAGGTAATTTCCTTTTCTTTTTTTATAAATTTTATTAAGTATATCTTATTTATTATAATAATAAAAGATAAATTATAACGTGGAAGAAATGGCGACGAACAACGGGACCCCAGAGGTCAGAAATGATGCACACGTATATAGCTTAAGTAATAGTAAGAATAATATTTTAAATACGATAAATAGAAGCGGAATAATAATAAAAATAAAAAGGGAAAAAAGGTAAATAGCTTAAGTTAATAGAAACAGTAATAAATCATATAAATAACGTAATAAATATAAGATAAAAAAACCTTAAATTAAATAGGAAGCTTATAATTAATAAAATACGCGTAAAGGGATACGTATAACGCGTAAAAGTATTATTATAAAAAATAATAAATAAAGGGCGGAGGGGATAAGGACGGTATACGGGGACGGATAAAGGATAAGTAAAGGCGTAAAAGGCCTTATTAAATATATATAAATTAAGAAATAACTAAATAAAGATAAAGAGATATTAAATAAATAAAAATAAATTATAAAAAAAAATAATTATTAAATACGTAAAGGAAAAATAAAAGGAAAAAAGGCAATAAAGGCGTTAAAAAGCCTTTTTATAATTATATAAAAGGATATTACGTTAAAAACCTAGCCGATATTATAAATCGGGCTATAGGGAATAAGAGACTTTTATATAAATATAAAAAAAGGTTTAAGGGAATTAGAAAAACTATATAAAGCTTAAGGAATAATAATAAGGACACTGGCGGACGGAAATGAAAAAAATAAAAAAGATATATATAAAATAAAAGAACGATAAGGGAAACTTTAAGGAAAAAAAAGCGGGGATAAGTTAAATAATGAAAATTATAAAAGTAATATTAATATTAATAATAAAGGAAATAAGAGCGGGGAAAAAACAATAACGTTAAGGAAAACGAAAATAATAATTATATAATTATTAAGTGAAAAAAAAAAAAAATATAACGGTAAAAGTAAATCCATTATAATTAATAAAAATATTTAAAATAATAAGAAAACTATTAATAGAATAAATTATTATAATACGTAAATTATAAAGCGTGGATATTTTTTTAATATAATTTTATTAAAAGTAAAAAAAGGGCTAAAGAAGTTAAAGGGATAAGCTAGTAAAGGGGGGTATAAAACGGCAAAAATATTAAAATAATCCTTTATTATTATGGTAAATAAGATATATTTAATAAAATTTATAAAAGAGGAAGGGGAAGTTATTTTAAGGCGGATAAAAAAGGAAAATACGGTCTTCTATTTTAGGCTAAAAATCGTTAATTATAATCTCCCCTTTATAATAAAGAGACCAGATGCCTTTAATTATATAAAAAGATATTTTACGGTTATTTTAAGTATAACGTTAATAAGCATATACGATAATATCCTTAATAAAAAGGTAATAAAAGGTAAATCCTTTAAATTAATAAGACCTTAAAACCAGGCAACGGATATTTATTAATATTTTAAATATTAAAAGTATAAATATATTATTACGAGGTACTTTAATAATATAAAGTACGTAATATATATAAAAAAACATAATATATATAAATATATTAACTTAATAATAAAAAGCTTAATAAAAAATGTGCCGAAATACGTGGCATATAATAATAATAATTTTTTAATATAAAACTTACAATATATAATAAGAATAAAAAAAACTTAATATAAAGAAACTAGGATAATAATTAAAATTTAACGTTATAATTTATATAAATTTAAACCGGTAAAATAACTAAAAACGGTCTTAAGACACAAACGGAACCTATTAAATAAGGAAGGGTAAAATATAATAACCAATAATATAAAGAAAAGGAAACTTATAATAATATTAACCCTTAAAGCCAATTATTTGACCGGGATTATTATTATAATAAAAAGATTAAAATAAATAACGCTTAACTTTAAAAAAAAACCATCTATATAAATAAAAATTAATAAGGAAAGCTTAATAAACGTTAATATTTAATATATTTACGCTTTTAAAGGTAATATAATATAACGTATATAAAGAAATAATTAAAATTATAATATTAATATTTAAATCTAAAAAAATAAAGAATATTAATATTATAATAATATAGAAGCCACTATATAATTTATATATTTACTTTTTAATTAACCCGGAAGATAATTTTTATTTAACCTTTAAGAATAATAAAAAAACGTAAATATATTTCTTTATTAATAAAAGGCTAAATATAAATAGTTAAAACGTTACTTATTACGGAGGGAACCTATATATACTTTAGATTATATAAGAAAAAGATATTAAGGGTATTTTAAATATTTATAATACGTATAATCTGTTATTAATTAATAAAAAAAGACCCTTTATGATCCCGCTACTTAAGGATATTATAACCATACTTAATAAGTATCTTTTAATAAGGGATTTTAATCTTTATTATATTTAATAAAATAAAAATAATTATATAATTAATTATATTAAATTTAAGGAATTATTAATAATTATTATATAATTTAATTTTATATTATTAACATTAAAAGGGGTTATTATATAAGAAAGCCGTAAATTTAAAATTATAATTAACTTAATATTTAATTTGGAAAATATTATTAATTTAATTATAATATATAGACCTTAAAAGAACCTAAAATATAATTTAAATTACGTCTTAATATAAATATCTTTAAATTAATTTATTAATATAACTTTATTTTTACCGTTTAAATAAACGTAAAAAACGGTTAAGGAAGCGGAAATATTAATGAAAACGGTAAAAATAATATTTTAATTAACGGAGTTTCCCCGGCTTAATAATAAGGAATAGATCGACCATTTTATAAAACGGGTAATAAAAACTTTAAATAAAGTATTTAACGTTATAATCTTAATAATAAAGTTATCTTAAAAAACTAAAACTTATTAAAATAAAAAATATATAAAAATAATTATAAAAATAAAAACGCTTATAAAATAAACTATTAAATATAAAAATTAAAAAACGTTTTAATAATTAAAAAAAACTTAAAAGGAAAAAAAAAGAATTATCTAAAAGGTTAAATAAATATACTTCCGGGCTATAATATATAACTTAATGGTTTCCCCGTAATATTTAAAAGTTAATAAAATACAATAAAGAATAAAGTAAGAAACTTAAACCTATTTCCAAGTTTTTACCTTTAAAAAGATTAAATAATACGGTAATAAATACTTTTAACGGCAAAATTAAAACTTTTAAAAAAACGTTCTTTTTTCCGTTACCGGAAGTTAACTTAATAAATATTAACGGTATAATATATCCTAAATTAATAATAATAAATAAAATAATAACTTAAAAAATAATAATTAAAACGATTAATAAATTAAAAAAAAATAAAACCTTTAAATTTAATAATATATTAAATAAGTTCTTATTTATAATAACGTTATTATTCAGAAAGGTTTTTATTTATTTATTTTAAGCTTATTTTAATATAAAATATTACTTTTATTGATTTAAAAAGGTTAAAACGATTATCCTTAAGAAGTTAATTAAGTTAAATTACTTGGAAATAAAGTTATATAAACTTATAATATTCCTTTATACGTTAAGGAAAACTTTAAAAACGATAATTATAAAGATCTTAAATAATTACGTAAAAAGGTATAAGCTATTCTTTAATTAATAAATAAAAGTAAAAAAAGGATAATTGATAAAAACGGCTTTTAAAGGCTTAATTAATAGTATATATATAATATAAAACTATAAGAAAAAGTATATTATAAGTCTTTTTTCCTTAAATATTATAAGGGCGTTTAATAAAGTAAATTATTAAAGGTTATTATATAATTTACGGAAAAAAGGGGTTTTACCTTTCTTTATAAATTAAATAAAAAATTTCCTAAGTAACTGAGTAACGTTAATTAATCTGGGATAAAAGATAAATATAATAGAACCTACGATAATAAAGATTCTTTAAAGGTTATTTATCTTTTTAATTTTATTTTTATTCTTTAACGGCCCGTTTATTAAAGACTTAATAAAATTAAAATAAAAGGTTTAAATAAAAGGCTTTATTAACGATATTTACCTCTTAGCCTATAATACGTTTACTTATATAAATTATTTAAAGCTAAAATAAGCCTATAAAGTCTATTTATAATAAATAAAGATATATAAGGTTTAATTCACCTTATATAAGTATAAACTTATTTATATAATAAGGAACCCGAAGTTATATAATATAATAATTATAAAAAATTTAAGCAATATAATAATAAAACTAGAAGTTAGTATTAAAGTATTCGGTTTATAGGTTAATAAGAAATTGGATTAAAAGGATTATATAAGAAAGGTTTAAAAGAAAATAATTTTATAAATGAAAGATTTTACCTGCCTTATGGCGTTAACGTAAAAAGTTACCTTATAAAAGGCTAAAACCGTTTATTAAGCGGTTATAAAGCTTATAATAACGTATATAATAGTTATTTAATACGTACTTAAAAGTACGTTTAAATATAAGAAAAAGTTTATTTAATAATTATAAAAAATTTAAAATCGATACTTAAAAATAATGAATAAAGTATATAAAGTAACTCCTATCTTAATATTAAAATCTAAAGTCTTTATATTATTAATAAAGTTAGCCTTAAATTAAATAATCGCTTAAATAAAACTTAAAAAAAATATAAACTTAATTACATTAATAAAAAATAAATATATTTATTAAAACTATAAAAGGCCTTAAATAAAAAAGCGTAAAAAGAAAATACTTATTTTTTTTACGGAAGTTAAATTAAAGTAAACCAAAAAAAAAATCAATTTAATTTATATTTAAAAAGTTGATATAAAAGTATATAAATTTTTACTTAAAGTAAAAATAATAAAAGAAAAAAAGGCTATAAGGGCGAAGTTAACGGCGATTACCCTATAGATTAAAGGGAAATAAATAAAACGTTAACGTAAATATAAAGAATTAATTTTTTAAGGGCGATAATACCTAGCGTTAAATAATAATAAGGTTATTAATAAATATTTCCGGTATTACGGGATTATAAAGAAAAATAATAACGTATTAATAATTTAATTCCGGATAAATAAAAACGGTTTAATTTACTTCTTTTTTATTATATATATTAATAACCGGATTAACGTTAATTATGAATATAAATAATAAAAGTAAAACGTTATATATATATTAATTTCTTATTTATTATTTAAGGAGCTTAAACCGGGATTAATTAAAAAAATAAAAATTAATAATTATTATTAAATACTTATTAATAAAAAGGGTATTAAAGCGGCTATTAAATTTATAATAATTACGGGTTTATTATTATAATTTAATTTAATTAAAGAAATAAAAAAAGTGGTTAAAAATTTAATTAAGAAATTTTACCGTTAACTTAAAAGTAAAAAATAACAGCGGGAAAATTATACTTAATAGGGGGTTAAGGGGGCTATAAATATTAAGGCGGTATAAAAAATAATATTATATTGGTTAATAAAGTTATATAAATAAAATAATAATAATATATATATTAATAAAGATATTTAATAATATAATCGGAATTTTAAAATTTTAACATTAAATAAACCCGTAAAGTAACGGAAAAATAATAAATTTAAAAATAACCCTTAAATAAATTTAATTATAATATTATAAATTTTCTTAAAAAAAATATATAAATAAATTTTTACTTTCTAGATAACCGTAAATACTCTTAGCCTTTAAAACGTAAATAAAGGCTAAATAAATACCGGTTTTTATTTTTAACATTATGGATATCGGGTTTTTTACGGTTACCAGTAAGGTTAAATAACCGAGTATTAGGGAACGCCGGAATTAACTTAGCTAGATCCGTAGTATAAATCAATCAATCAATCAATCAATAATAATAAAAAATTATTTTAATATTTTTACCGTTTTATACCCTTTTTTACCGGTTTATCCCTTCGACTTTTTTAATTTTTCCTTCGTTTTTAATAAGGTTATATTAAAGAGGATATCCCCGCTTTATAATTTATATATTATAATAATCTGCTTTATTAATGGTTTTCCCGTTATTTTAAACGTTTTTATTAATTATAATAAGTTTACCTTTATTATTATATTCTTCTTTTTTTTACTTAATAATTATATGATTATTATTTTTATTTTCTTTAACGCCGCTGTTTTCTTTTTTATTTTTATTTTTTTTACCGTTAACGTTAGCGCCGTTTTTATAGTCCTTATTATTTAATTTATCCTTATTCTTTTTTTTAAAGTTTCCCCTGTTATTTTTTTATTTTATATATATTTTCTTTATTTTTTTTCGCTTCTGTCCGCTAACGTTTTTATTATTATTTTTTAAGCTCCGTATAACCTTTTTAATTCCCTTAAGTTTCTCTTTATATTTACGTAAAAGTTTTTTACTCTCCGTAACCCGATTTATAGTATTAATTATATCTTTAACGTAATATCCTTTTATATAATTATAAGGAGGCCTTTTAATACCCTTAACGTTTTTTCTTTTTTTATTTTTCCCCTATATATTTAATAATTACCTTTTTTTATAATTTATTCTTATTTATTTAATATCTTTTTATCTTTTTTTAACTTTTTCTTAATTTATATATATTTAATAAGGCCTTTTACGCCTCCGTTTACTCCTTATTTATCCCCGCGTATCGTCCTTATCTTTTCCGCCTTTTATTTATTACCCTTTATAATAATACCTTTATATATTATACGTATCCCTTTATACGTATCTTATTAACTATAGGCTCCCTATTTAATTTAAGGCCTTTCTATCTCGTATTTATTACGTTATTTATACGACTTATTACCGTTCTTATTAACTTAAGCCGTTTACTTTTCCTCCCCCTTTATTTTTACTATTATTCCGCCTCCGTTTATCGCATTTAAAGTATTGTCCTTATTATTACTTAAGCTATATACGCGTATATCGTTTTTAACCTTTAGGGTCCCGTTATTCATCGCCATTCTCTTCGAGTTTTATTTTCTTATTTTATTATAAGGAGTCCTTTTAAGGCTTTTACCGTTTTTTTTACCGCCCTTTTACCCTTATTTACCGGGCGACGTATTATCTCCGTTTTTTACGGAATTAATTTAATAAATTAATTAAAAACAGCTTTAAAACGTAAGCTTAATTAATTAAATAATAAAGGATAAATAGCGGTAATAAATAAAATAAAGAAAAAAAAGCTTTTTATAATCTTAACCTTAAAAGTTAACCGTTCTACGTTTTTAATAATAGCCGGGAAGGTATTAAGTTAAAAAACGTTTAACTTTAATAAAAAGTTTATAACTTAAATAAATATAAATAAGGGAGCCTTTATAAAGGTTAATATATAATATATTAATATTTTTAAAAATAATATAATATAACGTTTATAATAAAGGAATTAAAATAATAAAACCGATATTTAAGTTTAAAGAAATCGAAAATATTAATATTATAATAATATAAGAATTATTATATAGTTTATATATATATTTATTTATTAATTTAAAAAAGGGGTTTTATTTAACCTTTAAGGGGAATAAAATAATTAAAATATACTTCTTTATAAATAAGTGGCTTAACGTAAATAATTAAAATATTACTTATTACAGTAAAAACCTTTATATACTCTATATTCTAAAAGAAAGGGATTTAAAGGATAACCTTAATATTTATAATATATATAATTTACCGCCGGTTAATAAAAAGGGACTATTTATAATACCGTTATTTAAAGAGGTCTTAATTACCTTAAATAAGTATATATTATTTAAAGACTTTAACTTATATTATTATATATAAAACAAGGAAAAACGTATAATAAATTACGTTAAATCGGATAACTGTTATGCACCAGGTGGTAATACGTAAATGCACTGTAAAAGTGGGTGGTAAGTATATAAAATATGATCTATGTAAGTGCTATGCAGGAGTAAATATGAGTGTGCGCCAAGCACCGGGCATCCGCTATACCCCTTTAGGCCTTAGTGCCCGTAAAGGTCTTGGCAATGGCCTTTGCACATAACAATAACTTATTAATAATTATCGTTTAAATTAATTTCTTATTATTAATATTATAAAAAACTATTATATAAAAAAATTATAAGTTTAAAACGATAATTAATTTAATTTTTAATACGGAAAAGGTTGTTAATACGGTTATAATATATAGGCCATAAAAGGACTTAAAATATAACTCGGATTATATATTAATATAAATAACTTTAAACTAGATTATTAATATAACCTTATTATTACCGGTAAAAAGGGCGTAAAAAACGGTTAAAATAATAAAGCTTTATAAGAAAGTAAAGGGGATAATAATATAATTCGCGGACCTCCCTTAGTTAAATAATAAAAACCGGATCGACCTTTTTATAAAACAAATAAGAAAAATATTAAACGAAGTAATTAATAAGATAATCCCGATAATAAAGCCCTTTTAAAGTGCTAAAGCCTATTAAAATAAAGAATATATAATTACGACTATAAAAGCGAAACAATTAATAAAGTAAGCTTTAAAATATAAGAATTAAAAAATACTTAATTACTTAAGGGTTATTTAAGAGAAAAAAAATTTATTAAGAAAATTAAGTAAATATATTTTTAATTTATAATATATAACTTAACGGCTTTACCTCGTAATATTTAAAAGTTAACAAAGTATAATAAAGAATAAAGTAAGAAATTAAAGTTTATCCTTAAATTCCCGTTTTTTAAAAAACCCGATAATATATTAATTAATACCTTTAACGGTAAAATTAAGGCCCTTAAAAAAGCATTTTTCCCCCCTTTATTAAAGGTTAACTTAAACGATATCGATAACGTTATATATTTTAACCTTATATTAATAAATAAAATAATAATATAAAATATAATAATTAAAACGATTAATAAATTAAAGAAAAATAAAGCCTTAAGATTAAATAAAATCCTTAATAGATTCTTATTAATAATAATATTACCGTTTAAAAGGGTTTTTATTTACCTTTTTTAAATATATTTTAACGTCGGTTATTATTTATATAAATTTAAGGAAATAAAAACGATTATCCTTAAGAAGTTTATTAAGCCGGATTACTTTAAAATAAAGTCTTATACACTTATTATACTCCTTTATATATTAAAGAAAACCTTAAAAATAATAATAATAAAGATCCTTAATAATTATATAAAAAATTATGGACTTCTCCTTAATTAATAAATAAAAATAAAAAGAAATCGGTTAATAAAAATAGCCCTTAAAAAATTAATCAACGGCATATATACGGTATAAGGTTACGGGAAAAAGCATATTATAAATCTTTTTTTTTTTAATATTATAAATATTTTTAATAAGGTAAATTATTAAAAATTATTATATAACTTAAGGAAAAAAAAGATATTATTTTTCTTAATTAAATAAATAAAAAGTTTCTTAAGTAATTAAACCACGTTAATTAATTTAAGAAAAAAATAAACCTAATAAAGTCCGCTATAACGGGGATTCCTTAAGGATTATTTATTTCTTTTATTTTATATTAATTTTTTAACGGTTTATTAATTAAAAAGCTTATTAAGTTAAAATAAAAGGTTTAAGTTAAAAACTTTATTAATAACGTTTATTTTTTAGCTTATAATACTTTTATATATATAAACTATTTAAAATTAAAATAAGCTTATAAAATTTATCTTTAATAAGTAAAAATTTACAAGACTTAATTTATACCGTATAAGTATAAGCTTATTTATATAATTAAGAGTTTAAAGCTATATAATATAATAATTATAATAAACTTAAGTAAAATTACGGTAAAGTTAAATATTAATATTAAAGTCTTTAACCTTTAAGTAAATAAAAAGCTTAATTAAAAGGACTATATAATAAAAGTCCAAAAAAATAACTTTATAAAAAAGGGGCCTTGTTTATCTTATTATATTAATATAAAAAGTTATATTATAAAAGGCCCGGATTATTTATTAAGCCGTAATAAAGTTAATTATAATATATATTATAATTATTTAATATAGATTTAAAAATACTCCGGGATATAAGAAGGAGCCTATTTAAATATTATAGAAAGTCCAAAACCGGTATTTAAGAATAATTAACGGTACTTATAAAATAATTTTTATCTTAATATTAAAGTTTAAGGTTTTTATACCGTTAATTAAAATCTTATTGTATTAAATAATCACTTAAATAAGGTTAAAGAAATATATATATTTAATTATGATAATAGGAAATAAACGGATCCGTTAGGATTTTAATAAGTTTTAAATTAAAAAAAATAAAATAAAAATATTTATCTTTTTTTTTTATTAAAATAAAATAAGAATAAATTAAAAAAGAAATTAATTTAATTAATATCCCGGAGGTTAATTTAAATTTATATAAATTCTTATTAAGTATAAAAAAAATTAAAATTAAAAGGATTTAAAAAATAAAAACTATAATAATTATTTTATAAATTATAATAAAGTAAATTAAACGTTAACGGAAATATAAAGACTTTATACTTTAAGGTTATTATTATTTAATTCTTAATAATAAAAAGATTATTAATAAGTATTTCCGCCGTTATAATATTATAAAAAAGGATAATAACGTATTAATAATTTAACTTTAAACGGATAAAAACAATTTAACTTATTTCTTATTTATTATATATACTGGAAATTGGATAAACGTTAAATATAAATATAAATAAAAAAAGTAAAATATTATATATATTCTTGGATGGCGACGAACAACGGGACCCCAGAGGTCAGAAACGATGCATACGTATATAGTTTAAGTAATAATAAGGATAATACCTTAAATATAATAAGTAAAAGCGGAATAATAATAAAGGTAAAGGGGGAGGAAGGGTAAGCGGCCCAGGTTAATAAGAACAGTAATAAATCGTATGAACGATATAATAAATATAAAATAAAAAGACTTTAAATTAAATAGGGAGCCTATAATTAATAAAATACGCGTAAAAGAACGCGTATAATACGTAAAAATATTATTATAAAAAGTAATAAATAAAAAGTAAAAGGGATAAGGATAATATACGGGGACGGATAAAGGATAAACGGAGGTATAAAAGGTTTTATTAAGTATACATAAATTAAAAGAAAGTTAAATAAAGATAAAAAGATATTAGGTAAATAACAAAGCCTCCTTATAATTATATAGAAAAATATTACGTTAAAAACCTAGCCGATATTATAAATTGGATTATAAAAAGTAAAAGACTTTTATATAAATACGGGAAAAGGTTTAAAAGAGTTAAAAAGGCTACGTAAAACTTAAAAAATAATAATAAGGGTACCGGCGGACGGAGGTAAAAAGAGATAAAAAGGATATATATAAAATAAGGAAGTAACGGGGGAAACTTTAAAGAAGGGAGCGGGGATAAATTAAATAATAAGGGCTATAAGGACGGCGTTAGTATTAATAATAAAGGAAATAAGGGTAAAAAAGAAAATAGCGGTATTAAGGAAAATAAAGATAGTAATTATATGATTATTAAGTAAAAAGGAAAAGAATATAACGGTAAAAATAAACTCGTTATAATTAATAAAAACGTTTAAAATAACGAGAAAATTATTAATAGAATAAATTATTATAATACGTAAATTATAAAGCGGAAATATTTTCTTTAATATAACCTTATTAAAAGTAAAAAAAAGGTTAAAGAAATTAAAGGGATAAACCGGTAAAAAAGGATATAAAACGGTAAAAGTATTAAGGTAATTTTTCATTATCGCGGTAAACGGGATATACTTAATAAAGTTTATAAGGAAGGAAAAGGAAGTTACCTTAAAGTAGATAAAAAAAAAGAATACGGTCTTCTACTTTAAATTAAAAATCGTTAATTATAGTTTCTCCTTTATAATAAAAAAATTAAACGCCTTTAACTGTATAAAAAAATACTCTATAATTATCTTAAGTATAACGTTAATAAGGATATATAACGATATCCTTAATAAAAAGGTAATAAAGGGTAAGTCTTTTAAATTAATAAGACCTTAAAACCGGGCAATAAATATTTATTAATACTTTAAATATTAAAGGTATAAATATATTATTATAAAGTACCTTAATAATACGAAGTACGTAATATATTGATTGATTGATTGATTTATACTACGGGTCTAGCTAAGCTAATTCCGGCGTTCCTTAATACGTGGCCCTTTGGCCTTACTGGTAATTGTAAAAACCTGATACTTATAACGTTAAGGCAAAAACCGGCGTCCACCAGGCCTTTACCCTCTATCCCCTAGGGTAAAGGATGTTAACGGCCGTCCAGAGAGTGGTAATCTATTCGTATACTTTTTATATTTTAACTCCCTTAAGAAAATCCGTAATATTACGACCGTATCCTTATAAAGGCTATCCTTAAACTTATTACTCTTCCGCTCCTTTATATATTTGCACTATTTTAACCTTATATAGTACCTTTAAATATCCTTATTAATACTTACGTACTTATTATATACCCCTCTTATATTATTATCGCCGCTAACTCCTTTAAGGACTTTTAATAAGCGTTTATTATTATATCCTTACGGCTATAGAAGATGTTTTCCGGTTCATATAATTAACGTAACCGGTTTCCGCTCCTCTTTTTCTTCCTTAACCGGTAACGGGCCTTCTCCGTAAAATCTTCGGTAACCTTATTTATCTCTATAGTAAAATTAAACTATAATAGCAGTCCGGTAAATATTATAAATTTAACGGCTACCTGGATACTTCGCTTTATAAATAATATTTAGCGGTAATTATAAGTATTAGCTTTTACAATAAATTTTAACTTAATTTCCGTAAATAAGGGATAAGAAATAAAAACGTATACGGTATCCTATTTCCTTTATCCGCACTTATATCCGGCGTTTATCCGACCCCCGGTATATATAATAAATAGGAAGTAAATTAACCCGTTTTTACCCGTCCGGAGTTAAATCGTTAATACGTTATTACCCTTCCTTATAATATTATAACGGCGGAAATGCTTATTAATAATCTTTTTATTATTAAGAGCTAAGTAATAATAATCCTAGGGTATAAAGTCTTTATACCTCCGCTAGCGTTTAGTCCACTTTATCGTAACTTATAAGGTAATCGCTATAACCTTTACTTTTTGGATCCCCTTAATTTCGGTTTCTCTTACGCCTGGCGGGAGTTCGTACTTACTTAAGTTAATTTCCGGGATACCGGTAAAGTTAACCTTTTTCTTAGCCTATTTTTACTTTATTTTAATAGGAGGGGAGATAAGTGTTTTTAATTTACTCCCTTTAACTTTAAGCTTATTAAGAGTTTAGCGGATCCGCCCGTTTCCTATTATCGTAATTAAATATATATATCTCTTTAACCTTATTTAAGCGATTATTTAATTTAACGAAATTTCGATCGGCAGTATAAAAACCTTAGACTCTAATACCGGGATTAAGGTTACTTTATAGGTACCGTTAATTACTCTTAAATACCGATTCTGGACTTTCTGTAATATCTGGATAAACTCTTTCCTATGTCCCGGAGTACCCTTAGGTATATACCAAATAACCGTAATATATATTATAGCTGGCTTTATTATAGCCTGGTAAATAGTCCGGGCTTTCTATAACGTAACTCCTTATATCGATACGGCGAGATAGGTAAAACCCTTTTCCTATGAAGTTATCTTTTTTAAATCTTTCTTATATAATCCTTTTAATCGAGCTTCTTATTTACTTAAAGGTTAAGGACTTTAATGCTGATATCCGGCTTTACCGTAACTTTACCTAGGTTTACTATAATTGTTATATTATACAGCTTCGGGCTTTTAATTATATAAATGAGCTTATATTTATACGGCGCAAATTAAGCCCTATAAGTTCTCGTTTACCGAAGATAGACTTTATAAGCCTATTTTAATTCCAGATAGTTTATCCGTATAAAAGTATTATAGGTTAAAAGGTGAACGTCGTTAATAAAGTTTCCAACTTGGATTTTCTGTCTTAACTTAATAAGCTTTTCGATTAAAGGACCGTTAAAGAATAAAAATAATATAGGAGAAATAGGCAATCCCTAAGGAATCCCCGTTATAATAGGCTTTATTAAGCTTATCTTTTATCCTAGGTTAATCGATATAACTCGGTTACTTAGAAAACTCTTTATTTACTCGATTAAAAAGGGTAATATCCTTTTTTTCCTTAAGTTATATAGTAACCTCTGATAATTCACCTTATCGAAAATACCTATAATATTGAGAGAAAAAAGACTTATAATATACTTCTTCTTATAACCTTATACCGTATATATACCGTCGATTAGTCCTTTAAGGGCTGTTTTTATTAATTTACCTCTCCTTGCTTTTATCTATTGATCGGAGAGAAGTCTATAGTTCTTTATATAGTCGTTAAGGATCTTCATTATTACCGTCTTTAAGGCTTTCCTTAACGTATATAGGAGTATAATAAGTTTATAAGACTTTACCTCAGAATAATCCGGCTTAATAAACTTCTTAAGGATAATTGTTTTTACCTCCTTAAATTTACATAAATAATAGCCGACGTCGAGGTATACTTAAAAGAGGTAAGTAAAAACCTTTTTAAACGGCAAGGCTATTATTACCAGGAATCTGTTGGGAATTTTATTCAGTCCCGGGGCTTTATCCTTCTTTAATTTATTAATCGCCTTAGTTATTATATCTTATATTATCACCTTGTCTATTAATATGGGGTCAAAGTACGTAACGCCGTCAATATCATTTAAGTCAGCTTCTGGCGGAGGGGGAAAAATACTCCTTTAAGGGCCTCGATCTTCCCGTTAAAGGTATTAATTAATATATTATCGGGTCTCTTAAAAAGCGGGAATTTAAGGATAAGCTTTAATTTCTTACTTTATTCTTTATTATACTTTATTAGCTTCTAAATATTATAAGGTAAAACCGCTAAATTATATACCGTAGACTAAAAGTATATTTATTTAACTTTCTTAATAATCCTCTTTTTTTCTTCTTAAGTAATCCTTAATTAATTAAGTATCTCTTAATTTTTATATTTAAAAGCCTACTTAATTAGTTTTTTCACTTTTATAATCGCGGTTATATACTTTTTATTTTAGTAGGTTTTGGCTCTTTAAAAGGGTTTCGCTATCGGGATAATCTTATCGATTACCTCGTTTAATACCTTTATTATTCGCTTTATAAAAAGGTCGATCCGGTCTTTATTATTTAGCTAAGGGAGGTCCACGAATTATACCATTATTTCCTCCGCTTTCATACGAACCTTTACTTCCTTAACCGTCTTTTACGCCCTTCTTGCCGGTGGTGGTAAGATCGTATTAACGGTTTAATCCAGGGTTATCTATATCGGTATATAGTCCGAGTTATATTTTAAGTCCTTTTGTGGCCTATATATTACGACCGCGCCGGCAACCCCTTCCGTATTAAAGGCCAGATTAATCGTCGTTTTAAACTTATGACTCTCTTACGTAATAGTCCCTTATAGTATTAATAATAAGAGGTTAGCCTAAGCGATAATTATTAATAGGTTATTTAATTTAATGTAATTTATTATACGCTTTTCCTCGTTCTATATATAATAGTATAGGTTAAAGTCTTTAAGTAATATATATTCGCTTAAAGTAATTAAGACTTCTTTAAGCAGCGGTATTATAAAAGGTCCTTCTTTATTAGCCGGCGGCGGGTTATACGCGTTATAGATATTAAGGTCGCCCTTTAAGTCCCCTTCCCTTATAATACGGAGTATATAAAGGTTTCTATTATAATAAGTAATATCCTAGCTATTTACGTTAAGCCGCTTATTCACAAAGAAGTATATTCTGGTTATCTTATCCCCCTTAAAGATTAAATAAAACTTCTCCCCCGGGTTAATAAATAAATATATATATAGGCTATACGGTAATTCTTATATTATTATAATATTAACGTCCTCGACTTCTTTAGACTTAAATATCGGCATTATTGCTTTAATTCCTTCGTTACGGACGTTATATTATATTACTCTTAGAAACGTTAATATATTATCTATTAACCTCTATAAAGGCTCCCTCTTCTATACCCGCTTAAATTACGGACCTCTTATTAAAGCCGAGCGTTTTCTAGTTTAGTACCTTCCCGGCCATTATTAAAGACGTAGGACGGCCGGCTTTTAAGGTCGGGATCATAAAGAGCTTTCTTTTCTTTACCGCTATTTACCCCTTATTATCCGGTTAATTAAGTTCATATCTTAAGGCTGCCTTTAATTAACCTGTTAAATTAGTCTTATACGTATTATACCGTTGGATTTTCACGGTTATCTAGGTCTCCTTACGTTTAATCTCCCTGGCCCTTATTATATACCTGGAATCCCATACTGGGTGTCCCTCCTTGCTATACGCGGCGCATTTAAACGCACCCTTTATAAGCCCCTTAGTTACCAGCTCTGCATACTTATGGGTATCGTAGCCCTTAACGTAGACCGTATACCTCGTAGTATTAAAGCACTTTATAGTAATATATCTATAGCCTTAGTACTTAAAATATTAATAAATATCAGCCGCTTTATCCTATAGCCGAGTTATTTTAAGAGATCCCCCTTTAATAATCCCTTTATTTAGGACGTCGTTATATATTTTAATTAACGTTACGCTTAATATAACGGTAAAGTACCTTTTTACGCGTCCCAAGGAGTTAGGTCTTTTTGCCACCGGCGGAAGCCTATAGTTAACGATCTTAAGCCCTGGGTAAAGAACCGTATTCTCCCTTTCCATACTTTTCAGCGTAGCCTCTTTCTCGGTTTCCTCGAAACGTAAAAGGTATATCTTATTTACTATGACGGTAAACGATTGCTTTAAAACCTTAACCGACTTATACTCTCCCTTATTAACTTAAGCCTTAAACCTCTTTAAGCTTTCTTTCGCCTTTAAAGACGTTATATTAAGGAGGATATCCTTACTTTATAGTTTATATACCGTAATAATCTATTCTATTAACGGTTCCGTTATTATTTTAAAAGTTTTTATTAATTATAGCGGGTTTACTTTTACCGCTATATTCCTCTTTTCGTTACTAGATAGGCGGACCGTTATTGTCCTCGCCTTTTTTAACGCGGCCGCCTTTTTTTCTGTTATCCTTTTATTCTCTGCTGCGGGTACCCTTTTTATTACCCTTATTGCCTAGCTCTTTTTTATTTAAGGGGCCGCCGCCTTCGCACCCTCGTTTTATATACTTAGCCTTAAACCGCCGTCTTTACCTTTTATTAACGTTTTTACTATTGCCCCTTAAGAGCCCTATAGTTACTCCGTTTCCCTAGCCTTACCCCTGCTTTTATATAGAAGTCCCTTACGTTTCTTAGCCCAATCTATAGTATCGGTTAGGTCTTTAACGTAATATCCTTTTATTTTACCGTAAGGAGTCCTTTTAAGGCTTTTACCGCCTCCCTTACCGCCCTCTCGCCCTTATTTACCGGGCGACGCTCCGTCTCCGCCTTTTATTTTTGGTCCCTTAAGGTCTTATCCTTTTTACCAACCTTATTTCCCCTTTATATACCCTTAATAATACTTTCGCCGCGGTCTTCCCGCCCCTTCCCCCCGCCCGTACCCCTCGCCGTTAATACCGTATCGGCCTTCCTACCCCCTTATTTACCTATTATCTCCGCCTTATTATTACGCGTTTTATACGCCTTAATATACGTATTTTATTAACCTTAATTCCCTTATTTACTTTAAGCGTTATCCGGCTTATTATTATTATATTACCCGTACGCGTCGTCGCTGTTTCTGTTAATATAGGCTACTTGCCCGTTTACCACCTTATTTTTAACCGTCACGCTATTTCTACTTATCGCACTTAATATACCTCTCTTACTGTTACCAGAGCTATGCGTATACGCATCGTTTTAGACCTCTGGGGTCCCTTCGTTCGTCGCCATTCTCCTACGTAATATATATTAAAGGGTATAATACGTATAAATACGTTAACTTAATAATAAAGAGCTTAATAAAGAACGTACTGAAATACGTAATATACGGTAATAATAGTTATTCAGCGTAAAACTTATAATATATAATAAGAATAAAGGAGACTTAACGTAAAAAAATTAGGATAATAATTAAGGTTTAATATTATAACTTATATAAACTTAAATTAATAAAGTAATTAAAAATAATCTTAAAATATAAACGGAGTTTATTAAATAAGAATAAATAAAATATAATAATTAATAATATGAAGAAAAAGAAATTTATAGCAATATTAACCGTTAAAGTTAACCGCTTAACCAGGATTATTATCGTAATAAAAAGATTAAAATAAATAATACTTAATTTTAAAAAGAAACCATTTATATAAATAAAAGTTAATAAAAAGAGCCCAACGGATATTAATATTTAATATATTTACGCTTTTAAAAGTAATATAATATAACGTATATAAGGAAGTAATTAAAATTATAATATTAATATTTAAATTTAAAAAGGTAAAAGATATTAATATTATAACGATATAGCAATTATTATATAATTTATATACTTATTTTTTAATTAACTTAAAAAATAGTTTTTATTTAATTTTTAAAAGTAATAAAATAACGTAAATATATTTTTTTATTAATAAGAAACTAAATATAAATAATTAAAACGTTACTTATTATAAAGGGAATTTATATATACTCCGGATTATATAAAAGGGGGATATTAAGGGTATTTTAAATATTTATAATATATATAATCCGTTACCGGTTAATAAAAAAAAACCTTTTATAATCCCGTTACTTAAAGATATTATAACTATATTTAATAAGTACCTTTTAATAAAAAACTTTAATTTTTATTACGTTTAATAGAACGAAAACGGTTATATAATTAATTATATTAAATTTAAGGAATTATTAATAATTATTATATAATTTAATTTTACGTTATTAATATTAAAAAAGGCTATTATATAAAAAAACCGTAAACTTAGGATTATAATTAACTTAATATTTAACTCAGAAACTATTATTAATTCAGTTATAATATATAAACCTTAAAAAGACTTAAAATATGGTTTAAACTATATCCCAATATAAACGATTTTAAACTGGTTTATTAACGTAATTCCGTTTTTATTATTTAAATAAATATAAAAAACGGTTAAGGAAATTAAGGTATTAATAAAGACAATAAAAATAATATCTTAATTAATAAAACTTCTTTAACTTAATAATAAGGAATATATTAACCGTTTTATAAAATAAATAATAAAAACTTTAAATAAAGTAATTAATATTATAATCTTAATAATAAAGCCGTCTTAAAGAATTAAAATTTATTAAAATAAAAAATATATAAAAGTGATTATAAAGGTAAAAACGTTTATAAAGTAAACTATTAAATATAAAAATTAAAAAACGCTTTAATAATTAAAAAAAACTTAAAAAGAAAAAAAAAGAATTATCCGGAAGATTAAATAAATATACTTCCGGGCTATAATATATAACTCGGCGGTTTCCTTTTATAATATTTAGAAGCTAATAAAATATAATAAAAAATAAAATAAAAAACTTAAATTTATTTTTAAATTTTTACCCTTAAAAAAACCAGATAATACGGTAATAAATACCTTTAACGGTAAAATTAAAGCTCTTAAAGGGGCGTTTTTTCTTTTATTACCGGAAATTAACCTAATAGATATTAACGGTATAGTATATTTTAAATTAATAATAATAAATAAAATAATAACCTAAAAGATAATAATTAAAGCGATTAATAAACTAAAGAAAAATAAAGCCCCCGGACTTAACGGTATATTAAATAAATTCCTATTTATAATAACGTTATTATTTAAAAAAGTTTTTATTTATTTATTTTAAGCTTATTTTAATATAAGATATTACCCCCGTAAATTTAAGAAGGCTAAAACGATTATCCTTAAGAAGCCGGTTAAGTTAAATTACTTAAAAGTAAAGTTATATAAACTTATAATACTCTTTTATACGTTAAAAAAAACTTTAAAAACAATAATTATAAAGATCTTAAGTGATTACGTAAGAAAGTATAGGCTATTCCTTAATTAATAAATAAAGGTAAAAAAAAAATAATTAATAAAAACGGCTCTTAAAAACTTAATTAATAATATATATATAATATAAAGTTATAAAAAAAAGTATATTATAAGTCTTTTTTCCTTAAATATTATAAAGACGTTTAATAAAATAAACTATTAAAGGTTACTATATAATTTACGGAAAAAAAAAGTTTTATTTTTCTTTATAAATTAAATAGAAAGTTTCTTAAATAATTAAATAACGTTAATTAACCTAGGATAAAAGATAAGTATAATAAAGCCTATAATAATAAAGATTCTTTAAAGGTTATTTATTTCTTTAATTTTATTTTTATTCTTTAATAGTTTACTTATTAAAGACTTAATAAAGCTAAAATAAAAGGTTTAAGTAAAGGGCTTTATTAATAATATTTACTTCTTAACTTATAATATATTTATTTATATAAGTTATTTAAAGTTAAAATAAGCTTATAAAGTTTACTTATAATAAATAAAAATATATAGGGCCTAGTTCGCTCCGTATAAATATAAGCTTATTTATATAATAAGGAGCTTAAAGCTATATAATATAATAACTATAATAAACTTAAGTAATATAACGGTAAAACCGGAAATTAATATTAAGGTACTTAATTTATAAATCGATAAAAAATTAAATTAAAAGGATTATATAAAAAAGGTTTAAAAAAAGATAATTTTATAAAAGAAAAGCTTTATTTACTTTATAACGTTAATATAAAAAGCTACCTTATAGAAAGCTAAAACCGTTTATTAAGCGGTTATAAAGTTTACAATAACGTACGTAGTAATTATTTAATATATACTTAAAGGCATACTTAAATATAAAAAAAAGCCCGTCCGGTAATTATAAAAAGTTTAAAACCGATATTTAAAAATAATAAATAAAGTATATAAAATGATTCCCGTCCCGGTACTAGAATCTAAAATCTTTATATTATTAATAAAGCTAGTTTTAAACTAAATAATCGCTTAAGTAAAACTTTAAAAAAATATAAATTTAATTACATTAATAAGAAACGAACGTATTTACCAGAATTATAAGAAACCTTAAATAAGAAAATATAAAAAAACGGTACTTACCCCTTTTACGGAAGTTAAACTAGAATAAATTAAAAAAAAGGTCGACCTAATTTACGTTTAAGAAGTTAACGTAAAAGTATATAAATTCTTACTTAAAGCGAAAACGGTAAAAAAGAAAAAAGCTATAAAAATAAAATTAATAATAATTATTTTATAAACTATAAAAAGGTAAATAAAACGTTAACGTAAATATAGAGAATTAATCCCTTAAGGGCAATAATACCCGGCGTTAAATAATAATAAAGTTATTAATAAATATCTCCGGCGTTATAAGATTATAAAAAAAGGCAATAATACGCTAATAATTTAACTTTGGATAAATAAAAATGGCTTAATTTATTTCCTTTTTATCGTATATATTAATAACCGGATTAACGTTAATTACGAATATAAATAATAAAAGTAAAACGTTATATACGTATTAATTTTTTATTTACTATTTAAAAAGCTTAAACCGGGATTAATTAAAAAGGTAAGGATTAATAATTATTATTAAATATTTATTAATAAAAAGGGTATTAAAATAACCGTTAGATTTATAATAATTACGGGTTTATTATTATAATTTAGCCTAGCCAAAGAAATAAAAAAAGTAATTAAAGATTTAATTAAGAAACCTTATTATTAACCCGGGGGTAAAAAATAACGGCGGGAAAACTATACTTAATAAGGGGTTAAAAAGGCTATAAATACCGGAATAATATAAAAAACGATACTATATTGGTCGGTAAAGTTATATAAATAAAATAATAATAATATACGTATCGGTAAAGATATTTAATAATATAATCGGAATTTTAAAATTTTAATATTAAATAAACCCATAAAGTAACGGAAAAGCAATAAATTTAAGGATAACCCTTAAGTAAATTCGGTCGTAATATTATAAGTTTTCTTAAAAAAAACGTATAAATTAATTTTTACTTTTAAATAACTATAAATGCTTTTAACCCTTAAGATATAAGTAAAGGCTAAGTAGATACCGGTTTTTATTCTTAACGTTATAGATATCGGGTTTTTTACGGCTATTAATAAGGCTAAATAGCCGAATATTAGGGAACGCCGGAATTAACGTAGCTAGATCCATAGTATAAATCAATTAATCAATCAATCAATATATATTCTTATTTCTTATCTTTTATTTACGGAAGTTAAATTAAAATTTATTATAAAAGTTAATACTTATAATTACCGTTAAATATTATTTATAAAGCAAAATATCCGGGTAATTATTAAGTTTATAATATCCCCGGATTATTATTATAGTTTAATTTTATTATAGAAATAAATAAAATTATTAAAGACCTTACGGAAAAGGTTTATTATTAATTAAAAAAGAAAAAAAGAAACGGAAACCGGTTATATTAATTATATAAACCGGAAAGTATCTTTTATAATTATAAGGATATAATAATAAATATTTATTAAAAGTCTTTAAAAAAGTTAACGGTAATAATAATATAAAAAAGGTATATATTAAATACGTAAATATTAATAAAAATATTTAAAAATATTATATAAAGTTAAAATAATATAAATATATAAAGGAATAAAAGAATAATAAGTTTAAAAATAACCTTTATAAGGATACGGTCGTAATATTATAAATTTTCTTAGGGGAATTAAAATATAAAAAGTATATAAATAAATTATTACTTTTTAAATAGCCGTTAATATCCTTTACTTTAAAGGATAAAAGGTAAAAGCTTAATAAACGCCGCTTTTTACTTTAACGTTATAAGTATTAGGTTTTTACGGTTATTAATAAGGTTAAAAGGCCAGGTATTAAAGAACGCCGGAATTAACTTTGTTAGATCCGTAGTATGAATCAATCAATCAATTAATCAATAATAATTATAATAAACTTAAGTAAAATTACGGTAAAGCCGGATATTAATATTAAAGTCTTTAGCCTTTAAGTAAATAAGAAACTTAATTAAAAGGACTATATAAGAAAGGTTTAAAAGAAAATAACTTTATAAGAAAGGGGCCTTATTTATCTTATTATATTAATATAAAAAGTTACGTTATAGAAGGCCCGGACTATTTATTAGGCTATAATAAAATTAATTATAATATACGTTATAGTTATTTAATATATATTTAAAAGTACTTTAAAATATAAGAAGGAATTTATTTAGATATTATAGAAAGTTTAAAACTGATATTTAAGAGTAATTAACGATATTTATTAAGTAACCCTTATCTTAATATTAAAGTTTAAGGTTTTTATACCGTTAATTAAGGTTTCATTAAATTAAATAATTATTTAAATAAGGTTAAAAAAATATATATATTTAATTATAATAATAAGAAAAAAATAAATCCGTTAGAATCTTAATAAGCCTTAAGTTAAAAAGAATAAATTAAAGATATTTATCCTTTTTCTTATTAAGATAAAGCAAGAATAAATTAATAGAGAAATTAATTTTATTAATATTTTGAAAATTAATTTAAATATATATAAATTTCTATTAAACGTAAAAAAAAATTAAAATTAAAAGGATTTAAAAAGTAGAAACTATAAAAATTGCCTTATAAGCTATAATAAAATAAATTAAATATTAATAAAAATATAAAGACTTTATATTTTAAAATTATTATTATTTAACTTTTAACGATAAAAAGATTATTAATAAGTATTTCCGCTATTATAATATTATAAAGAAAAATAATAATATATTAACAATTTAACTTTAAATAATTAAAAACGGTTTAATTTACTTCCTATTTACTATATATACCAGAAATCGGATAATGCCAAATATAAATATAAATAAAGAAAGTAAAACGTTATATAGGTTTTTATTTTTTATCCTTTATTTACGGAGGTTAAATTAAAACTTATTATAAGAGTTAATACTTATAATTATTATTAAATATTATTTATAAAGTAAGGTATCCGAATAATTATTAAGTTTATAATATTTACCGGATAATTATTATAGTTTAATTTCGTTATAAAAATAAATAAGTTTATTAAAGACTTTACGGAAAAAGCCTATTATTAAGTAAGGAAGAAAAAGAGAAACGGAAACCGGTTATATTAATTATATAAACCAGAAAGTATTTTTTATAACCGTAAAAATATAATAATAAATATTTATTAAAAATCTTTAAAGGAATTAACGGCAATAATAATATAAAAGGAATATATATTAAATATATAAGTATTAATAAAGATATTTAAAGGTATTACGTAAAGTTAAAGTAATATAAATATATAAAGGAGCGGAAAGTAGTAAGCTTAAAGGTAACCCTTATAAGGATATAATCGTAATATTATGGATTTTCTTAAGGGAATTAGAATATAAGAAATATATAAATAAATTACTATTTTTTAAACGGCCGTTAATATTTTTTACTTTAAGGGATAAAGGGTAAAAACTTAATAAAAACCGGTTTTTATTTTAATATTATAAGTATCAGGTTTTTACGGTTATTAATAAGGTTAAAAGGCCGCGTATTAAGGAACGCCGGAATTAGCTTAATTAGATCCGTAATATAAATCAATCAATCAATCAATATTGCCCCCGATTTAAATAAAAAATTTATCCGTAATTAAAACGGCCGGATTTTTTATACTCATAAAGATACTTTATTTAATAACTTAGACGGGCCGTTGATTAAAGATTAAGCTTTATAAAAGTTATTATAAGGGATAAAAACGTATATTTTTTTCAGATTTTAACGATTGAATATATTAAAAGTATTAAAGACCTTTTTAATATTTAAAATAATAAACCCTGGATTATTAACGGGTTTATAAGTTATAAAGATTAATTTCTTTTAATCCTTCTTAATTAATTTAAACGTTACCGGTTATTATTTTATTAATAAATAAATTATCTTATAAGTTTATATGATACTTTAAATTTCTTTTTTAACCCTTTCCCGATTTAAGTTTATTCAAGATTATAAGAATAAATACTTACGGTTTATTATTTATAGAATTTATCCCCGGATAACTATAGAAAATTACTCGGAAAGTTAATCCTTTATATTTATTACCCGGCTTAGGATATACGATATAATTCTTAATAAACCTTAAATAAAACGGTATTACGTATTTATTTACCTTATAATTAATAAAATATTCTTTATATTAAATTAATATAATTATAAAAAAATTAATTACCAGAACGTAAAGCTTATTCCGGGATTCCTTCGGATTATAGCCTTAATTTATTAAGTTTTAAACATATTCTTAAAAAGTAAAAAATTAAAGTTACTTAAGGCCCTATAAAAGGAATAAAAATCATCCTTTAAGCCCCGGGAAAAAAAGAAGAAAATACAAAATAATCTCCCCTTTTTAAAGTTTATTAAAGAAGAAAGGCCGTTTTCGGTTAAAATTATTAACGTAACGGTTTTCTATATTCTTATAAGGACTTAAAAGGAAAAAGGGATTAAAACCTTTTCTATTTCTATAACGGACTTAAATAATTACTTAAATTTCCTTAATAATACCCCGATTAATATTGTAATTATAATAACTTATAAAGATAACTTTACGGGGGAAGTAACCTTTAAAAATAAGATTATAATTAACTTCCCGGTTAAATATTATAACTTTAAGGATATCTATAATTATATAATAATGAATTAATTACCCTTATATTAAAATTATAATTATAAAATTAACTTAGCCTTAAAAAGGATTTTACCCCGGAATTATATTTATCCGTTCTTAAGCTATAAACTTTAAAAATTAAAGGAATATATTATTAAAAACTTAAAAAAAGGATTTATTAAGCCTAATAAAGCCCCCTATAAATCTCTTATCCTTTTTACCCTTACGTTTAATAGCGACTTATAATTATACGTAAATTACCGTAATATTAACTTGATTATTAAGAGGAACCAATATATTATTTAATTAATTAAGGAGGTATTATTCTGAATTACCGGTTATAAGTAAATTACCCGCTTGGATATTATTATAGCCTTTAATAAGCTTTATATATACCCGGAGAATAAAGACTTTACGATATTTATTATTTCATGAAACGTTTTTAAGTCTAAAGTTATACTTTTTAATTTAATTAATAGCCCCGTTTTATATTAATAATATATAAATAAGATTTTATTTAATTATTTAAATATTTTTATTTAAGCTTACTTAAATAATATTATTATTTATAATATTATTAAAAAAAAATGTACCCATTATATACGCTTAATGTTAAAACGTTTATAAAACGTTAATTTATAAGTAAGTATCCGGAAGTATAGATTCGGAACATAATAAATTAAGTTTTTAAATCTTATTCTTATTATTAACGGATTAAAAGTAAATCCCGATAAAATAAATAAGATTAAGGATTAACCGGTCCTTATTAACCTTAAAGCCCTTTCAGGATTTATTGGTTTTTATAACTTTTACTGAAGATTTATCCCTTAATTCTTTAAAATAATAAAGTTTTTTTTAAAACTTATTAAAAAGGAAACTTTATTTTTATAATCCCTAGAATATTAAAAGGCCTATATTATACTTAAAGAAGCCCTTATTACGGTTCCCATATTAATTTAATATAATCCTGATAAAGAAACGATCCTTAAAACGGATTCTTCGGATTACGTTTCCGGCGGTATCCTTTTTTAATACGATAAGGCCGGAGAATTATACCCGGTAATTTATTACCTTAAAAGTATATTACCGGTTAAATATAATTATAATATTTATAAAAAAAAGCTCCTTATTATTATCCGGTATTTAAAAAATTAACGGTTTAAATTAAAAATAATAAAGTAATAATAATTAAGTTTTAAAATATTTTATTAAAAGTTAAAAGCTTATTAAACGTTAAATTAAATATTTAAATAGTTTTTCTGAATTTAATTTTAAGGTTATTTACCGCTTAAATAAATAAAATAATAAGGCCGATACCCTTATTTAAATACCCGGTTATTAACTATAAGGCGATGACGATAATAAAATAAAGGATTAATTTTAAACCGTCTTATCCCTTAAATGCCTTAAGGTTTTAGCCTTAAATGAAAAGGAAAAGGTACCGGTATTAACCTATTTAATACTTAAAGAACTCGGGTTTTATATATAAGTTTATGAAGTTAACCGTATCAATAAAGGCTTAACGGAGTTTAAGAAAGTAATTACGGAAAACGAATTATTTAATTTTTAAGGTATATTTTTAATCCGTATTAAATTTCAGTTTAATATCTTTATTAATAAAAATAAATTATAAATATTAATATTCCTTATTACGGATATCTTAAGGTATACTTATAATAAATTAGCCAGTAATTATTCCGGCCGGGATTATACGATTAAACTTATTTCCCGGTATTGCTTTTAATTTACTTTATAAGACGATATTAACCGTTATATTTTAAATTACGATATTTATTTTTAATTTAAGGCCCCGTAATAAAAGACCATAAAATTACTTTATTAATTAAAAATCCCGGAATGAAAATAGGTTTATTTTTCGGATAACTTTATTACCTGATTATTTAAATATAAGGGTATAAACGTTATATTTACCGTTAATTTATATATTATTTGAAGGTTAATATTATATCCTTTATTATATTAAAGAGGAAAAAACCTTTATTAAAGAAATAGCCTGGCTTCTTATTAAGGAAATATTTAAGTATTACGGCCTTCCGGATAATATTATTTTTAATCGCGGCCTTTAATTTATTAATAAAATATAACGTTCTTTATTATATTAACTTAAAATCGACCCTTAAATTTCGATTCTTTATTACGTTAAAAATAATAATTAAATTAAAAGAATAAATTAAAAGATAAAGTAAGGACTCCGGATTTACGTAAAATACTTATAAGACGATTAAATATAATAAATTATTAATAATAGAATTTACGGATAATAATAATTTAAATTAATCAATTAAGATAATACTTTTTTATTTTAATAAAGGCTTTTATTTAAGGATATTATTTAAGCTTAATAATATTAAATATATTACCGTCCGTAAATAACTTTAAATTAAAGAAGTTATTAATAATAATAAAATTATATAGGAAATTCTTAATACGGTTTATTTTAATTTTAATAAAACTTATAATAAAACGTTTAAGTAAATTAATTATTAACGTAAAAACGTAAAGTTTAAAATTAACGATAAAGTTTATATAAATATTAAATATTTAATAACCAATCGGCTTAATAAAAAGTTCAATTATAAACTTTTAAATCTTTATATTATCCTAAAATGATATTATTCCTTTTATAAATTAAACGTCTTAAACATTTTTTAAGTTTATTTTACCTTTTATATAAGTAATTTAACCCGTATCCCGATTAAAGAAAAACTATTTTTAGCCGGATAAATTAATTTACCCCTTAAATCCGTTATCGTAAATAAAAAGGGTATTAAGGAATAAAAGCTTAAAGAAATTATTATTTCCCGACGTACCGGCCGAAAATAAAAGCTATAATATAAGGTTAAATAAGTAAATTTACCCCCGGATAATACTTATTATTATACTGATATAAAAGAATTCCTTTATACTTAAAAATTAATTAAAGCTTTTTATAAAAAATACCCGGATAAACCTAAATTATAACCCGGAAATCTAACTGATATCGCTATACTTTAGGTAGCCTTTAAGGGTTATCTTAAATCTTTAGGTTAAATAACGATCTTTACGGGTATAAAACTCAATATTATAAACCGTATATTACGTTTTTATTAAGCTTAAGGGCCCCTTAAAATAGTTTTATAGCTCCTTAAAGCCATTAAAGCGATTATTATTAATATTATTTACTTATATAGACTATATACCTTTTTATTAATATAAATTTAATATATAAGGTAAGAAGGTTAAAAAAATATTTTAAAAGAAGGTTAAATCGTAAAAAACAATATTTACCCCGGAACCCCCCGGATGAAATCGCGTTTCAAAGCCTATTATAAAGGTTACCGTTACGATTTTACCCTTATATACTTATATTAGTTACCCGGTTACCGCTACGATACTACCTTTATAGTTCTTATATTACTTACCCGGTTAATTAATAACGGGTAAGCGGGGTGATCTATAACTCTTATATTATTTACTCGGCTAACCAATAACGGGTAAGCTGGGTAATAACTGGACCTTATTTTAATTACCCGGCCAATTAATAACAGGTAAAAGGGGTAATCTTAAGTTTATGATTTTTTCCTTTTTAACGTATTTACAGGCTTAAGGGCGAGCCTTTCCTAGGGGGGTAATATCAGGGTTCAGGGCTATTAATAGCTTAGGAAAGGGCCTTACCGGGCCTACCCCGGGCCAAGCCCGGGGTTAACCCGGTACCCAGGAGTGTTACCCACTGGGTATATCAGGGCCTTCGGCCTTTTCACTCCTATACCTCTATACTTTAGTATCTTTAGTTATACGCAATATACCCTTTGCCTTTTAACCACCTTAGAGGGGCTTGCACTCTAGTAAATACAAGGATTAATATTATTATTACGGTAACTTTATAAATTTATAACTTAGATTTTTAAGTTCTTTATCCATAAATAATAAATAATATTAATAAACTTAAAACTATTATATAATAAAGTTATAAGGGTAAGTTATATAAAATTTTAAGTTTTACCTTACTCAATAAGTTAGTTTTTTAATTAATATTATTTTTAATTTAAACGATTAATATTTTTAAGTTAACGATATATATAACTACGTTACCTCGGAATTTAAAATTATAAAACGGTATTAACTATAATTTAAAGATAAAATCCTAAGACTTTAATAATTCTTTTAAAGTCCCTTTTTTTTAATATATAATTAATATTTATATTATATTATAAGTTAAAACTTAAATTTATTATTTTATGTAAATTATACGTTATAGTTACGCTGTTTCCTTTATAAAAATAATTTTTTTAATATTTATATTTTTATAAATACTAATAATATATTTTTAATTATTAAAATCGATTATTATTTTATTAAGGGTTATAATATTAATAATAATTAAAATATTAATAAATAAATTATTGTTATATGCAATGTACGTATGCCAAGAGCTTGTCGGGCACTAATACCCAAAGGGGTATAGTGGCTTGGCGCGCACACTTATATTGCGCACCTTTATAGCTAGGTAGACATTCATTATATATATTATACCTATATTTTTACCTTAGTACTTTTAATACCTAATAAATAGTAGTAATAGCTTTCATTATCTAAGCCTTTAATACAGATATTATATAACCTCTAGCACCCTATTATTAGCGGTAACTACGTTATAGCTTATTTACTTAATCCCTTTACCACCGGAATCTTTAATTAGATATCTTACCGTTATGCCTTTATTTACCAGAATTATATTAATAGTTTCAGCTGGCTCGATCATATTATCCTTAATATTATTATATTCATCAGCTCTTAAATCGACTGGTTCACCTCTTTTAACAGCTTAAACCTTACCTATAAGATCTAGGACTTCATCCACCCTATTTATTTCATTAGTAAGCTTACCAGCAAGCTCACCAGCAAGCTCATTAGTAAGCTACTTTTCATTTAAACCCTACCTTATTATCCACGACCTTTATATAAGATTTACACCTCTGAAATCTCTTACTTACCAAAATCAACACCCTTAATTAAAGTGTCACTACCACGGGTCCTTCCCACCATAATACTTAAAGACCTTTACCGTAAATTTGTATTATCAGCTAAATATAAGTAAAAGCCTTTAATTATATTATTTATAATTATTATAAACGAGCTTTAAAGCGTTATTTAAGTTAATAGCGAGAAGATCTATAAGGTTATAATAAAAGCCGTAAAAGAAACTTAAGAGCTTAGAATATAAATAAGTATACCTTTAAGAAAAACATATATAAATTAGCTAAATAATAACTAAAGCTTTACTATACTTATAAGGATTACCCCCTCCGTACGGCTGGTTAAATAAGACCCGACTTAATTAATCTATGGATATTACGGATTTAAGCGATTTAATTTACTTATAAAATACTTAAATCTACGATTATTTCCCGGGTAAGATTGCGATAACTACCCGGCTTACGGTTTTTCGATTTTTTAACTTTCCCTTAATAATAGGTTTTAATATTTAACCATTATTATTTCTTTTTATTTCTTTAGTATACTTAGCGCGAAATATACTTAATCCCCGGCCCCGGAGCCGCTTTTTATAATAAGGACTTTTACCTTACCGTCGTAATGAGGGCATTACGGTGTTTCTTTTTATGGTATATTTATTATGTATAATATACGTATACCAAGAGCTTATCGGGCATTAATATCCAAAGGGGTATAGTGGCTTGGCGCGCATATTTATATTACGTACCTTCATAGCTAGGTAGACACTTATCATACATATTACACCCACATTTTTACCTCAGTACTTCCAGTACCTGACAATTATATATTAAATAAATTTTAATTAAGATTTTTTTAAGGTAAATATTATATTCTTCTTCCTTAGAAAGAATAAGTTAAGTATTAAAAATTTATTAGTAATTAACTTGAAATTATTAACGTTTATAAAAAAATTAATTTAAGTGATTTTTAAATTTTAAAATTTAAATTTAAAATTTAAGAAAATATAATATTACGATTAATTATTATAATAGGATACCTATTATTTATATAGAAGTTTATTACGGGTAAATTAAGGGTAAATTAGACTTTATCTATAATATATTAATGGACTTTAAAGCTAAAACCTATAAAGTACGTACTCTTTATTATAATAAAATTAATAATTATAAATAATATATTATTAATTTATTGCTTATATATATCAATTATCGATAAACTGAATCCGTAAATTTAACGGAAAACCCTTAAAAGTATTTAAGTTTATTCTTTTTAATTTTCAATAATTATATTTGAAATAAATAAAAAGTTTATTTTATAATAAGTACTTTAATATATATTTAATATATTAATAACGTATAAAAGAATAATATATAAAATATATGTCTTTTATAATAAATTTATTACTATCTTAAGATCCTTTTAATTCCTTTTTATTAAATAACGTATTCTCTTTTTCTTTATCCTTAAATATAGAAACTTAATTAACCCTTTTTTTTTTTTTATATAACGTATTTAATATTTAAAATCGGACCCTTTTCTTAAAGACCTTAATTTTCCTTATTTTAACGTTAATAATTTCTTTTATAACGTTAAAGGCAATTATGATTATCCTTTTTTTTAAAGGCGTATATTATAAGCTTTATTTTATTTATACGTTTAAAAGGATAACGTTAATAATTAAAAAAAAATTAACTTTTAAATTTTTTATAAAATTCCGGTTACTTTAAAATAACATATCCGTTTTACGATTTTACAGATATATCTATAAAAATACGTAATGCTTAATAACGTAGACTTATTAATTATATTTAAATTTATAAGTTTAAAATAATTATTAATAATAATAATTATATTTATTAATTATAAATCCCGTTAAAATTTTAAGTTTAACCCGCCGTAAATAAACGTAAGTAAATTTTAAATATTATTAAAATTCAACGTATATATAGCCCGTAAAATAATCTACGTATATTCCTAGGGCTCCCGGTTTTAAAAGGTATTATTTATAATATATTTTTTAATAATTAAAATATCTAAACCGACTTATTAAAATAACTTAAATTTAACGATAATTTAAAAGATTTATTTAATTAAACCGTTATTATATTTAACGAGTCGTTTCTTAATATTTAATAACTTTATAATATATTATTTTAAAGTAATTTTTCTTAGGAATAATTATAAATTATTCTATAATAATTCTATATTTATTATTTAAGTAATATCCTATAATTAATTAATAAAGATATATTTATTTCGGAAAAAGGTATATTTTTTAAAATATTTAATTATAAAAACTATATCGGAGGACTCATTTTTATAAAAAAGATCGAAAAATCCAAATTATTAAAATTAAAATTTATTAATCGGTTTAACTATAAGCTTTTTATTAATTATATTATATTATTAAAAAGAAGGCATAAATTATTACTAGGATTACTTTACTATTAATCTTATATCGTAACGGGAATTAATTCTTAAATTATATCTTATAATTATATTATTTACTTTTCGGTAAAATTTATTATTTTTAACTAATTAAACGGATTAAAAAATTAAATAAAAATTGCTTCTTTAATAGAGAAATTTTTTATTTAATATAATAAACTTGAATTTAATAAACCTAAATTTAATATATTAAATTTGATTAATTGATTGATTGATTTAGACTACGGATCTAGCTAAGCTAATTCCGGCGTTCCTTAATACGCGGCCTTTTAGCTTTATTAATAGTTATAAAAACCTGATACTTATAACGTTAGGGTAAAAACCGGCGTTTACCAGGCCTTTACCCTTTATCCCTTAAGGTAAAGGATATTAATGGCCGTTTAAAAAATAATAATTTATTTATATACTTTTTATATTTTAATTCCCTTAAGAAAATTTATAATATTATAATTATATCTTTATAAAGGTTATTTTTAAACTTATTACTTTTCCGCTTTTTTATACGTTTATATTATTTTAACCTTATATAAGGCCTTTAAATATCCTTATTAATATTTACGTATTTAATATATATCCCTTTTATATTATTATTATTATTAACTTTTTTAAAGATTTTTAATAAGTATTTATTATTATATCCTTACGGTTATAAAAGATGCTTTCCGGTTTATATAATTAATATAACCGGTTTCCGTTTCTCTTTTTCTTCTTTAATTAATAATAAGCTTTTTTTATAAGGTTTTTAATAACCTTATTTATCTTTATAATAAAGTTAAATTATAATAATAGTCCGGTAGATATTATAAATTTAATAATTACCCGGATATTTTATTTTATAAATAATATTTAACGCTAATTATAAATATTAACTTTTATAATAAGTCTTAATTTAATTTCCGTAAATAAAAAATAAAAAATAAGGATATATATAATATTTTGCTTTTTTTATTTATATTTATATTTAGCGTTTATCCGATCTTTAGTATATATAATAAATAAATAGTAAGTTAAATTGTTTTTATCCGTCCGGAGTTAAATTATTAATACGTTATTATTTTTCCTTATAATATTATAATAACGGAAATACTTATTAATAATCTTTTTATCGTTAAAAGTTAAATAATAATAATTTTAAGGTATAAAGTTTTTATATTTCCGTTAATACTTAATTTACTTTATTATAATTTATAAAGTAATTATTATAATTTTTATTTTTTAAATCCTTTTAATCTCGGTTTTTCTTATGCTTAATAAAAGTTTATATACGTTTAAATTAACCTTTAAGATATTAATAAAATTAACTTTTTTCTTAATTTATTTTTACTTCGTTTTAATAAGAAAAGGGATAAATATCTTTAATTTACTCTTTTTAACTTAAAGCTTATTAAGATTCTAGCGGATCCACCCGTTTCCTATTATTATAATTAAGTATATATATTTCTTTAATTTTATTTAAATAATTATTTAATTTAATAAGACTTTAATTGACGGTATAAAAACCTTAAACTTTAATACCGGGATAAAGGTTATTTTATAAGTATTATTAATTATTCTTAAATATTAATTTTAAACTTTTTATAATATTTAAATAAACTTTTTCCTATATCCCGGAATACCCCTTAAGTATATATTAGATGGTTATAATGTATATTATAATTAACTTTATTATAAATTAATAAATAATCCGGTCTTTCTATAATGTAATTTTTATATTAATATAGTAAAATAAGTAAAGTTTTTTTTTTATAAAGTTATCTTTTTTAAACCTTTTTATATAATCCTTTTAATTAAACTTTTTATTTATTTAAAAATTAAGGATTTTAATATTAATATCCGGCTTTATTATAATTTTATTTAAGTTTATTATAATTATTATATTATATAGCTTTAAACTCTTAATTATATAAATAAACTTATACTTATATAGCGTAAATTAAGCCTTATAAGTTCTTATTTATTAAAGATAGACTTTATAAATTTATTTTAATTTTAAATAGTTTATACGTATAAAAATATTATAAGTTGAAAAATAAACGTTATTAATAAAGTTTTTAACTTAAACCTTTTATTTTAACTTAATAAGCTTCTTAATTAATAAACCGCTAAAAAATAAGAATAATATAAAAAAATTGAACGATTTTTAAGGAATCTTTATTATAGCTGACTTTATTAAGCTTATTTTTTATCTTAAATTAATTAATATAACTCAATTACTTAAGAAACTCTTCGTTTATTTAATTCAAAAAAATAATATTTTTTTCTTCTTTAAATTATATAATAATTCTTAATAATTTACTTTATTAAAAATATTTATAATATTAAAAGAACAAAAATTTATAATATACCTTTTTTTATAATCTTATATTATATATACGTTATTAATTAATCCTTTAAGAACTATTTTTATTAACCGATTTCTTTTTACTTTTATTTATTAATTAAGGAGAAGTCTATAATTTTCTATATAGTTATTAAGGATCTTTATTATTACCGTTTTTAAGGTTTTCTTTAACGTATAAAAGAATATAATAAGTTTATAAAACTTTATTTTAAAATAATCCGGCTTAATAAGCTTCTTAAGGATAATTATCTTTATTTCCTTAAACTTATATAAGTAATAATTAATATTAAAATATATTTAAAAAAAAATAAGTAAAAACCCTTTTAAACGGTAATATTATTATTAATAAGAATCTACTAAGGATCTTATTTAATCCCGGGGCTTTATTTTTCTTTAATTTATTAATCGTTTTAATTATTATATTTTATATTACCACCTTATTTATTAATACGGGATTAAGGTATATAACGTTATCGATATCGTTTAAATTAGCCTTTAATAAAGGGGGGAAAAATGCTTCTTTAAGGGCCTTAATTCTACCGTTAAAGGTATTAATTAATATATTATCGGGTCTTTTAAGGGGCGGGAATTTAAAATTAAGTTTTAATTTCTTATTTTATTCTTTATTATACTTTATTAACTTTTGAATATTATAAAAGAAGATTATTAAGTTATATATTATAAATTAAAAGTATATTTACTTAACTTTTTTAATAATTTTCTTTTTTTTTCTTAGGAAACCCTTAATTAATTAAATATTTCCTGATTTTTATATTTAAAAGTTTACTTTATTAATTTTTTCGTTTTTACGGTTATAATTATATATTTTTTATTTTAATAAGTTTTAGCTTTTTAAGAAAGTTATATTATTAAGATTATTTTATTAATTATTTTATTTAATGCTTTTATTATTCATTTTATAAAGAAATCGATTTAATCTTTATTATTTAATTAAAGGAGGTCCGTAAACTATATTATTATCTCCTCCGTTTTTATATAAACCTTTATTATTTTAATTATTTTCTATGTTTTCCTTACCGGTAATAATAAGGTTGTATTAATAGTTTAATCTAAGGTTATTTATATCGGTATATAATTTAAATTATATTTTAAGTCCTTTTATAACTTATACATTATAACCGCGCTAGTAACTTTTTCTATATTAAAAATTAAATTAATTATTATTTTAAACTTATGATTCTTTTATATAATAATTCCTTATAATATTAATAATAAGAAATTAAATTAAATAATTATTATTAATAAGTCGTCCGATTTAATATAATTTATTATACGCCCTTTTTTATTTTATATATAATAATATAGGTTAAAATCTTTAAGTAATATATATTTATTTAAAGTAATTAAAACCTTTTTAAATAACGGGTTTATAAATAGTTTTTCTTTATTAACCGGCAGCGGATTATATACGTTATAAATATTAAGGTTATTCTTTAAGTCTTTTTTTTTTTTCGTAATATAGAGTATATAAAGGTTTTTATTATAATAAGTAATATCTTAGTTATTTATATTAAGCCGCTTATTTATAAAGAAGTATATTTTAACTATTTTATCCTTTTTAAAAACTAAATAAAACCTTTCCCCCAGGTTAATAAACGAATATATATACGGGCTATATAATAATTCCTATATTATTATAATATTAACGTTATTAATTTCTTTAAATTTAAATATTAATATTATTACTTTAATTCCCTTATTACGGACGTTATATTATATTATTCTTAAAAGCGTTAATATATTATATATTAACCTTTATAAGGGTTTTTTTTATTTATATCCGTTTAAGTTATAAACTTCTTATTAAAGTTAAGTATTTTTTAACTTGGTACCTTCCCGGTTATTATTAAAGATATGAAACAATTAGCCCTTAAGGTCGGAATTACGAAAAGCTTCCTTTTCTTTATTTTATTTATTACCGTTATTTATTTTTTATTATCTGGTTAATTAAATTTATATCTTAAGGTTACTTTTAATTAACCTATTAAATTAATTCCGTACGTATTATACCGTTGGATTTTTATAATTATCCAGGTCTCTTTACGTTTAATCTTTTTAACTTTTATTATATATTTAAAATCTTATATTAAGTATCTTTCCTTATTATATATAGCGTATTTAAATATATACTTTATAAGTTTTTTAATTATTAACTTTATATACTTATAAGTATTATAGTTTTTAACGTAAACCGTATATTTTATAATATTAAAGTATTTTATAATAATATATTTATAATTTTAATATTTAAAATATTAATAAATATCCACCGTTTTATTTTATAATTAAGTTATTTTAAGCGATCTTCTTTTAATAATCCTTTTATTTAAAACGTTATTATATATCTTTATTATCGTTATACTTAATATAATAAAAAAATACTTTTTTATACGTCTTAAAAAGTTAAATCTTTTTATTATCGGAGGAAATTTATAGTTAACGATTTTAAGTTTTAAATAAAGAACCGTATTTTCTTTTTTTATACTTTTTAATATAGCCTTTTTTTCAGTTTTTATAAAATATAATAAATATATTTTATTTACTATAACGGTAAATAATTGCCTTAAAACTTTAATTAATTTATATTTTTTTTTATTAATTGAAGTTTTAAATTTCTTTAAGTTTTTTTTTATTTTTAATAACGTTATATTAAGGAAAATATTCTTATTTTATAATTTATATATCGCAATAATTTATTTTATTAATAATTCCGTTACTATTTTAAAAGTTTTTATTAATTATAATAAATTTACTTTTATAACCGTATTTTTCTTTTTATTATTAAATAAACGGACCGTTATTATCCTTACCTTCCTTAATATAACTATGTTTTCCTCCGTTATCCTTTTATTCTTTATCGCGGGTACTTTTTTTATTATTTTTATCATTTAATTCTCTTTCGCTTAAAAGGTTATTACCTTTATATTTTTACTTTATACCTTTAATTTTAAGTTGTCGTTTTTACTTTTTATTAACGCCTTTATTCCCGCCCCTTAAAAGCCCCGCAAACGCTCCGTTTCCCTTAATTTTATCCTTATTTTTATATAAAAGTCCTTTATACTTTTTAATTTAATCTATAATATCGGTTAAATTTTTAACGTAATATTATTTTATTTTACTATAAAGAATCCTTTTAAGGCTTTTACCGTTTTTTTTACCGCCCTTTTATTTTTATTTAATAGGCGATATATTATTTCCGTTTTTTACCTTTAATCCCTTAAAATTTTATTTTCCTTACCAGCTTTATTTCCCTTTTATATACCCTTAATAGTATTTTTACCGTAATCTTCCTACCTTTTCCCCTCGCTTATACCCTTTATTATTAATACCGTACCGGCTTTTTTACCCCCTTATTTACCTATTACCTCCGTATTATTATTATGCGTTTTACGCGTTTTAATATATATATTTTATTAACCTTAATTCCCTTATTTACTTTAAGCGTTATTTAACTTTTTTTTATTACATTACTTATATACGTCGTTGCTATTTCTGTTAATATAAGTTATTTACCCGTTTACCGCCTTATTCTTAACCATTACGTTACTTCCACTTATCATACTTAATATACTTCCCTTATTATTATTAAAGCTATATATATACGTATCGTTTTAAACCTCTAAGGTCCCTTTATTCGTCGCCATTCAAATTCCTCCTGTTAATATTATCCCCTTTCTTTTATAATACGGAGTATATAAAGGTTTTTATATATTAAATTTATTAAGCTTGGATTCCGGTTCAATACTTAAAGCCGGAAAAGAGTATTATAATATTAACGTTAATATAAAAGGTAAATTTAATAACTATTATAAAAATAAAAAACCATTCAATAAAAGTAATAATTTTACGGTATTAAGTTTTTAAGATTTTTTTGGAATTAACGTAGTTTAAACCTATTTAATTTCATTAAGGTTAATAATAATTTATATAATAATTATAACGATAATAAAGCGTTTTTAAAATATAATAAATTGTATTGAAGTATTAAAGGATCTAAAATCCAGTTTTTAAAAATTAAATTAAGAAAAATAATAAGTTTTATAACTTTAAAAGATTTTAATTAAAATAATTTACTTACGGTAAATATAGTTTTTAAGTTATTTAATTATTAATTATTCTTAAATATTTAAATAACTTTTTCCGAAGTTAAATATAAGATTACCGCGGTTATTAAATTACCGGATTTTAATAAAGCGTTTAATTAATATATTAATATAATAATATTAAAATCCGATAATACTTAAAAAACCTATAATATATATATCTTCTTTATAGTGCCGTTTTTAGTTTTTCTTTAAAGGTATTTAAAAGCGAATTAAAAACGGTATTTTAGAGGATGTAAAGTTAATATTTTTAATACCGCTATAAAAAAAAGTATCCGTTATAATTAATAGATTAATGCTTTAATTCATAGTAACCGATCTTACGATATACGTTAATATAGTATTAATATAAGTAGTTATTACTATTATTTATTAATATATAAATTAAAAAGTATAATAATATATAATGATTTTACCTAAATACAGATAATGTCAGGGTTTAGGGGTGTTAGTAGCTGAGGTGTTAGCCCGGCACAAGGAGTATCACCGACTGGGTATATTAGGGCCTTCGGCCCCTTCACTCCTATACTTTTATACATTAATGTCTTTAATTATACGCAATATACTTTTTGCCTTTTAACCACCCCAGAAAGGCTTATACTTTAACATTATATTAAAGTTAATTTATCTACGCCCTTATAAAGAATAGCGAAATAAAATAAAGGCTTTTATTAATAATACTTATTAATAACGGACGGTAAGCCAATAGTTATTAACGGTACTAGACGGGCGGTAATTACGGTTAAAACGTAGGGCAATTAATATCCGGACGGGCTACAAAAAAACGTTAATAATTAGGACGGGAGGTTATAATAGCTTTAAATAGGTAAATATTAATTCTATTAAACTATATAAAGAATTATTTAAAAAACTAAACCTTAATAAGGCGATTTAAAGGCTATAAGTAAAATAAACCTTAAAAAAAAACTATAAATCTAGTTAAGAATAAGCCTATAAAAGCGTATAGAATTTTTACTTATTATTTACCTTTTTACTTATTAAAACCTTTAATTAAAATATCTGGTTTTATATTTACTTTATAATATAAGGTATTTAATACCCGGAAGAAAAAATACTTTAAGGAATACTTTATAATATAGGGGAATAATATTAAACCTTATTATAATATAAATTTCATTATTTTACTTTATAATATTACCCTCATAATATAAAATCCATTTAACGGAAAAGTTAAAAAACTTATCTTTTTCCCTTTTCTTAATTTTTTCTTTTATTTACCTTTATTTTTCTTTAATTTTAATTTATTTTTTATTTACTTTTAATCTATTAAGATTATAGATAATAAACCTTAATAATCCTTTCTATTAAAAGCCTTTACATTAAAATATAACTTATAAAGCGGTTCTTAAGGGGACCCCAATTAACCAATATTATCTATCGAGGTTAAAGTTTTTTCCCGGCTAAATAAGAAAGATAAAGACTTAATAGATTACTTAATAATTAGGAACCCGGTTTTAAATAACTATTACGGGGGATATAAGGATTATTTTACCCGTTAATATCGTTATAAATTAAAGGGTACCGTTTTAAAAGAATTAATTAAATATACTTTATATTTTATAAAAACTTACGTTTATTTTACTTTTTAATCCGTATTATTTAAAAGATTTAAGGAATTCTTAAAGTAATTAAACCTTTTATATTAAGAACGAAACGTTAATATATAATATTATAAAGATATAAATAATAAAGTATAAGTTTTTTAAATAGAATTAAACGATATTAAAAAGAGTTTATAATTAAAGATTAACTAACTTACCCGTTTATAATAATAAAGCTTTCTAAGCTTTTTATTTTTAGAGGATTTAAACCGTATTTAAACGTTAAAAAATTATAACCATAAATTAAAAGGCCGGAACGTTAATTTTATTATTAAGTTTAAAAACCTTAAAGGGAGTAATTTAACCCTTTTATTTTACTGACTTACGGCTTCCTTAAACCTTTATAAAAAGTTTAAGTTAATTAAAGTTAAAGACCTAGAACCCTTTATAGGGGAGGACCGTAAATAATATTATTTCTTTAAACGTTATATTATTATTAAACTCCGTATTAATAAAGACTAATACCCGATTACTTAAGCTTAAATTGATTATATTTGAATACTTTTAAGCCTATAAATTCTTAAATAATTAAAGATAGAATATAATAATAATATCTTATTAAGTTTTTAAACCCTTAAGGAATTTTAAACTTTTTTAAATTAAATCTTTAAAAATATTAATTAAAAAAAAGATTAAATTAATAGTTTTTAAGCTTTAAGGATATTTAATAAAAATAAATTTATAACGTTTTACCTCGATTTTACCCGCTTAATTAAGGTCTTTAAGTACGTAAATCTTAAGAAGAACCTGAAAATTATAATCTGTAAATTAATTACCTGATTCTTTATCCGGCTTTATAAAAATTTCCTTTAAGGAAATTATAACTTAAATAGCTTAAAAGAGACCTAAGTATACTTAAAAAGGATAAACCGTTTCCAACGTTCGGAATACTATTATTAATAAAAACCCTTTAACTTTAATAAAACCCTTATTAAGGAAATTAAGGACACTACGAGAACCCACATTACTTTTTTTAAACCCCCCGGTAAAATAGGAGGTTTCAGAGGTTCCGGATTCCGATAAATTATTCTTACTATCGTAAAGTTAATTCCCCTTTCGGACGTTAAATACTTTACTTATTAAAGGAATTATTTCCAAGCCGATTACCTTAATTATTAATATAATTAAAATAATACTTAAAAACGTTCGGTTTAAGATTATTATATTACCTTTAACTTAAATAAAGAATTTACTTATAATTAAAACGGTCGGATTTCTTATACCCCTGAAAATATTTTATTTAATAATTTAAACGGACCGTTAATAAAAAATTAAACTTTATAAAAGTCGTTATAAAAAATAAAAACGTATATTACTTTTAAATTTTAACGATTAAGTATATTAATAACATTAAAAACTTTTTTAACGTTTAAAAAAATAAACTTTAAATTATTAACGGATTTATAAGTTACGGAAATTAATATTTTCTTTTATTTTTCTTAATTAATTTAAACGTTACTGGTTATTATTTTATTAATAAATGAATTATCTTATAAATTTACGTAATACTTTAAATTTCTTTTTTAACCCTTTTTTAACCCAAACTTATTTAAAATTATAAAAATAAATACTTGCGGTTTATTATTTATATAATTTATCCCCGGATAACCATAAAAGGTTACTTAAAAGCTAGTTTTTATATTTATTACCCGGCTTAAAATATACGATATAATCCTTAAAAATCTTTAAATAAAACGGTATTACGTATTCGTTTACCTTATAATTAATAAAATCTTCTTTATATTAAATTAATATAATTATAACGGGGTTAATTATTAAAACGTAAAGCTTATTCCGGAGTTTTTTTAAATTATAATTTTAACTTATTAAGTTTTAAATATACTCTTAGAAAGTAGGAAATTAAAGTTATTAAAGCCCCGGGAAAAGAAAAAGAAATTATTAAATAATTTTCTTTTCTTAAAGCTTATTAAAGAAGAAAAGCCCTTTTTAATTAAAGTTATTAATACGGCGGCCTTCTATATTATTATAAAAACCGAAAAATAAAAAAAGATTTAAACCTTTTATTCTTTAATAACGGACTTAATTAATTATTTAGATTTCCTTAATAATAATTTAATTAATATTTCCGTAATAATAAGTTATAAGGATAATTTTATAAAGGAAGCGGCCTTTATAAATAAGATTATAGTTAAACTTCCAGCGGAATATTATAATTTTAAGGCTATTTTTAATTACGTAACGGTAAATAAATTACCCCCGTACCGGGACTATAATTATAAAATTAATTTAATTTTAAAAAGGATTCCCTTTTAAAGTTATATTTATTTATTTTTAAGTTATAAGCTTTAGAAATTAAAGGAATATATTATTGAAAACTTTAAAAAAGGATTTATTAAGCTTAATAAAGCCTTTTATAAATCCCCTATCCTTTTTACCTTTAAGTTTAATAGCGATTTACGACTATATATGGATTACCGTAATATTAACGTTATTATTAAGAGGAATAAATATTTTATTCCTTTAATAAAAAAAGTATTATTTTAAGTTATCGGTTATAAATAAATTACCCGCTTAAATATTATTGGGGCCTTTAATAAGCTCCGTATATACCCGGAGAAGAAAAACTTTACGATATTTATTATTTTATTAAGTACTTTTAAGTAAAAAATTATACTTCTTAACTTAATTAATAGTCCCGCTTTATATTAATAATATATAAATAAAATTTTGTTTAATTATTTAAATATTTTTATTTAAGCTTACTTAAATAATATTATTATTTAAAGCGTTATTAAAAAAGAATATACCCGATATATATACTGAATATTAAAGTATTTACGTAACGTTAGCCTATAAGTAAATATCCGGAAGTATAAATTTAAAGTTTAATAAATTAAGTTTTCAAGTTTTATCCTTATTATTAACGTGCTAAAAATAGACCCCGATAAAATAAATAAGATTAAAAATTAATTAGTTCTTATTAATTTAAAAGCCTTTTAAGGATTTATTAACTTTTATAACTTCTACTGAAGATTTATTCCTTAATTCTTTAAAATAATAAAACCTTTTTTAAAGCTTATTAAAAAGGAAACCTTATTTATATAATTCCTAGAGTATTAAAAAACTTATATAATACCTAAAAAGATTCTTATTATGGCCTTTATATTAACCTATTATGATCCCGATAAAGAAACGATCCTTAAAATTAATTCTTTAAATTATATTTCTAATAATATTTTTTCTTAATATAATAAAGCGGGGAGTTATATTTAATAATTTATTATTTTAAGAGTATATTATTAATTAAATATAATTATAATATTTTTCGTAAGGAACTTTTTATTATTATTAAGTACTTAAAGAATTAACGGTTAAAATTAAAAATAATAAAAAAGCTTTTTTATATTTTTAATTATAATTAAGCCTTAAAGTATTTTATTAAAAATTAAAAGCTTATGAAACGTTAAATAAGGTACCTTAATACGCTTTTTAAGTTTAATTTTAAGGTTATTTACCGCCCGGGTAAATAAAATAATAAGGCCGACGCTTTTATTCGGATGTTTAATTATTAACTTTAAAACGATAACGATAATAGGGTTAAAGATTAATTTTAAACCGTTTTACCCTTTTAATGTCTTAAGGTTTTAGCCTTAAATAAAGGGGAAAAAATATTAATATTAGCCTATTTAATCCTTAAAGAATTTAGGTTTTATAAGTAAGTCCGTAAAGTTAATTATACCGATAAGGGCTTAACGGAGTTTAAAAAAATAATTATAAAGGATAAATTATTTAATTTTAAAGGTATACTTTTAATCCGTATTAAGGTTTAATCTGATACTTTTATTAATAAAGGTAAATTATAAATATTAATGCCGCTTATTATGGAGGTTTTAAAATATACTTATAATAAACTAATTAATAATTATTTTAACCGTGATTATACGATTAAATTTATTTTCCGGTATTTCTTTTAATTTACTTTATAAGATGATATCGATTATTATATTTTAAATTATAATATTTATTTTCGGTTTAAAGCTTTATAATAAAAGTTTATAAGATTATTTTATTAATTAAAAATCCCGGAATAAAAATAAGTTAATTTCTCGGTTAACTTTATTACCGGATTATTTAAGTATAAAAGTATAAATGTTATTTTTATTATAGTTTATATATTATTTAAAAGTTAATATTATATCTTCTATTATATTAAAGAAAAAAGGATTTCCGTTAAGGAAATAATTTAATTCTTTATTAAAGAAATATTTAACTATTATGGCCTTCCGGATAATATTATTTTATATTATAGCCTATAATTTATTAATAAAATATAACGCTCTTTATTTTATTAACTTAAAATTAATCACCGGACCTTAATTCCTTATTACGTTAAAAATAACGGTTAAATTAAAAGAATAAATTAAGAGGTAAAATAAGGACTCCGGACTTACGTAAATTACTTATAAGATAATTAAGTATAATAGTTATTTATAATGGAATTTACGGATAATAATAACGTAAATTAATCAATTAAAATACTACTTTTTTACCTTAATAAAAGCTTTTATTTAAGAATATTATTTAAGCTTAATAATATTATATATATTACCGCCCGTAAATAACTTTAAGCTAAAAAAGCTATTAATATTATTAAAATTATATAAAAAATCTTTAATATAATATATTTTAATTTAAATAAGGTTTATAATAATAAATTTAAATAGATTAACCGTTAACGCCGGGACGTAAAACTTAAAATAAATAATAAGGTTTACGTAAACGTTAAATATTTAATAATTAATTAACTTAATAAAAAGTTAAATTATAAACGGTTAAGTCTTTATATTATTCTTAAATAATATGATTCTTCTTATAAATTAAACGTCTTAAATATTTTCCGGGCTTATTTTACCTTTTATATAAGTAATTTAACCCGTATTTCGATTAAAAAGAAATTACTTTTACCGGGATAAATTAATTTACCCCTTAAACTTATTATTATAAATGAAAAAAGTATTAAGGAGTAAAAGCTTAAAGAAATTATTAATTCTTAATATACCGGCTGAAAATAAAGGCTATAATATAAAATTAAATAAACAAACTTACTTTTAAATAATATTTAATACTATATTAACGTTAAAAAATTCCTTTATATTTAAGGATTAATTAAAGCTTTTTATAAGAAATACCCGGATAAGCCCGAATTATAGTTTAGAGATTTAAACGATATAATAATACTTTAAGTAGCCTTTAAAGGTTACTTTAAATATCTAGGATAAATAATAACCTTTCCGGGTATAAAACTTAATATTATAAATCGTATATTATATCCTTATTAAATTTAAGGGCCCCTTAAGATAACTTTATAGCTCCTTAAAGTTATTAAAGCGATTATTATTAATATTACTTACTTATATAGATTATACGCCTTTTTATTAATATAAATTTAATATATAAGGTAAGGAAGTTAAAAAAAAATTTTTAAAAAGGGGGTAAATCGTAAAAAACGATATTTGCCCCGGAACCCCCCGGATAAAATTATGTTTTAAGGCTTATTACGGGGGCCACCGCCACGATCCTATCCCCGTATGCTTATATCAGTTATCCGGCTACTGTTACGATACTACCCCTATTATTCTTATATTATTTACCTGGCCAATTAATAACGGGTAAACTAAATAATCTATAACTCTTACGTTATTTACCCGGTTAATCAGTAACGGGTAAGCTAAGTAATTTATGGTTTTTATATTATTTACCCGGCCAGCCAATAACGGGTAAGCTAGGTAATAACTTAACCTTACTTTAATTACCCGGCCATTTAGTAACGGGTAAAAGGGATAATTTTAAGTTTAAAATTTTTTTCCTTTTTAGTATGCTTATAAATTCGAGGGCGAGTTTTTCTTAGGGGGGGGGGGTAATATCAGGGTTTAGGGATATTAATAGCTAAGGTGTAGGCCCTACCGGGTTTACACAAGGAGTGTGTTATGTGCAGCATGCATGCATGGGAGCATTGATAGGTGTAGGACACCCTTTATACGTAGAGGACAGGCATCCTTATGATGCTTCTATCCTTTAGGTAGAATCATTATTTATATATTATTATACTTTTTAATCTATATATTAATAAATAATAGTAATAGTTATTTACATTAATATTATATTAACGTATATTATAAGATCCGTTAATATAAATTAAAGTATTAATTTACTAATTATAACGGATACTTCCCCTATAACGGTATTAAAAGTACCAACTTTATATCCTCTGGAATACTATTTTTAATTCGCTTTTAAATACCTTTAAAGAAAGATTAAAGACGGTATTATAAAGAAAATATATATATCATAAGTTCCTTAAGTATTATTGGATCTTAATATTATTACTTTAATATATTAATTAAACGCCCTATTAAAATCCGGTAACTTAATAATTATAACGATCCTATACTTAACTTTAAAAGGAATCGCTTAAATAATTAAGAATAATTAATAATTAAATAATTTAAAAATTATATTTATTATAAATAAATTATTTTAATTAAAATCTTCCGAAGCTATAGAATTTATTATTTTTTTTATTTAATTCTTAAAAATTGGATTTTAAGCCCTTTAATACTTTAACGTAATCTTTTATATTTTAAAAACGTTTTATTATTATTATAATTATTATATAGATTATTATTAACCTTAACGAAGTTAAATAGGTTTAAATTACGTTAATACGGTTAAAGTCTTTAAAAACTTAATACCGTAAAATTATTACTTTTATTAAATAATTTTTTATTTTTATAATAGTTATTAAATTTACCTTTTATATTAACGTTAATATTACGATGCTTTTTCTAACTTTAAGTATTAAACCGGAATTTAAGCTTAATAAATTGGGTATATTAGACTTAAGTTTATTAAACCCAGGTTTATTATATTAAATAAAAGGTACCTTTATTAAAGAAGTAATTTTTATTTAATTTATTAATCCGCTTAATTAATTAAAAATAATAAGTTTTATTAAAGAGTAAATAATATAGTTACGGGGTATAATTTAAAAATTAATTTCCGTTATTATATAAAATTAATAATAAAATAATTATAATAATAATTTATCCCTCCTTTTAATAACATAATATAATTAATAAAAAGCTTATAATTAAATTAATTAATAAATTTTAATCCCGGTAATATTGGATTTTTTAACCCTTTCTATGAAAATAAGTTTTCCGATATAATTCTTATAATTAAATATTCTGGGAAATATACCTTTTTCCGGGATATATATATCTTTATTAATTAATTAAAGGATATTATTTAAATAATAAATATATAATTATTATAGAATAATTTATAATTATACTTAAGAAATACCGCTTTAAAGTAATATATTATAAAGTTATTAAATATTAAGAAATTATTTATTAAATATAATAATAATTTAATTAAATAAACTTTTTAAATTATCGTTAAATTTAAGTTACCTTAATAAGTCGGTTTAAATATCTTAATTATTAAAAAATATATTATAAATAATATTTTTCAGAACCGGGAACCTTATGAATATACGTAGATTATTCTACGGGTTATATATACGTTAAATTTTAATAATATTTAAAATTAATTTACGTTTATTTACGGCGGGTTAAACTTAGAATTTTAACGGAATTTACGATTATTAATTATAATTATTATTATTAATAATTATTTTAAGCTTATAAATAAATTTAAATATAATTAATAAGTTTATATTATTAAATATTATATACCTTTATAAATATATCCGTAAAATCGTAGAATAAATACGTTATTTTAAGGTAACCGGAATTTTATAAAAAATTTAAAAACCGGTTTTTTTCTTAATTATTAACGTTATCCTTTTAAACGTATAAATAGAATAAAGTTTATAATATATACCCTTAAGAAAAAGGATAACGGCAATTACCCTTAACGTTATAAAAGAAAATATTAACGTTAAATTAAGGAAAATTAAGGCCTTTAAGAAAAGGGTCCGATTTTAAATACTAAACGTACCGTATAAAATAAAGGGTTAATTAAGTTTTTATATTTAAAGATAAAAAAAAAGAAAATACATTATCCGATAAAAAAAAATTAAAAGGATTTTAGGATAACGACGACTTTATTATAAAAGAAATATATTTTATATATTAATTCCCTATATGTTATTAATATATTAAATATATATTAAAGTACTTATTATGAAATAAACTTTTTATTTATCTTAAATATAATTATTAAAAATTAAAAAGAATAAACTTAAGTATTTTTAAGGCTTTTTTATTAAATTAACGGATTTAATCTATCGATAATTAATATCTATAAGCTTAATAAATTAATAATATATTATTTATAATTATTAATTTTACCGTAATAAAGAATATTTACCTTATAAATTTTATTTTTAAGGTATATTAATATATTATAAATAAAATCTAATTTACCTTTAATTTACCTATAATAAACTTCTATATAAATAACGGGTAATTTATTACGATTATTAATCGCAATATTATATTCTCTTAAATTCTAAATTTAAATTTTAAAATCCAGAAATTATTTAAGTTAATTTTAATTATAAACGTTAATAATTTTAAATTAATTATTAATAAATTTATAATATTTAATTTATTTTTCTTAAAAAAGAAGAATATAATATTTATTTTAAGAAAAATCTCAATTAAATTTTATTTAATATATAATTTATTTATTAATATTTTAATTATTATTAATATTATAATTCTTAATAAAATAATAATTAATTTTAATAATTAAAAATATATTATTAATATTTATAAAAATATAAATATTAAAATAACCACTTTTATAAAGGAAATAACGTAATTATAACGTATAATTCACGTAAAGTAATAAACTTAAATCTTAACTTATAATATAATATATATATTAATTATATATTAAAGAAAAAAACTTTAAAAGAACTATTTAAGTCCCGGGATTTCATTTTTAAACTATAGTTAATACCGTTTTATAATCTTAAATTCCAAAATAACGTATTTATATATATTATTAACTTAAAAATATTAATTATTTAAATTAAAAATAATATTAATTAAAAAGTTAATTTATTACGTAAAATAAAACTTAAAATTTTATATAATTTACTATTATAACTTTATTATATAATAGTCTTAAGTTTATTAATATTATATATTACTTACGGATAAAGAACTTAAAAATTTAAATTATAAATTTATAAAATTATTATAATAATAATATTAATTTTTATACTTTTTAGAATAATTTTTATAACTTTTAATTATTTAAAGATTTAATTAAACTGGTTATTATAAATCAATAACTATAAAAAATAAATTTTATTTAACGGCATTAAGATTTATATATACGATAAAAATACGTAAGTTTAATTAAATAATATCGTTAAAGAATTCAATAATATTTTTAAAAATAACGATATTATAATTAATATTCCAGAAAATTAATATATATTTATTAATTTTTAATTTAATATAATTATTAAACTTAAAAAATATATAATATTAAGTATAAAGATTAAAAGATTATAATTTAAGCTTTAAATAAAATATATAATAAAGGTAAGCTATATTAATTTATATAATTTACAGAATTTTTATATTTTACTTTTATCGTTTAACGTAATACTTTAAATAAACGTAAAAACCGTATTATAATTAGTATTTAATTACTTAATAAAATTATAATTTCCGATTTATACCCATTATTATTATAATAAGAAATAATTTCTTTATTTATAAATTATAAATATATTATTATAATTAATATTTATAATTATTTTTATTAATTTCTTATATATAAATTTAATCGGTATAAACTTTATATTATTTTCTATAAAAATTAAAAGGAATCTTTAATTACGTTAATAAATTTTAAAGGTAATTTTTTATATATATAAAGATAAATAAATAATATATTACGTTTAATATAAGATTTTATATAAATATTTATAAATAATATAATTAGTTTTTATTATTTATTAAAGGAATATATTATTTATTTACGTTAAATCTTTTAAATTCTTAAAGATAAATATATAAACTTTTTATTAATAAAATTATTTATTAATTACTTTATAATTAAATTCTTTAATTAATAAGTTAATTTTTAAAAATATTTATACTTAATAATAAAATTAAAGTTATATAAAACCTTAAATTTCCCAACTTATTAAGAGATTTTAAAGTTTTTTTTAATCTTATAAATTAATTACGTACCGGAATAAAGAATTATATTTAATATATTATTTTATTTTAAGTACGTAAAACCTTTTTATTATAGATTTAAAAAAAGTAAATTTAAAATATATCGGTTTATACCATAAATAAAGGATATTTCGGATTAAGTTTATATTTACTTAAGAAAAAAACTATACTTTAAAGGATTTAAAAAATACGTTTTTAAAATCGTTATTTTTTATATATTATAATTTTAATTAATTTTTATTTATTAATATTAATATATTAAAGGAATTAAATATTATAACTATAATATATTATATTAAGGATAACTTATTATTTTATAATATTACGGAAATTAACGATTTATTAAAAATTATACGTAATAAAATATAATTAATAATATTCCTTAATAAAAGCTTAAATATAATTAAGAAAAATTATTAACTTCCGGAATTAAAAACTATGGGTATAATTTAGATTATACGTAAAATTAAATATTTAATTAAAATGAATTATTATAAATTTAATTATATAATCTTTACGGATTATAACGTAATTATTAATATTTTTAAAATAAATAAATTTAAAAACCTTTATAATTAATAAGTTTAATCTCCGCTTAATTTACGTATTATAATATTTATTGATATTTAATATTTTATTATATTATAAGTTAAATTTAATAAATATTATTCCCAACGCTTTTTTACGATTAATTAATAATATATAAACTTTATTTATTAAAATCGGAATTCTTAATAATATAAATAATAATAAATTAATTATTTTTTATTATATTTATATTTTAAAAAAAATTAAAAAATAAATTAAAGAAGAATATATAAAAAATAAAATATAAATAAAATTATAAAAAGTCTTAATAATTAAGGAAAAGTTAAATTTATAAAATATAAATATTAAATTATATTTTATATTAAAGGACGGTTTTATTTATAATTTAAAATCTATTATTTATTAATTATAATTATATATATTTAATAAACTTAAAAAAGCAATCTTTTAATAAGTATATAATAGTTTATTATATAATAGCTTTAATTAATTTTACAATAAATTAATAAACTTAATATATTTACTTAAATTAAATAAATAATTACAAAAATATATCGCGTATTACTTTAAATATAACTTAAATTAAATTAAAAAATATATATTTTATAAATCGCTTTAATTAATTTTAAGCCCGTTAATTATTTTTTATATAATTTATATAAATTTTATTATCGCTTTATTAAATTAATATAATTACGATATATTCCTTATTATTACCGATAAGTTCTTTATATAAGTACTTTTATTCCTTAATAATATAAAATTTAAAGTTAATAATTAAGTAAATTTATTATTAATTAAATTAATAAAATAAGAATAAGGAATTCTTTTTAATATTATATTAAATAGAAATCGTAAATTTATTTTTATATTTTAGAAATTTATATTTAAAAAAATAAATATTTATATTCTTATATTTAATATATATTATCCTTAAATTAATGGTTAATTAAAACGGATTAATTAAACGGTTAAGATCGTATTATATTATTTTATAATTACGTATTTAAATTATAATTAAATAAATATTATTCTATATATTTAAGGTATTCTAAATAATTTAAAATTAACGGTAATTAAATTTATTTTAAATAAAATCTATTATAATATAAATATCCGTAACCTTTTAAACCTTTTAATAACCTTTTTAATTTTTAAATACGATATAGTTCAATTATAAAACCGTAAAGAAATATAAAACGTATTAAAATTTACGTAAATAATAGTTAAATTCCGGTATAATTAAAGTTATAAATTAATTTAATTTAATATTAATAATTTAATCTATTTAAAGTTATATTATAAATATAATATCTTTAATATTAAAAATTATAAGTTATATTAATAACGTATCGGACTTTTTATTATTATTAAGAAAATTAATTATTTTATATATAAACTTAAATTACCCGTTAATATAAAGATAATATTAATTATTTCAATTAATATACTTAAGTTAATTAATAACCCAAGAAAAGATCTTTTTAACCGATAACTTAACCGTAACGTACCGCCCGTACTTAAAGTAGATTCTAAGAATAAAAAGGAATATATTATTAAAAGAATTATTCATAAGGAAAGAAATAATAAATATTTAATTAAATAAATTATTTAAGGTATAAAATATAATAATAAGCTTCCGTTATTAAAATTATACTTAAACTTATTACGTAAATTCTATATTACGTATCCTGAATTTAATAATATTATTATTACCCGCCGTAATAGACTTTATATTACTTTATTATAATTAATATTTATTAAAGTAATATCCTTATCGTTTACCGGTACTCTTTATACGTTATATCTTAAGTATGGTTACAGCTGCCCCTATAAAATTGGGTAAGATTTTAATATAAGAGTATAAGATATAGGGAGTATAGCGTATTATTAAGCATTAATATTTATATTAATATATTAAGGTGAACGTTATTGTAAGTAATAGCCTTTTTTCTTTTAATAATATTTATTATATATAATATATATATATAAAAGCATTAATAAATATAGGACACCCTTTATACGTAGAGGATAGGCATCCTTATATGCTCCCATCCTTTAGGTAGAATCATTATTCATACATTATCACACTTTTTGGTCCATACACCAACAGAGTGTCACCGACTGGGTATATTAGGGCCTTCAGCCCCTTCACTCCTATACTTCTGTACTTTAATGTCTTTACTTATACGCAATATACCCTTTGACTTTCAACCACCCCAGAGGGGCTTGCACTCTAACAGATGGGATCCTAAGGATCATCTGTCCTCTACGTATAAGAGTGTCCTATACCTATAAATGCTCCCGCGTATCCCCCATGCTATGTATATACATAACAGTAAGCCGAATTAATTAACGGTTAAGCTACAATTATCCTTAAAATATTAATAAAAATAAAATAAATTTCCAATAATCTTTAAGCTTATTTAATTAATTATAAATCCGGAAGACTACGGTTTATATTATTAACGTTAATAATAAGCGTAAAAAAGCCTTTACTACTATTTAATAAAAAAGGATTAATACTTATAATATTACGAATCGTTTAATCTTAAATTAAAGTAAAAAGCGTAAGGAAATATTATTAAAGTTATTTTAAAATATAGCGATTTATTTAATCTTATCTTTTTGTTTAATAACCTGTACCTTAATACTTTATAAAGATATTAATACGTTCTTAAAAGAAAATAAAAAAAAAGGATAAACTTTTAAAGCTTAACTTTAAAAAACAAAGCCATATTAAATATTTAATAAAATTAACTTAATTATTTTATTAAGTTATTAAAATAATAAATATTATTAAACTATTAATGCTTTATTTGATTTTGGTAATATATAACAAGCTTTTCAATTATTTTAAAAAGTAAAATAATCATTTATAACGTAAACGGGTTACTTAAAAAAAGGAGCTTATTTAAAGGTAAAATATAATATATATTAAGTTAATTAAATATTATAATAAGACTTAAGGTTTAATTAATTGGTTTATAAATAAATAGCTTTATTACTTCTATAAGGTAGCGATAAGATCTTTAAAAATCGAGATAAGTATATAATAGTAAATAAAACCTTATAAGCCGAAATTAGAAGCCGAAATTTATTAAGCTACACTTTATAAGATTTTTAATAAGTACGTTTTACGTTTTAATCTTAAAATATTAATAGATTAAAGGTTAAATAAATAAATATAAATTATAAAGAACCTAAATAATTTATTAGATAAAGAAAGCTTATTAAATAATCCCATTATTAATAAACTTAAATAGTATAAGAATAATAATAAGTTTATATTTAGCTTTGTATTTATTAAACTTATGAAAGTAAAATAAGGTTATTACTTAAAATAAATAATAGAATCCTAACTTAATAAAAGTATTGATTTTATAAGCTACTTATTTTATTATAAGTGACTTAAGATATCCTATAGAACGTTTCCGTTAACGTTAAATACGAATATTGCTCTTTTATTATTAAGCGTTATTATAGGAATTAAAATGATTTATTTTTTTAATTTTCCGGGTCAAGATATTAACTTATTATTATAAATAGAAAAAAAAGAATTAAATTAATTGTATATAAACTTAAAAATAAATAATAATAATTTTAAAAATTAAAAGGATAAAGAATAAAAGAAACGAGTATATAACGTAAATATAATTATAAAATATATTAATAATAATAATAATAATAATAATAATAATAATAAGGACGATAATCTAAAAGATATTTTATTAATATATACGATATTATACTTCACTTAAAGTAACGTTGACTTTCTAGCTTATAACTCCCCGGATTAATAAAAAACCGGTATTTCAAATTAATTTAAATAATTTTACTTTAAGACGGTATCCCTTTTTAACTTTAAAATACGTTTAATCTTAGAGTAAATTTATTTTTATTATTTTCTTTAAGTATAATTTAAATTCATAAGCTTAAGGAATAAGGTATATAAGTTAAGTATTAATCAAAATTTAAAGGTAAAAAAAATTTAAAATAGTATTACTTAAGTTTTTCTATAATATTATAATAAAGCTATATAATAAATTAAACTTTAAATTTTATAACTTTCTTACTTATCCTTATAATTATTTTTATAATCATTTTTATAATCATTTTTATAATTATTTCTATAATCATTTTTATAATCACTTCTATAATCATTTTTATAATCATTTTTATAATCATTTTTATAATCATTTTTATAATCATTTTTATAATCATTTTTATAATCATTTTTATAATCATTTTTATAATCATTTTTATAATCATTTTTATAATCATTTTTATAATCATTTTTATAATAATTTTTATAATTATTAACCTTAAAACTCTTTACTTTATTTACGATAAGTTTTATTTAATCCGTTATTAAGATCTTAATATATCTTTATTTTATCCCGTTTTATCTTAAGTTAATACGGGATAAAATAAAAGCAATTTTATCCCATCGTATCCCTATCCTATCCTTATCCTATCCCTATCCCATAAGATAAATCCCGTCCCGCTTCCGAGAGTAATTAAAATTTATAATATTTGAGTTAAAGAAATCTTTTATTAAGTTATTTTTTAATACATAATATTAATACTTCTTAAAAGAGCACTTCCTTAACTTAATCAATAAGTTAATCCTTTAAAAGGACGGGCTATATTTTATATAAACTTTACCTTATTAAATAAACTTATAAGACCGAAATAGACTGGTAATATTAATAAGACCGGATTAACGTAAAAACGATTAACCCGCCTGAATTAAAGGGGTCGGGCGAGCGGACGGACAAGATATAAATAAGGTAAACGGCTAAATTAATTAAACGGAAGGTAAAAACGATAAATAAATTAATTAAGATTATTAAAATAACCAAATAATAAAACAAAACGATTAAGACTTAAAAGCGGGCTATAATAATAATGGATATCTATTTAATATAAAGGATATAAAAGGAAATATTTATTAAAATTATAGTTATTAAATTAATTATAAATTATAATTAATTATTAAGCATATACGCTTTCTTTTATTAAAATTACGATTATTTTCAAAATTAAAGGATATATAACGTATAAGAGAAAAAGCGTTAATTTAAATATATTTTAATATTAGAAATTTATACGAAAAATCAACGATAATTAATTAAAAGTGAATTAATTTTTATATACTTTAATAGAAGTTATAGTTAAAAAGTCGGTATTTAAAAATATAATTAAAGTATATATTATTAATTAAATTATTGAAATAATAATAATTAATAAAAGAAAAATAATAACTATATTTAATTAATTAATATTTAATAAATACTTAAGTACCGTTATATATATATAAAACGTATACTTAAATATAAAATTTAAAAAGCTTTTAAAAATAGGAAAATTAAAAGGAATTAAAGTTATAAAAAATTATAGGATATAGCTTGAGATATATTATTTAATTAATAATTAAATAAACTTGTATAATAATAAGAATATAATTATATAATTTAATTAAACTAATAATAAAAGCATATTTCTTAACGTATAAAATTATAATTTAAATAATTTCTATTAATATAATTAAATAAATCTTATATAAAATCCGAAAAAGCTATATGTAAATTAATATAAAAATAAGGGAATTATTTAATATTTAAGTTATTTATTTACATATTCTCTTAAAAAAATAATTAATAATTAAATATAAGATTAAATTAAGTTTAAAATAAATTAATTTAAGTATAAAAAGAGTTAAGTAAAAAAAATTAAATTAAAAAGATTTAAAGGATAAAATAAAGTAAACATAATAAATAAGTAAAAAGGATAGAATAAACGGTTACGCGGTAAGATTATTAAGTAAATAAATAATTAGATATTACTTTTAATATTTGTTTACCGACGGAACGGGTTAAGACGGAATTAAGCATATATAATAAATAATATTATTACATTTAAAAGGGACCCCTTTCAATATACCTTTTAGAAACGCTTTTTATCGGGATAATTATACGTAAAATATTAAAAGGATATAAAAATGTACTTTATTTGTAAGTAAATATAATTTTAAGGGTACTTAATATATTAATTATTTAATTAAAAAATAAGTAAATAAATAAAGATAAATATTAAGAATTTTAATAAGGAATATATTTTTAAGAAATATTATTAAGTATAATATTAAGTATTAAAAAAGTTTATATAAAAGTTAAAGAAGTAATAAAGGTTAATAAAGATTATTTTATTATTATCCCTTTCCTTTTACCTTCTTAAGGATACCTTTTAAGCATAATATATAATAATAATAATTAAAATAAATTATTATACTTTTTTATTGTTTTCTTAAGATTAATATACTAAATTAATATAGAAATAATATTAATAAACGGGTATAAGTTATATAATTACGTATAATGCTTTCTTAAATACGTTAATAATAAAAATATAAAGACTTATAAAATAAAATTACCAATTATTGTAATATAAAACCTATATTTTACTTATTTATATAGGGCCTGCGGCTTATCTTCAATTGTACTCTATTATTACTTACTATTCTATTGTTATTACTCTTTTATTGCTATTTATCTTTTTTTCCTATAATAATTATATAATTTTTCAATATTATAAATATAGATTTTATTAATTTATTGTTAGAATATAAGTCCGGAGCAATTCATATTTTTAATATAATTTAATATTTTATAAAAATAATAATTCTTTTTATTTTAAAAATAATTAACGTAACCAATATTATAAGATATTTAAAAATACTTTTGAACCTATATTATAAATTGATCCTTTTTAACTAATACTTTAATAATAATAAGCTATAAGGATTTATTAATCTAATATAAATTATATTTAATTTTTATTAGGTATTAAGAGTACTGATGTAAAAATAAGGGTATAATATATATAATAAGTGAGTATCTAATTATAAAGGTACGCAATATAAGTGTATGCGTTAAGTACCGGGCGTCTGTTATACCCCTTTAGGCCTTAGTGCCCGTAAAGGTCTTGGTATGCGCACAGTGTATATAATTACTATTTACCCTTAAGTTTAAGTAAAAAATATTAAAATAAAAAGAACCTTTAATTATATCTTTAAGCTTTTCCTTTATAAATTATTTAAAGAATTTAATTAGAATTTACTTTTAAGCTATATAATTTATTAATTTATAAATCCTTACTAACGTTAATTTATTACCTATAAATATTATTTTAAATCCAATTAAAATTCTATTACTTTTATTTTATTTTATATATATATTTTTAATATAGACTTTATATCTAAGTAGAAGATTATATTAATTTAACTAAATATCGTAGATACGTGAAGACTTATATTATTATTATAGTATAATTCTATAATTATATTAAAGAATCTTTAAAATAAAAAAAACGATATAGTTATTTACTATAATAGAATGATTACTTTAATTACTTATTATATTAATAATTTTATTGTATTTTATTAGAAAGATATTAATTTACTTTAATTTAAGCAATAAAGTCTTTTTAAAATTATAGGTTATAAAGGTTCTTATAATAACTTATTTACTCTTTAATAATTAAAAGCAGTACGTATTAAAGGTATATTTTATAGTAATTACTTTAAACCCTTTCTACCTAAGGAAAGATTTCTTATAAATAACTCTTAATAATATGTTTTTTCGATAAAACATCCTTTATCGCTATTAACATAGGAATAAGTAAAGGAGGCCTTCCTTATAACTTAATCCGGAGCTTTACCTATTATAGTGAAAAATACTTATTAAGTAATCTACCTATCATAATACGATACCCTTAACAGATCGACCCCTCTCATTACTATTATAACATCCCCTTACTTCCATAATAAAGGAGATTTCTTATTTAAATAATCGGCATTCTTACTATAATAGTACCATTATCCTTTTTAATAATAGCAATCTTTACTTGCATAAGATTATTATTGTTTCTAATATAATTTAATTAATAATAATAGGGTTATCGCAGTATATAGCTTTAATGGTAGGTTTCTCCTTTAATACCGTGTCGCTGGGGCTTTTCTGTATTTTAACTTGGGAGGAGTGAACCGCGGCTTCGGGAATTTGCTATATTTATTAGTATATTAGCTCCTGCCCCCATAAGTAGATTTCCGTCCTGTAAATAGATTCTTCATTTATTATCCATCCTACCACCACGCAACGTGCATTACGTAGTCCGCTTTTTAGCGTATAGTCTAGCTACTAGCTAATTTACCGGATATACGGAATAGCTTTTATCGGCTAAGCGGTTATTTAAAGGCCGTACGGGGGAGCTTAGAGGTTTATATTAGCCAGCTTATTTAAATCCTTAAATTCTTTATTTTATTATTAAGGACTTATTTGGATAACGGCTTTTATCAAAATTAATTTATTTATTTATTCTTTTTCTATATGTAACTTTATACAAATAGCCCCAGGTTCCTAGCTCGTACGGGGGGGTTCTTAGCCCTGGCTTCACCCCGTGGCCGGGCCATAACGGGGGATATTTCGACGGCGAGGTCCTTATAGCTTAGGTCCTAAGACAGGCCAATTAAAAACATTGTAAACTGTCAGCCTGGGTGCAGGCATGGTGGTGGTGTTCCATGGAGTGTCACTGAGCCGTCATGCGACGGTGCCAAGACACTACCATTACGCGTGTAGATATCATCACCTGGCCGTACATCTCATACCACCCGGGTAGCTTATGCAGATAGCACCATGCTTCCTAGATAGATCATTTGCAATCCAGACCTACCCCATCCACTCTCATACGTCCTTACGTCTAACATAAACACTAAAAACACCACATATCCACATATACACGTAGTCGGCGCATTACCCCGGCTCCAGCCAAAAAAGGCCCGCTCTTAGGTTCGCGTTTTTGGCCACGTAGGGGTATTAGGCTTAATGACGCGGCAAGTTCAATAACGCATTATTCTGAATCACCTATATATCTACTATATAATAGGTAATCCTTAGTCTCTATAGCCTTAAGGACTATAAATTACTTTATTTATTAAGCCTTTTGAATATTAAGGTTTTTCCAAAGCTTTATATCGTAATCCTTAAGTTATTTACGATTATTCATAATACGTTTCTTAATCCGTATAATTACCAACTTCTTTACCCTTTTAAGGCGAAGCTTAATTATTTTAACCTTATTCTTTTATTTTTACTTAAAAGACTTTTAAATTATATTAATTATTATAGTTTTATTCTTTTAAGTTAAAGTAAAATTAATTTTCTTATATAAAGTTTTACGTTTAGCCGTTTTATAGACGTTAAGAAGATTACGTTTTATAAGCCGTATATTTTACGTATTTATAGAAGCTCTATATATATAATAATTAACGATTATAAGGAAATCTTTATATATCCAGTTTATACTTTTAAATTTATTAATTATAAATAAGCCGAAAGCGATAACGTTTTATAATTTAAACGGTATATACTTAAGTAAAGGGCTTATTGGTACGGGGGGTAATAGTGTTATTTAACGGGCTCGGTCATTTCTTTAACGTATTAAATCCAGTATTATATTTGGATTCCACGGTACGAGGCCTGTTTTTCTAAAGGCCGATTTAACCGTCATAATTTTAAAGGTTTACTTACGAATTATATATATATAGTCAAGGAAATCCATTATATTAAATTTATCGTTATTTATATAGACGGCCGAATTAATAACTTTAATATAATAATATTTAAGTGGCTAGAAATAATTTACGTTAAGAAATTAAGATTATAATATAAATTTAAATAATAAGATAAAAGGCTGGATTTTAGCCTTTATATAATAATCGTAAAAGGGCTTAATAAAGTAAAACTTAACTCTATTGAAAATAAGTATCCTCTATAATTTTATACGGGATTTTTAGCTATATATATTAAAGAATACGAGTTAGTTTATAAGGAGTAAGCCGTTTAAATATCCAGATTTACTTATATTTATGAAATATTTATCCGGGATTATGGTATTACCCTATTTATAAAGGATTTAAGCTTTTTTCAAAATAAGTATTAAGGGAATTAACTTTCTACCCGCGTTAATATACTTAATTAAAGTAATAAAATTACGGTAATTTATATCCTAAAGGAAAAGCTTTATATTGATATAATAAGTAACTATTATATAAATTATTCTATAACTTATACGGAACCTTATTTTATTTATATTTTATATATCTCTTTCTTAAATCTTAAGTTAATTCCGTTTTATACGGAATCGCTTAAAATACGATATTATAACGTTTATATTATATGTATTTTTCCGATCAGAAAAGAAAGGCTATTGCCGTTTAATTTTATATTATAAGTATCGTATAAGGAAGTTTTTAATTTATTTAAATTTTAAAGGTTTAAAGGGTTTATTTATAAGCGAGTTTATTAGCCGTATAAATTCTGTACCCTTATAAATCTGGGATATACGTATTTAAAGGTATAAATCGTCTATAATATCGATTTAATTATAAAGGGCCTTCTTTTATTTAAGGGAAAGCCGTTATTTCGTTTATAGCCGTATTAATTTTAAGGTTTTCCCTTAAACGCGTCTTTAAAGTATATATATATTTACCCCATATTATTTAACTGCTTTTACAATACTGGGGAAAGTACGATTACGGATATTATTAAGGGCCTCTTTTATACGATCCTTACGCTTATAATACGAATCGGATATAACGTTATTAAGTAGTAAGCTATTTAGTAAAGTGGATATATGTGGGTAAAATGCGTCATTAAGCTTGCCGCGTCATTGAGCTTACTACTACTGCGTGGCCAAAAACGCGAACCTGAGAGCGGGCCTTTTTTGGCTGGAGCCGGGGTAATGCGCCGACTAGCAGGGATCGAGCAAATTAGTGGAGTCGCAAATGCCAAGGAAACGAGATCGATTTTGCTCGTATTAATGCGGGTGCGGGTGCAGGTGCAGGTGCGGGTAAAGGGCCTTACCCGGCTCTCAGGTTCTTCATCCATATCACGGTGTTTTTGGGCCCTCCTGCTGTGGGGGCATACGGGCCGCGGACGTCCCCTCTTGTATGCTGAAGGGCTTCCTAAAGGGCCCCGTAAAGGGCTTGTAACCTTACAATACTCTCAATTGCCTATGTAAGCTATATTCTAAGCTTCCCAAAGCAATAAAATCTAAACAATCCTCTTTAAGGCCTTAGCGGGGTTCTTACCAAAAAGCAGCTGTATAGTTTGTTGTGCTAGGTGGTGGTGAGAGGAATTCATTAAGTCAACAGGGAGAAGGGTGATGCAATATGCGCAAATGGGTGCAGTGTGCAGGGGAAGGGTGAGTAAGCCGAATCACTTGTATTGAGTCTACTACCACTATGCTTGTCTAATTACACCGTGACAACGACCGTATTTGTGTCCATCCCAAGGGCCGTTTGATGACCGTAGACTCACCGTACCTGATGCACCGATGCGCCTGTAATACCGTTAACAAAAGGCCGTTTGGTAGGCCTTTATGCAACAGGGTCTTCAATGCAGATGCTGCCAAGACAAGCGCGGAATACCCCCGTGCATCAAACGGATGGCCCTGCATTATGTACAGGGAGCGTACTAAGATGTACGCCAAGGTGATGAGAATTTCACAGCACTTTCATCACAACACAGCCCTGTCTCCAACACATGATTGGAGCGTTTATTAACACGTCCAACATACTTCGCTCCCTAGCGCCGGGAGACATGTTTTTGGATTCAACGATACTTGCAACATGAATCGCGCTTCTTGCGCCAGCATATTGCGACATATAAATAGATTGAACAGAACTGTATAACACAGACCCGCTGCTAGTTTTTCGATTTGGACCTCTTTCACTCACCATTGTCCAACATGGTCATTCTTGAGCCCGGTCCATCGCCTCACATCCTGCAAGCCTACTCCACCGTTCCCCTTACCCCAGAGCTTAATGCAAGCTTCCACCACGATTTCAGCATCGGTACCTTCGCGCGCTTTGGGCAGCCCAACAGCGTGTTCGAACTCCACGACAAGCCTTCCTTCCACGGTCTCTCCCATGTCGACATCCGCGTCGCCTTGGATGCAGAGGGTATCACCTCGGATGTGATCCTGATCGACGACAACGCCATCACTAACCACGCAATCTGGTGGATCCTTAGCCGAGCAGATTCAAAGAGCCAGACCGACTTCGCCCAGACTATCACCTACCCCGACGAGCCCTTCACGCTCTGGCAAGTGCTAATGCTAACCCAACACTTCGACACCGAGTACGTATCCGTCAGAGCCGGCTCGCCCTTCCGCCCGCTGCTGGAGGATTCACACCACTACCCGCCTTACGACCCGCACTCCCCACAACTCCCACCCTTTAGCGCCGGCGTGGATTTCGCGAACAAAAGCCAGGCCGATTGGTTCATGCGATCCCCTGAGGTCACAGCTGGTTATGATGAGATTGACTGGACGGATGACCAGGAGATTATCAAGAGGGTCTTCTGGCCTCTGATCCCCCCGTTCTTCATTCCATTCCTCGTGCGCTTGAAGCCGGGAGCGGCAGCAGAGGTGGGCCTGGTGAGCGGGTGGGGGCTATCGGAGGAGAGGGATCGGAAGCCGGCGCGGGGGATGGTGTTTCGATTCCGGCAAGAGTTTGCGTGGGACTCGCCCAAGTGGGGACCGGCGCCTGTTCCGGGGAGTGCGGGGGGGGTGGTGAAAGGCAGCGCGGTGGGGAATGCGACTGCGCAGGCGGCTTTGGCCGATGCGGTAGCTTGTGCGAAGGCTACTGCGCTGGGGAATGAAACCGTTTCTCATGGTCTTTTGGTACCGGGAGGCTGTGGTGGTGCTGGCCGAAGGCATTATGCAGATTTAGCTGCTTCTACTTGGGGGCCTGCTGTACAGCCTGTCGTTGTATCATGACTCATACAAGGGACTCATGCTCGGTCTGCTCCGCGCTAAAGGAAGCGCATACGGATGGGTTCGGCTCAACGGCCGTGAGCAGTGCTGGAAGTTTCTGGGCCTGGAAAGCCGGTTTCGATGACAGTTTGCAGGTTCTGGTGATTGCGAGCTTACGGAAGCCTGCTTTCTGATAGAACAACCAGAGAGGTGCTGGGACTTTGAAAGTGTTCTCGACCTGCTCTCTGTAGAGCTCTGAGTCATTGACGCACACACGGTATACATAGTCTCGTTAAATACCATTAATAAAGGTATAAGTCTCGTATATTCTATAGCGCCTCTTATGATTTTATCTCGCTTACGATAACGATTATACTCGTATAGATAGTTAGGTGCTATATTTGATTTTACTGCGTACAACGCTTAAAGACACTATATATGCTGTCAGCGCAATAGTTAGATATTTAAGCACTTTCTAAATTAGTATATCTATCAGACTGCTTACGCGAATAACGTCGCCGAATATCTCTATCGATAACAATATACAAGTGGCTTTCTGGACCCCAGTCGGCTAGTTAGTGTCTTAAGCTCTTAAGTATTTAGAATAAAACTTGCGATAGCGTGTAAAGAGATTTAAACGCCGATATACATTAAGAGGATCCCTATCTTATTTATTGCTATGGTTTTAGGATTAAAGCGCGTTCTTAACATAGTATTACCGGCAATCGGGTCGTGCAGGTAATATGCTAAATTCTCGTGGTTTCTGTTATGCCATACCCCTAACTGAACTTCTGCTTTACGCTCGCGGTACTGCTTTTTGGATCTCGGCAAAAAGGGACCGAGTCCTGGAATGAGACGAATTGGTTAAGGGATCTCTCGTTATCTTCCAGACGGTAAAAAACGCGATAAATTTTTCGGTTCAAGGCCAGGGGCAGCTTAAGACCAGAGATCATTCGTAAGATAGTAAGGGTACCGCTCCTGGACGATGTCGTCAGATTCATTTAGTAGTTGTCCGACTTGCGTACTGGGCGGAATTGGTGTGGCTGTATAGAGACGGACTCCCTTGTCTATGTTCAGCATGGCTCAGTACCGGGTGCATTGAGCATGGGACGTACAAGTTCAACAGCAGTACCTTACCATGGTGGCAATTTTGCGATATCATTCAAATAAGGGCCGACCACAGTTGTTCCCCACTGACGTTTATGTATCCTATGACCATAATTCCAGGTAGCACTCTTAAATACTTCGTCCACGAGCACTTCGATGTATATACCCAAGTCCCCTATGGTAGGAATCGTCTCTTAATATGGCCCAGTAGGAGTGTCTCCTTCTCTTTTTTCCGGCTTACCAAGTATGCTCTGGTACGTGTCCTAGGCTGAGCGCGAATGAGCATTGGAACGGATGGCAGCATTGGCCAGGAACAGTGGGAGACTGATCTTGAGCATTAAGGGTAAGTAATTCTCTTTATTGAAGAGCTGCGAGCGGAGTATAATAACAGGCCCCGGGAAGAGTGTAAGCTCGGCCACTACAGTCTGGACGTCTATAACTTCTATAGATGGGAGAAGGCCGGTTAAGTTAATCTTAAAGAAGGATATAAGGGTTTTTGCTTTCTTTATGGCTTTGCCCGCTCCTAATTAAAGAGCTACTCTTCTGGCTGGTAATAATAGTCCTGCCCGGCGAGACTGGCTGATTAATATTGTCTGCATTGGAGAGATCGGCCTTACTTGAGGGTACCAGTATTTGATTCCCGTTCAGGTTGAGAAATACTAAAGGCGTTCACAAGCGTAAATAGGCCTACTTGACTCTTCGAGGGTAAAGGCTTAATTTTAGAGACTTAAGGGCGTACCGCCAGCTGCGGCTTTATTAATAGATCCTCGTTTTCTTTTTTACGGGCTTTCTCGGTAAAATTAGGTATACGTATACGCCTAGATGCCTTAATAGGTTTATCCTTTTTTAATATATTATTCCTCCTTTTTCCGGTAAATATAGCTATAATAATAGGTATTAATTTTATTTATTTTTTAGTAAGGGAGGGTCGTAGTTATATAAAAGCTCCGTATTATTACTTCTTTAACGTTAATTTTTTAATTTTATTTATAATTATAATTATACGTTTATACTTGCCGGCGTTAACTATTATAAATATAAAGGGGGTATATATACGTAAATATACTATTAAGAACTTCTTTTTCCTTATAAAATATCGCTTTTAATCTTAAGAGGTTAAAATGATAAATACGGTCCAGGATATAATCCGTAAGTTAAAGTTATTATAAGTAAGGAAGGATATTATATACGATAAGACTAAGATAAACTTCTCCCGATAATAACGCTCCGGGGGAGGATACTTTTTAAATCCGTAAATCTATAATAAATTAAACCGGTTATTGATTAATTTATATATTATATTTTATATTTTATATTTTATTCTGTTACTTATTAAGTTAAGCGGAAAATCCGGCTTATTATTTTTACCGCTTATATAAATAAAAGCCCCCCGATTATCAGAGTTTTTAAATTTTTCTAGGCTTATTCATTCCGTAATATTAAAGCCTATAAATAGCCTATTAATTTACTTAGGTAGTTATTGTTACCATAATATATTATTAATTAATGTAATAATCTACTTTAACTTTCTTAAAGTAAAATAAAAAGACCATGGAAATCTCGCTTTTAAACCTTAAGATCTTAAGGGTAAAATTCTATTCCTAAATTTAAAAGATCGGAAGATTTTTTAACGCCTTAAAAAGTTTTCTATAAGGACGATAATATATCGATTAAAGCTAGGGTATTAACAAGTTTTATACGTAATTTATTATTATATACTTTTATTATTCGTTCTATTTATTATAACGCTTTTTATCGTCAATTTACTACGCTATATTAACTTATAGAATATATTGAATATTTGTTTTAACTTTAACGTTAAGTTACCAATATTATATTAACCGCTCTTAAATTGCGGTTAAAGTAATTTTATTTAATTTTTATTTACTTATAAATATATATTAATACGATTATTTATTTATTCTTATAAAATAAAGTTTCAATAATTTAAGACGGTCTAAAAAGCCCAAATATTAATGAATATTATTAATTAAGAAAACATAATATAATTTATAATAATGATTAAATAAATAAAGGATTTTAAAATTCCCTTAAGCGTTAATATACTCCTTTTCTCCTCGCGTAATTTATAGAAAGATCGGGGTAGACCTTACCGTAGCCGATTAGCGATTACGGTAAATAATATAACTTAAGATATTAATAAAATTATCGGAAATAAAAAGTCCGGCAAAAAAGGAGCTTTCAAGATTCAAGCCGAAAAGACCATACTAATCTTGGTCGTAAATATACCTTTATTAAAGGTCCGAGTAACTGCAGAAGGGAACCGGTAGGGTGGTAATAGAGTATTAAGGTATAATAATAAGTATATATTGAGAAAACCGAGAAGAATCGAAGTTTAAGTAAGCCATAAAATTATCTTAAATATACCCGGATTATAGTTGTGGTTTTATAAGTATTAAATTATTGAAAAACGTAATCTCCAAGGGATTAGTAAAGCCGAGTTTATAGCTAAAGTTTAATGATAAGGGTAAAAGCAGGCCGGGGGTAAGGCCCGGAAACCGTAAGTTATTCTAGAAGTAAATATTATAAGAATAAAAAACCTGGTAGTAAAACTATATCAGGCTTGCTAAAGGTAATAATATCATGAATATAACAGGGTGGATAAGCTTTATAAGATAACGCATAACGTATAATCCGGTATATTTATAATTTACCTTTTTCTTGAATCTTGGTGCTATAGCTGTACGCTGTGGCTTAAGTGCTTATTATTAAACCGTTTGCAGTCGGGTTTATTAAGGAATTAGCTATAAAGGTTATAAGGACGTACTTATGTCTTATAAAGGCTTTCCCTATGATATCTTTAAATCTCTTCTTGAGCTTTTGGGTTTAAAGCTGTATATTAATGTTAATATTAACCTTTATTATTTTATTAAATAAGTCATATTAACTATAAACTCCGCGTTTAAGATACTTATATATATATTATAGATCGAAATTATTAATATTACGGAGTAACTTAATAAAAATAAATAAAAGGATTAAAAGCGAGATCTTCTAATAGCGGTATCTTTAATAAGATTAATATAGATTTAAGTATAAGAAAATTAAGGAGTTACTTAAATTGGTTATCGTTAAATATAAATATTATTATAGTAATATTATCGTCTGGTTTATTAAAAGGGATAAGATTAAAGTCAGCTTTATTCTTACCGTATTAATTATCTATTTTTTAATTTGATATATTAATAATAACGTAAGTAATAATAACCGGTATAAATTAAAGCTATTAATAAAGAAACTCTTATAAACGTTATCACTGTTTTACTATATAACTACTATAATCTTATGCTATTACTACTAAACTATAGCGTACTTAGTATAAAGGGTAAAATATATATAATATGTATAATTATTAAGTAGTTAATTAGGTAGGTATTATACATAGAAAGGTACGCGTTAAGCAAACGGAATAAGATAGACCCGCTCCGTGCCAAGGGTGCCAAGGATCAGCTTTGCTGAGATCCTAATAGAAAATCCATAATATTACGACCGAGTCATTTTAAGGATTACCCCTGGTCCTGCTGCTCTTCCGTTACCCCCTGGGTCCGCCCTATATTGATACCTTAAATTGCACCTCTAAATGCCCTTACCGGCATATATACATTATTTAACTTAATTAAAAGGATAAAAGAAATTTTAAAGGAGGTTATTAATAAGTTGGAATTCATTAACAAAATGGATTAAAAAATAATTAATTAAAAAATAAAATAGCTTACGTATTTTATATTAATAAAAAATTGTATTAAATACAAAAAATAATTTTAAAAAAAACCTATATAAGATAAATTTATAAAAAGTAAAGGGTTAAGGATAAAACCCTATGGAGTATGTAATTATAATAATATAATTATCTATAAAAGAATTTGTAATATTAACTTTTTAATAAAGGATAATAGAAATTTATAAACGCCGTTTTTATCCTATAAGTTAAGTTCCATAGTTTTTAATAAGGTTAATAAGTTACGTATTAAAGAACGTTCAACTTAATATAGTTAAATTCGAAATATAAATATGGATAAATATTATTTTACTATTTTAATTTTTATAGTTTACATTTCGCTTTAATTATATATAACGTAAGTATAATAATTTTATTTTTATGGTAATAGATTAACGGTAATCAAATGCTTAATAACGTTTACTTATACCTATAACTTATAGTTAACGGACTTCTTAAGATCCCTTAAGTCTTTAATACGGAGTATTTAATTCGCGTTATTGATTAATTTTATTATTATAACCGTATTATTTATATTTAATATATATTCTCTTTTTCCCTTTTTACGTTGGTTTTTTTTCTTTAAATATAGGTATATCCAACTATTAGCCCTTAAGCTCGTTATCGTCTTTATTATTAACTTTATCCTTAAAGTAAGCCTTAGACGTACGTTACTTAAGGGTCGGGAACAATTTTCTTATTATTATTAATATTAATATTTATCTAACCTATTTAAATATCTTTTAACTTAAATTATTATTAATGATATATTCCGTATTTTTTAAATTAAGTTTTTAAAATCAATCCTATTGTAATCCTTAAATACGTTTTTATTTAATAATATCCGCTTCAATAAATTATTAAGCCTTTTACTTAAGGCTTAATAATAATTCTAGGAAATTCAATTAAGATCTATTTATTAAAAAAGATAATTAAAAATAAAAGTAAATATATCTGAAATTCAATTATGAAAAGAAGGTTATAATATAGTATATACGTAAATATATAGGGAGCATATTAAGCCTAATTAAGCCTAACGTGTTAACTCGGTTCTTAACTATTAGCATTATAGTCCTTAACTTTTAACATTATAGCCTTTATACTATAACAGGAATTATGAAAATAATTAATATATTATATTTTTAATCTTATAAAAGGATTTAATATGGAGATACTATTTTAAATATCTTAGATTTTATAATCTAGAACGTATTTTTATATTAAATACGTTATAGTTCTTCTTATATATATTAAGAAAAAATGATTTTTAAAACAACTTATAATTTTAGCTAAAAATTTAAGTATTCTTATTAATTTCCTTAATTATATTGGAAAAATCAAGGTTAATTTCAATTCTTTATACTTATAATTGGCGAGATTTCAATTACTTAAGGTTCGTTTCAATCTTTATAATATATATTATTTAATTAAAGTGATTTTTTTAAAGCCTATGATTTCTGGAATTGTTCCCCGGTATATTTACAGGTATAAAAATTACGGTCTTAATTTTATTAATAAAATTTATAATAGAGTTATAAAATACCTTTATGAAAAGAAATAGTATAATTTATTAATATTATAAACAAGGGTTTCATTATACTATATCAACGTAAAAACACGGATAAACTATAAAAAAAAAGGATAAAACTTAATATATTTAAATGATAAATTACAGATTTTAAAAGTTATCGGGGAAAAAAAATTAAAAAATTAAAATTAAAAGGAATTAATTATTAAAGAAAAAAAACCAAAACTAAAGTTAAAAAATAAATTATGACTTATCTTAAATTAAGTTATAAGAATAAGTTATAATAAAAATAATAAGATTATATATAATTAATATAAAGTTTTTAATAATATAAAATATTATTAAATAATTTTACTTAAAGTAAGTTCTTTTTATTAAAGTATTTTTTATAAAAATCTACTTTTTATAAAGGAGGTTTATAAAGTATATAATGTTTTCTATTTATAGGTTTCTTAATATTCCTTTTTTTCTCTTAAGCCCCGGAAGTAATAAATAAGGATTTTAATTTATATTTATAGTATATTTAGTAATTATCGTAAATAGCTTAATAAAAATCACCTTCCTTTTACCTATAGAACCGTTACCGAATTTATTCCCCGGAACTATCATTTTTTCTTATTATTGCTTTTACTCCGACTTTTAAAATTATTTTCATTATATATTATAAAGGTATATAATAGCCGAATTATTAATTTAAGAACGCTTAAGCTTATATTTCGTAAATTAATAATTTATAGCCGCTTATATATTTAAGACGTTAAACGTTAATAAAAAGGTAAAGAATTAAAAAGGAGGTATATTAAGTACGATATAGAAGATTATAATAAAGGTTGAAGAATTCTAGAATAAAGACCAGGGTGCTTTAAGCCACTTACGGTCTACTCTAAAACGTTTTTACGGCAACGAGGGTAATATTATACCATAACTTATCGGCGTATTAACTGCGTTTAACGGGGCATAAAGACCTTACCGGAAGCAGACATTAACGCGAACGGTAACACCCTACGTTATCACTCAGATTACCACGTTAGGACCTCAACTTAAATAATCTATAGTATAAAAATATTCACCGCGTTTACGAGTTAAAAAGCAGAGCAAGGACGAGGATATAAGCAAAGGGAAGGGACCTTCACCATTTATACTTTCCATTTACCTCGGATCGCAACCGGTGTAATAGTGAGCGGTCGCCCTTCAGACGGCGCATGTATTCTTTTGTTAGCCTGGATACAGGCATGGTAATAATGTTGCATGGAGTATCACTGAGCCGTAATACGAGCGGTGCCAAGAATACTTGGCCGTACATTATGCAGATAGCACTATGCTTCTTAAGATAGTATGCAATCGATATACATGTCATTTACACTCATGCGTCCATACGTCTGACATCTTTGTACGGCCGCCCCCCCCTTACAAGGCGGTAAAAGGAGGGAGATGCTTTACGAGTGCGCGGCGTGGAAGATGAACGAATGATGCAAACACGGACCAACCGGACTCTCTTTGACGTCGTGCGACAAAGATGCAAAACAAGCAGTTGCCCTACAGTGTACGCGTTGCGTTGCGCAGTTTGCTTCCAGGCAAGCGATATGAAATTTGTGGTTTGGTTGCAGCAAACAAAGCATGCAGATGCGTGAGCCGTCAAAAGTCTTTATCTCAGAGCAAGCTGAGCGTCTTATCTGCTAGGAACGTCTGGAACTTGACAAACTGAATGTGCAATCACGCCAATCAATCGATATGAAGGCACGAAGTAGGTACAATAATAGTAGTTGAAGAGCCACTTCTGTCCTCATCCTCAGCTTCCCTCCCTCTCTTTTCTCTCATCAAGGTCATCTAGTTTTCAGCAGTGGCTATGGCCGGCTTCTCGCAGCCTCGATCCGGACGAGCCAAAAAAGTCGTCAGCTTTGACGATTCCGACCCCCCAGGAGGTCTTCCTGCCGGCATGGCGGGCTTATCCTTGGACATGGCGCACATTCCCAAAGCCGACACTCCTGCCCCGGGATACGTCCAGAAGCAGCGCCAGCCACCTTCCCACAGCAAAGCCAACAACAACAACAACCTTAAGTTCAAGCACGCACCGCTGTTCAATCAGAACGTGGCCTCGGAGCTTCGTTCCAGAAGCGCCACTGGCTCCGGTCCTGCTCGCTCTTCTTCTTCTTCGTCTGCGCAGGCACCAATCAGCAGCCTCTTGCCCCCCGTGCTGCCCCGAGGCCTAGGCGAACGGAACAGTGGCAAGGCCCCGGCTACTACGCCTCACTTGTCACCGGCATCGTCGTCATCGCCATCGGACCTTGTTCACCCTTCACCTGCTTCTCGCACCTCATTCGGAACACTCGGTGACTCCGATAATGCTGCAAGGCAGCATCATCATTATCCCAGCCTTCATAGCCTTTCGGCTCCTCATCATCATCATCATCAAACCGATCATGATAATAGTGGTGGTCCGAGCCACCAATCTTCCTACCGGCAGGAAGCGCAGCTCCAGCAGCTGAAACGCGAGAACGCGAAGCTGCACCTCAACAACGTCCGCCTGCAGAAGGATCTGCAGACCTGTTACCGGCTCGGCGCGCCCGAGCAGTTGACGCGGCAGTGCGAGGAGCTGAAGGACCAGTGTGAGCGGCTGAGGCGGGATGCCGCCACGCTCCGCGATCTGATGACGGAGATTGGCGGGTTGGTGGGCGGGAGTGGGGTCGTCATTTCTTCGCCCGAGCAGGTCAGGGCGGTCCCGCGTTCAGAAGGTAGTGCGGAGGAGTCTCGACCTGGGAAGAGTCTCGACCTGGAGAAGCTTGCAGTAGAGGGGCATGGTGGAAGAAACGTTTGGGGAAGTAGTGATGAGGTAGGGCAAGGAGGTCACGAGGGGGTGGATGCCGATTCTGTGGACGACGACGGGCCGGGCTTAGAGATGATTGAGTAGATGGAAGATAAGGATTAAGTGGGGGGGGGCAGAAGAGCTTGCAAGGGCGGAAATGGTGGCATTTAAATTGTGAGTAGCAAACGTTTTCAATGGCAGATGGGATAGATAGCATTGCTTTCGAATATACTTGGTCGCTTTTCTTAAAAAAAACTACTTTAATTTGCTCAATCCCTACTATGTACATATGTGGATATATGGTGTTTTTGGTATGTATAATGTTTTTAATTAACTTATCTTAGGACTTAAGCTATAAGGACCTCGCCGTCGAGGTCCCAGGGTACCTTACCGTCGAAATACCCCCCGCTATAGCCCGGCTACGGGGTAAAGCCAAGGTTAAAAACCCCCTTATATAAGCTAGGAACCTAAGGCTATTTATATAAAGGTATATATTAATTGATTAATTAATTGATTAATTGATTTATATTACGGATCTAGTTAAGTTAATTCCGGCGTTCTTTAATAGTCTGTTATTAAGCTTTATTAATAACCGTAAAAACCTGATATTTATAACGTTAAGATTAAAGACCGGTATTTACCCAGTTTTTACTTTTATCCTAAAGGATAAAAAGCGTTTATAGTTATTTAAAGAATAATTAATCTATTTATATATTTTTTTAAAGAAAACTTATAACATTATAACCGAATCCTTTTAAGGGTTACCTTTAAACCTATTGTTTTTCTATTTCCTTATAACTTTATTTTAAATTAATATTTTAGATAATATTTTTTAAATACCCTTATTAATATATATATTATTATTATCTTAATCGTATTTACCTTTTTACCTTATTATCGCGGTTATTTTTTCTAGGGATTTCTAATAAATGTCTATTATTAAATCTTTTTAACTATAAAATTTATTTTCCGGTTTATATAGTTACTATAACCGGTATTTATCCTTCCTTTTTTTTTTAACCGGTAATAAGTTTTCTTTATAAGGTTTTTTAGCGATTTCATTTATTTTTATTAATAAAATTAAACTGGAATAATAAACTTATAGATATTATAAACCTTATAATAGCCTGGATATTTCTTTTTATAGAAGTATTTTACGGTAATCGCTTATTCCGGCCTTTTTATTTATATATATTTTAAGCTTTATAAATAATAAATATAAAATAAATATATAAGCCGTATTTTTTTTTTTATATTTATAATTAACGTCCGTCGGGTTATTAACGTATATAATAAACAGGAAGTAAATTAATCTATTTTTATTTATCCGGAATTAAATTATTAACGTATTATTATTTTTCTTTATAATCCCGTTACCCGTAATAACGGAAATATTTATTAATAATCTTTTTATAATTTAAGGTTAAGTATTATCGTTTTTAAAAGATTAATCCTTTATATTTATATTAACGTTTAACTTATTATAACGTAATTCATAAGGTAATTATTTTTATTTTTATCGTTATAATTTTCTTAACTTCTATATTTTTTATACCGGGTATAAATTTATATAAATCTATATTAACTTCTTAAATATAAGTTAAATTAACCTTTTTCTTGGCTTACTTTAGCTTTATTTTGTTAGGGGGGGTAAGTACCTTATTTTTACCCTTTTTTTCTGAGATCTTTTAAGGTTTAATTGCATTCATCCGTTCCTTATAATTATAATTAAATATATATTTTTCTTAAATTTTACTTAAATAATTATTTAATTAAAAAATACCTTAATCGGTAATATAAAGATTTCGGATTTTAATACCGGGACGGGAGTTACCCTATATATACCGTTAATTATTTTTAGGTACCGGTTTTAAACCTTTTATAGTTATTAAATAAATTCTTTTTTATATTTAAAGATACTTTTAAGAAAATATTAAATAACCGCTATATATAATATAACTGGCTTTGTTATTACTTAATAAACGGTTCTGGCTTTTTATAAAGTAATATTTTACGTTAACGCCGTAAAATACGTAAGGTTATTTTCTTAAGAAATTATTTTCCTTTAAACCTTTTTTATATAATCCTTTTAATTAAGGTTTTTACTTTAAAGGTTAAAGATTTTAATATTAACTTTCGGTTTTATTATAATTTTATTTAAGTTTGTTATAATTATTATATTATATAATTTTAAGCTTTTAATTATATAAATAAATTTATAATTATATAATATAAATTAAACTTTATACGTTTTTACTTATTATAAATATACTTTATAAATTTAGTTTAACTTTAAATAGTTCATATAAATAGAAATTTTATAGGTTAATAGGTAAATATTATTAATAAAACCCTTAATTTAGACTTTCTGTTTTAATTTAATTAATTCTTTAATAAATAAGCTATTAAATAATAAAAATAAAACAGAAAAAATAAATAACCTTTAGGGAAATCCGGTTATAATGGGCTTTATTAAACTTGTTTTTTAATTATTTAAAAAATATTTAATTTATTTTATAAGGAAGGGTAATATCCTTTTTTTCCGTAACTTATATAAAAATCTTTAATGTTTTATTTTATTAAAGGTTCTTATATTATTTAAAAGAAAAAAGCTTATAATATATTTCGTTTTATAACTTTATACCGTATATACGCCGTTAATGAAACCCTTAAAACCCTTTTTTTAAATTTTTTTTTTTTATATTTATCTATTAATTAAGGAAAAGCCTATAATCTTCTACGTAATTATTAAGGATCTTTATGATTATTGTTTTAGGAGCCTGTTTTAATATATAAAACAACGTAATTAATTTATAAATTTTCACTTTTAAATAGTTTAACTTAATTAATTTCTTAAGGATTATCGTTTTAATTTTATTAAACTTATAAAAATAATAATTAATATTAAAATAATCTTTAAATAAGAAAATTAAAACCTCCTTACATAATATCGCTATTATAAATAAAAATTAATTCAGACTACGTTAAGTTTAAAGGTTTTATCCTTTTTTAATTTATTAATTATTTTAACTATTATCTTTTAAGTTATAGTTCTATTTACCGTTACCGGATTTAAATACGTATTATTTTTAATATTTAATAAATTAACGTTTAACGAAGGGAAGAAAAAGGTCCTGTTAAAAGTTTTAATTTTACCGTTAAAGGTATTGATTATTATATTATTAAATCTTTTAAAAGGCGGGAACTTAAGGATAAATCTAGGTTTCTTATTTTATTTTTTATTATTTTTTATTAATTTCTAAACCTTATAAAAGGAGATAATTAAATTATAAATTACCGACCGGAAGTATATTTATTTAACGTTTTTAATAATCCTTTTTTTAGGTTTCTTTTAACTATATAAACGTTACGTAATTCCTATATTTAATAACTTATTTAATTAACGTTTTTACTTTTATAATTATTATTATATATTTTTTATTTTAGTAAGTCTTAACTCATTAAGATGGTTTTATTATCGGGATGATTACGTTAATTATTTTATTTATTACTTTTATTACTTATTTTAAAAAAAAATCAATTTATTCTTTATTATTTATTTGGGGAAGCTTTATTAATCGCGTTACTACCTTCTTTACCTTTATATATATTCTAATTATTTTTTACGCTTTTTTCACTAGTATTAACGGCGTTATATGAATTGATTAATTTAAGGTCACTTATATTAATATATAGTTTAAGTAATATTTTAAATTTTCTTAAGGCCTATATATCGTTATTACGTCAATAATTTTTTCCGTATTAAATATTAGGTTAATTATTTTTTTAAATCCCTAATATTCTTATATAATAGTACTATTAAGTATAAATAATTAAAGATTACGCGTTATACTAATAATTAATAGTTCTTTTAACTTAATATAATTAATTATATAGCCTTCTTCATTCTATATATTAGAATTAAATAAATTAAATTTTCTTAATATAATATATTTATTAAATAAAAGATAATATCTTTAAGTAATAATATTATTAAAAACTTTATTTTATTACTTAATAACGGGTTATATATATTATAAATATTTAAATCGCGTTTTGCATTCTTTTTACGTAATACGGAGCGTATATAAGCTTTTATTATAATAAATAACGTTTTAATTATTTATTTTTAATTACTTATTTATAAAGAAATATATTTGGCTTGTTTTATTTCTTTTAAACGCTAAGTAAAACCTTTTAGATAGGTTAATTAAAAAGTATATATATAGGTTATATAATAGCTTTTGTATTATTAAAATATTAACGTTTTTTATTTCTTTAAATTTAAATATTAATAATATTATTTGAATTATTTTACTTTATATTATATATTACTTTTAAAAGTATTAATATATTATATATCGATTTCCGTTAAAGTTTTTTTAGTAATTTTTATTTAAATTATTTATTTTTTATTAAACTTAAGTATTATTTATCCTAGCTTTTTTATAGTTATTATTATCGCTTTAAAGTAATTAAACTTAAGGATTAATGTTATAATAAGCTTTTTTTTCGCTTTATTTATTATGGTTTTATATAATGGTTTTTTACCCCTTTTTATTAAGTTGATTTTACTTTTATTTTAAGACCGTTATTAATTGACTTATTAATTTAACTTTATATAAGTTATACCGTTAAACCTTAATAATTATCTTAATTTCTTTACGTTTAATTTCTTGAATCCTTACCGGGTATTTTAAATTTTATACCGGATACCCGTTTTTTTAATATCTTATATATTTATATACGTCTTTAATAAGGCTTTTATTTATTAAGTTTACGTATTCATACGTATTATACCCCTTAATATATATTATATACTTTTTATTATTAAAGTATTTTATAATAGTATATTTATAGTTTTAATAGTTAACATATTAATAAATATTTATTATTTTATTTTATTACCGGGTTAATTTAGAGAATCCTTTTTCCTTATTTAAGATATTATTATATATCCCTATTAACGTTACGCTTAATATAATCGTAAAATATTTTTTATCCGTTTTAAAGTATTTAACCTTTTTATTACCGGGGGAATCTTATAATTTATGATTTTTAATTTAAAATAAAGGATTATGTTCTTTTTTTTATACGTTTTAAAATAAGCTTTTTTTCTGTTTTTATAAAATATATTAAATATATTTTATTTATTATAATAATAGATAATTATCTTAATATTTTTATTATCTTAAATTTACTTTTATCGGTTTATATTTTAGACTTCTTTAAGCCTTTTTTTACCTTTAAAAACATTATATTAAAAAGGATTTTTTTACTTTATAATTTATATATAATAATCATTTATTCCGTTAATAATTCTCCCGTTATTTTAAATACCTTTATAAGTTATAAAGGTTTCACTTTTATAATAATATTCTTTTCTTTTTTAATTAATAAATAAATCGTTATTAATTTTATTTTATTTTTAATGCCGTTATTTTTCCTTTAACCTATATTATTTCCTTTTTAATTATTATAAGTTTTTTCTTCGCGGCTTTTACTGCTTAAGTCTTTTTTATTCAAACAGCTTTTACCGTCGATTTTTTATTTTATATATCCGCCTTCTAATTTTTACCCTTACCCTTTACCGGTATACTTATTACCGCCTTTTAATTTTTTTTTAATTACTTTAATTCCTTTAAATTTAACTTTACCTTTTTAAAGAAATCTTTTATTCCCCGTAATTTTACTTATAATATTAATTAAATTTTCAATGTAATCGCCGTTTATTCCGTTATAAGTAATTTATTTAAGGTTTTTACCGTTTTTTCTTTTATTTCAACTTTTTTAAATATCTAATATATTATTTTTCTTATCCCCCGTCTTTAATTATTTATAAGTTTATTGCTTTTATTATTTTCGTTTCTATTTTTTATACTTTTAATATTATTAATGTTATTTCCGTTTTACGTATGTTCGTCGCCCTTTTTCCCCGTTATTATCGCCGCCCCGGTCTCCTTAATACCCTTTTTATTTATTATATTTTTTATATATTTGTCAGGGTGATAACCACTCGGCCATCTCATGGATAAAAGTAGCTATCCGGGGTAGGTAATAGCGCTTAGGGGTAAGCCGCTATTACCATATATGAGAAGGTAGTCTACCCGGGGGATCACCCCCAGGGGTAGGCCCTACCCCGGAGCCCTTACTCCAGGGTAGGTACTGCCATAACAATATTTTACGCGTTTCTTTACGTATATTTTATTAATTATAATTTTTTCGTTTAATTTAACGGTTATTTATTACGTTATTATCTCGTTATTTATACGATTCCCCGTTATTTTTATTAACGTAAACTATTTACCCATATATTCCCTCGTTCTTAATTATTATATTACTTATACTTATCGTAATTAAGGTATTGGCCTTAATATTACTTAAGCTATACGTATATGTATCGTTTTAGACCTTTAAGGTCCCTTTATTCGTCGCTATTTCTATTATATTAGTAATTTTATTTATAATTTAAATTTTTCTATATAAAGTAGTTTCTTATATTAAGCGTAAAGCTTATATTATTATTAAAGTTATTTAAAAGTTTATAAAAGCGATTTTATTTACTTAAATATATAATTTTAACTTTTAAATAATAAATTTTATAAAAAATATCTATCCGTTTCTTAACGGTATTAATTATAAAAATTACGGATTTTCTTTATATTATTTTTTAATTAAAAGAAATTAATTTTTTTTATTTACGTTATAAATATTGATCCTTTAAGTATTTTTTAAGTTTTTTAAGTTGTTTTACTTATATATTATTTTACTTTTTTATTCTTTATAATTTGATTGATTAATTGATTGATTTATACTACGGATTTAGTTAAGCTAATTCCGGCGTTCCCTAATACTCGGCCATTTGGCCTTACTGGTAACCGCAAAAAACCCGATATTTATAACGTTAGGAATAAAAACCGGTATCCACCCAGTTTCTACTTATATTTTAAGGGCTAAAAACATCCACGGCCGTTTAAAGAATAAAAATTTATTTATACGCTTTTTCCAAGAAAACCTATAATATTACGATTAAATCCACTTAAGGATTACCTTTAAACCTATTGTTCTTCCGTTACTTTATGGGTTTATTTAATGTTAATATTTTAAAATTCCGATTATACCATTAAATATCCTTATTAATATATATATTATTATTACCTTATTTATATAATTCTACCGACCAATATAGTATTACTTTTTATACCGTTTTAATATTTATAGCCTTTTTAATCCTTTATTAAGTATAATTTTCCTGCCGCTATTTTTTATTCCCGGGTCGGCGGTGAAATTTCTTAATTAAGTTTTCGATCACTTTATTTATTTCCTTGGTTAAATTAAATTATAATCATAGGTCCGTAATTATTATAAATTTAATAACCGCCTTAATACCCTTTTTATTAATAAGTATTTAATAATAATCGTTAATTTTTACCCTTTTAATTAATCCCGGTTTATATTCCTTAAATAATAAATAGGAGATTAATATATATATAACGTTTTACTTTTATTATTTATATTTATAATTAACGTTAATCCGGCCACCGGTATATACGATAAAAAGGAAATAGATTAAGCCGTTTTTATTTATTTAGAATTGGATTATTAATACGTTATTATTTTTCTTTATAATCCCGTAACGCTAAAAATACTTATTAATAATCTCGTTATTATTTAACGCCGGGTATTATTATCTTTAAAGGATTAATTCCTTATATTTACGTTAACGCTTTATTTATTTCCCTATAATTTATAGGATAATTATTATTACCTTTATTTTTATAACTTTCTTTTCCTCCGTTATTTTTATTTTTAATAAGAATTTATATATTTTTATATTAACTTCTTAAATATAAATTAAGTCGACTTCTTTTTTAACTTACTTTAATTTAACTTCCGTAAAGGGGGTAAATACCTCCTTTTTACGTTTTTTTTATTTAAGGCCTTTTATAATTCTAATAAATACGTTTGTTTCCTATTAATATAATTAAGTTTATATTTTTTTTAAGTTTTATTTAAACGATTATTTAATTTAAGATTAATTTTATTAATAATATAAAGACCTCGGATTTTAATATTGGGACGGGAGTTACTTTATATATTTTATTTATTATTCTTAAGTATTAATTTTAAACCTTTTATAATTATTAAATAAGCTTTTTTTTTATATTTAAACGTATCCTTAAATACGTATTAAATAATTATTATATATACTAACGTAGGCTTTATAACCGCCTGGTAAACGGTTTTAATTTTTTATAAAGTAGCTTTTTACGTTAACGTTATAAGGTAAATAAAGCTTCTTTCTTATGAAATTTTTTTTTTAAACCTTTTTTATATAATCTTTTTAATTTAATTTCTTATTAACTTATAAATTAAATACCCTAATATTAACTTCCGGTTTTACCGCTATATTACTTAAGTCTATTATAATTATTATATCGTATAATTTCGGGTTTTTTATTATATAAATAAACTTATATTTATATAGAATAAATTAAACCTTATATATTTTTATTTATCGTAAATAAACTTTATAAGTTTATTTTAATTTTAAATAATCTATATAAGTAAACGTATTATAAATAAAAAAATAAATATTATTAATAAAGCTTTTTATTTAAATTTTTTATTTTAACTTTATTAAGTTTTTAATAAATAAGTTATTAAAGAATAAGAATAAAATTAAGGAAATAAATAATCTTTAAAGAATCCTTATTATTACGGGCTTTATCGTATTTATCTTTTATTTTAAGTTGATTAATATTATTCAGTTATTTAAAAAACTTTTTATCCAATTTATAAAGAAAGATAAAACCTTTTTCTTCCGTAAATTATATAGTAACTTTCGGTAATTTACTTTATTAAACGCCTTTATAATATTTAAAGAAAGAAAACTCGTGATATATTTTTTTTTATAGCTTTATATTATATATACGTTATTAATTAAGCCTTTAAAAGCCGTTTCCGTTAACCGTTTTCTTTTTATTTTTATTTATTAATTAAGGAATAATTTATACTTTTTTATATAATTATTTAAAATCTTTATAATTATTATTTTTAAAGTTTTCCTTAACGTATAAAAAAGTATTATAAATTTATATAATTTTACCTTTAAGTAATTTAACTTAACCGGCTTCTTAAAGATAATCGTCTTAGCCTCCTTAAATTTATAAGGGTAATATCTTATATTAAGGTAAGCTTAAAATAAGTAAATAAAGACTTTTTTAAATAACGATATTATTATAAATAAGAATTTATTTAATATACCGTTGGATCCGGAAGCTTTATCTTTCTTCGGTTTATTAATCGTTTTAATTATTATCTCCTGGGTTATTATTTTATTTATTCTTATTAATTTAAAATATACCGTGCCGTTAATATTTATTAAATTAACTTCTAATAATAAAGGAAAAAATATCCCTTTAAAAGCTTTAATTTTACCGTTAAAGGTATTTATTACCGTATTATCTAATCTTTTTAAGGATAAAAACTTAAAAATATATTTAAGTTTTCTGCTTTATTCCTTACCGTATTTTATTAGCTTTTAAATATTATAAAAGGAAACCGTTAAATTATATATTATAGTCCGGAAGTATATTTATTTAGCCTTCCGGATAATTCTTTCCTTTTTTTTTAAGCTTTTTTTAACCGTTAAAGCGTTTCCTGGTTTTTATATTTAATAACTTATTTTATAAGCGCTTTTATTTTTATAATTATTTTTATATATTTTTTATTTTAATAAGTTTTAACTTTTTAAGATAACTTTATTATTAAGATTATAACGTTAATTATTTTATTTAAAGCCTTTATTATTTATTTTATAAAACAATTAATCTATTCCTTATTATTAAGCCGGGGGAGCTCCGTTAATTAAGATATTATTTTTATTATTTTTATAAATATTTTAATTTCTTTAATCGTTTTTTACGTTTATTTAAATAATAAAAACGGAATCATATTAATAAACTAGTTTAAAGTCGTTTATATCGGGATATAATCCGAATTATATTTTAAATCCTTTCGGGGTCCGTATATTATAATTAAGTTAATAATACTTTCCGAGTTAAATATTAAGTTAATTATAGTCCTAAATTTACGGCTTTCTTATATAATAATTTTTTTTAACGTTAATAATATAAAATTAAACCATATAATAATTATTAATAATTCCTTAAATTTAATATAATTAATTATATAATTATCCTTATTTTATTAAACGTAATAAAAATTAAAGTCTTTTATTAAAAGGTATTTATTAGGTATAATTATAATATCCTTAAATAACGGAATCGTAAAGGGTTTTTTCATATTAATTAATAACGGATTATATATATTATAAATATTTAAATTATTTTTAATATCCCTTTTTTATATAATCCGGAGTATATATAGGTTCCCTCCGTAATAAATAATATCCTAGCTATTTATATTTAACCTTTTATTAATAAAGAAATATATTTACGTTATTTTATTATTTTTAAAAACTAAATAAAAATTATCTTTTAAATTAATTAAAAAATAAATATACGGATTATACGGCGGCTTTTATATCGTTATAATATTAATATCTTTTATTTTCTTAAATTTAAATATTAATATTATAGCTTTAATTATTTCCTTACGTATATTATATTATATTACCCTTAAAAGCGTAAATATATTAAATATTAATATCCGTTAAGCTTTTTTTATTAATTTCTATTTATATAAATAATCTTTTTTTAAGGTTAAGTATTATTTATCTTAATTTCTTATTATAATAATAATCCCGGTTAAGCGGTTAACCTTAAAGGTTAATATCGCTATAAACTTCCTCTTTTTTACGTTATTAATTATTATATTTTACCCTTTCCCGTTTAATAAGTTCCGTTTACGTTTTAAGACCGTTTTTAATTATTTTACCGGTTTAAATTCATATAAATTATAACGTTAAACCTTAACCGTTATCCTAGTTTCTTTACGTTAAGTCTTTTTTACTTTTATTATATATTATAAGTTTTACGTTAAATAATTACCGTTACCGTATACCGTATATTTTAATACGTTTTTCGTTAAGCCTTTTATTATTAAGCTAGCGTATTTATACGTATTATACCTTTTAATATATATTACGTACTTCGTATTATTAAGGTACCTTATAATAATATATTTATACCCCTAATATTTAAAGTATTAATAAATATCCGCTGCCCGGTTTTAAGGTCTCGTTAATTTAAGGAACTTACCCTTTATTACCCTTTTATCGAGGATATTATTATATATCCTTATTAACGTTACGTTTAAAATAACCGTAAAGTATCTTTTTATATAATTAAAAACGTTTAACCTTTTTATTATAAAAAGAAGACTATAATTAACGATCTTTAATTTAAAGTAAAAGACCGTATTCTCTTTTTTTATCCGTTTTAAAGTAACTTCCCTTTCTTCCTTTATAAATATTATTAAGTATATCCCGTTTATTATAATAGTAAAAAATTGCCTTAATATTTTTACCGTTTTATACCTTTTTTTACCGGCTTATCCCTTTAATTTCTTTAACTTTTCTTTCGTTTTTAATAAGGTTATATTAAGGAAAATATCCTTATTCTATAGTTTATATATTATAATAATTTACTCCGTTAATAGTTTTCTTATTATCTTAAACGTTTTTATTAATTATAATAAATTCGTTTTTACCGTTATATTCCTTTCCTTTTTACTTAATAATTATATGGTTATTATCTTTGTTTTCTTTAATACCGCTATTTTCTCCTTTACCTTTAATTTTTTTATTATTAACGTTAATATTATTTTTATAACTTTTATTATTTAACTTATTTTTACTTTTTTCTTTAAAGTTTTTCTTATCGCTTTTTTACTTTATACGTATTCTTTTTATTTCTTTTTGCCTCCGTCCGTTAATGCTCTTATTATTGCCTTTTAAGCTTTATATAATTTTTTTAATTCCCTTAAATTTCTCCTTATATTTACGTAAAAGTTTTTTATTTTTTATAATCCGATTTATAATATTAACTAGGTCTTTAATATAATATCCTTTTATTTAATTATAAGGAAGCCTTTTAATGTTTTTATTATTTCCTTTTTTTTTACTTTTCCTTTACGTATTTAATAATTACCTTTTTTTATAATTTATTTTTATTTATTTAATATTTCTTTATTTTTACTTAATTCTCTTTTAATTTATATATATTTAATAAAACTTTTTACGCTTTTATTTACCCTTTATCCGTCCCCGTATATCATCTTCGTTATTTCTGCCCTTTATTTATTACTTTTTATAATAATACTTTTACGCGTTATATACGTCCCTTTATACGTATCTTATTAATTATAAGCTCCTTATTTAATTTAAAGCCTTTTTATTTCGTATTTATCGTATTATTTATATGATTTATTACCGTTCTTATTAACTTAAGCTATTTACTTTTCTTCCCTTTTTATTTTTATTATTATTCCGCTTCCGCTTATTATATTTAAGGTATTATCCTTATTATTACTTGAATTATATACGTGTACATCGTTTCTGACCTCTGGGGTCCCGTTATTCGTCGCTATTCCCCTATTCTCTTTATAGTTTAAAATCTTTTTTTATTTAATATAAATTTATTAACTTTATTCTATAAAAATTTAATAATTATTAATATAGATTTAATAACGTTTATTTATGTTTATAATTTATAACTTATAAGACGTTTAAGATTTTTTATGTTTTTAACGTAAAGTATTTAATTCTTATTATTAATTAACCTTATTATTATAACTATATTATTTATGTTTAATATAAATTTCCTTTTTTCTTTTTTTTTATTAATTTTATTTTTATTTAAAGATAAGTATAACTTATTATAAGTCTTTAAAATTTTATATTATCGTTTTTATTACCGGATTTACCTTAGAAATATCCCCCGGACGTATATTATTTAAAGGTTAAAAATAGGGATGATATTATTAATAATATAATCCGTTTACTTAAACCGGGCTTTTAAATTGGATCTTATTATAATCTTAAAATATTTATTTATTTAATAATATCCGCTTTAATAAATTAATAGGTCCTTTTTTAAGATTAAAACGTATTATTATATATATATACTTTTTACCTTTATATATATTCTGAATTTAACTCTATAATTAAAATAAATAATTTAATAATATCGATTTAATTAATATCGACTTAAATAACATTTAATTTTATTAATAATATATATTGTTAATCGATTAAGTTTACATACGTTAAGTCTTCATAATATTTTATTTTTTAAAAAAGTTTATAAAGCTATTTTTTTAAAGTAATCAATATTCAATAATATCGATATAAAGTTAATATCTTAATAAATTTAATAAATTGTTTCTTACTTAAGTAATCTTAAGGCTAAAAATTAATATTATTATTAGTCGGATCGCTATAATAAATATTATTAATTTTTTAATTTTATTTAAGATACTATAATCCTTTAAGATTATTAATTTCTTATTTAAATTATACCTTATTTAAAAATTATTATTTTCCTTCTTATTTATCTTTTTATTTATAAATTATTAATAAAATAATTTAATAATAAATTAAATAATTTCATCCTTTTAAGTATACGCGGTTTTAATTTTAATTCTATTTTTCCTATTAATTAGAACCTGATACGTTTACGTTTATAGCTATAATTTAAAAAAGCTATTTATTATTTATTAAAAATAGTTACTTTTATATAAAACGAATATTTCAATAAAATTAATTACAAAAATGTTTACGTAACCGTTTTTTTTATAATATTTAATAAACGGATTATCCGTATATTCAATTAAAAAAGAGTTATACTCCGTAATTATACGGAGGTACTTATTAATAATTTCCTTATTACTTAAGGCTAAGTATTATCGCCTTTAAGGTATCGATTCCTTATATTTACGTTAATATTCAGTTTATTATTATATAGCTTACTTAATAATTACTATTATCTTTATTCTTATAACCCTTTTAACCTCCGCCTCCCTTATACCGGGTAACGGTTTATACGTACCTATATTAGCCTTTTAAATACGGGTTAAGTTAATTTCCTTCCTCACCTATTTTAAATTTACCTTAATATTTTTATTATATTTATAATCCATTAAGATATATTAATAAAAAAAGCGTTAACTATCCTTAAATAAAAGGAGTAATTATTAAACGGAATAATAATAAATAAAACGAAAAATATATATTATTAAAGGATAAATAACGGAACTTTAAGTTAAAAAATAAATGGTAAGTTCCTTAAAAAGCTTTTTATTTTTTACTTATTAGAAAAGGGGGTCCTTAATTAAATAACGTTTTAAGCAGTTAATAATCGATCTAATCTCCTTAATATTTAAATAATAATAATAATATTAATTTAAAGAATACTATATTTATTATAATTACCGGTATTATGAAAACGTAAATAAATAAGTAATTTACTTAATATATTAAATAAAGAATGTTTAAATTAAGAAATATCTTATTAAAAAGATCTTTAATTATTGAAAGCGTAACATAATAAGGATTATTATAATTATAATTATATTTATAATTATAAATACGGATTTTATTTATAACGTATTATTACGGATAAAAGATAAAAAATTTATTTTATTTTATATTATTAAATTAATTACGGATCGTTTAATCTTATAATTAAAGATAAATAAGATTAAATATTAAATTAACAATTAATAGGATCTATATTAATTATTATTATACCGTATAAGTTTTATATATATTATATAAAAAGGTATAAAAGATTTTTAAGTAAATATATAAAAAATAAATGGTTAAAATTAATCTTAAAACCCCCTTTATTAAAGAAATATAATAATTTATTAATATATATACTTAATATTAAGGTCAAATCCTTATAAATAATTATATATATATATATTATACCAGAATTTAAATTAAACAGGTTTAGTTTAAGCCCGTTTAAATAGAAACGGAATAATATAAAATGAATTTAATAAAGTAATTTAAGCCGGTTTAATTTAAGCCGGTTTTATTAAAATTTTATATGTTCCCTTAAGATTTTAATAATTAACTTTTATAACTTTATAATATATAATTAATTATACGTTATTTATAAAGCGAACAGTATTACCGGCAGTAGTAAAAGGCAGTAGGATATACTCTTAAAGGCAACGGAAATCTTAATAAAAAAGTTATAACGGAAAAAGTTAAAAAATAAAAAATCCTTAATAAAAGCTTAGAAGCGCTTAAACGAATTAAGGATAATACCGGAATAAGGAGGCCGGCAGAGAGCCGTTTGATAACCGCGTTTTCTCTTATTTAACGTATAGTATATATCCTGCTAATTTTAACTAATATAAATATAAGCTTTAATCCAATTAATAATTCTTTTAAACTTAATAAGTCCTAGAAAAATAAACTTTAAAAGTTTAAGTATTATAATATATAACGTTAATTCTCCGACCTTAAGAATAAGAAAATAAAATATATAGAATAAATAATAAATTTAATTAAAAAATAAAACGTATAAATAAAAAAGAAAAAGATAAAATAAAAATAAATGAAAAAGTTTTAATAAAAATAAATATTAAGTAATTTACGCGTATAAATTCATATTTTATTCTATTATATTTAAATATTTATTTAATTCCGGCGAATCTTTTTATATCGCTTTTTTAATCCGGTTAAAATAAGTAAAGTATTTAAGCTTTTAAGTTAATAATATAAAGAGTTTTTTAATAATAATGTCGGTATTTTTTTATTTTATATATAACGTTTATTATCGCTTAAACGGTTTTATAATATTATAATATTTTATTAATTTAATATTATTAATTTAATATAAATAGGTATAGTGGTAATATTACGGGTATGAAGTATTATTAAGTTATTATATATATAGTATTAAAATATTCATATAAAATATATTTAATTTATTTAATCCCTATTACGTATATATATAGATATATAGTGTTTTTAGTATTTATAGTATTTTTAATTAACCTATTTTAAGACCCCCGCTATAGCCCGGTTACGGGATAAAGTTAGGGCTAAAAACCCCCCTATAAACTAAGGACTTAAGGCTATTTATATAAAGTTATATATATAAAAAAATAAAAAAATAAAAAATCTTAATAAAAGCCGTTATTTAGATAAATCCTTAATAATAAAATAAAGAAATTAAAGATTTAAATAAGCTAGCTTATATAAATCTTTAAGTTCCCTCGTACACCTTTAACGAACCACTTAATTAATAAGTGGCTATTCCGTATATCCGGTAAATTAATTAATTCGTATAAAGTACGATCCGTTACCTTTTTAACCGTGGAAGATGCCTTAATTAATCCTTTTAATAATAAAAGTTTTAAAACGGCTTTATTATATAAAGTTTATCGGGTAAAGCGAGCGGTGATAATATGGTTTAAACGGGTATTTATAATAATGAATACGTTAATTAATTTAAATGGTACGGTAATAATGAGAAACCAATAAGTTTTTAATAGAAAGGACGTACATAAATTAATTTTAATAAAAGCCATTATCCAAGTAAATCTTCAATAATAAAATAAAGAAATCAGGGATTTAAATAAGCTGGCTTATATAAATCTCTAAGCTCCCTTGCACGGCCCCTAAAGAGCCGCTTAGCCGATAAGTGGCTATTCCGCATGTCCGACAAATTAGCTAGTAGCTAAACTACACCCTATATATCATCACCGGGCCGTACATTACAGACTAGCTGGGTGTCTTCTTTCATTGATCCATCTTCATAAAGGATACTCAATTCATACTACCCCATCACACTCATGCGTCCATACGTGTGACAGATATGTTGTTGCAGGCGGCTGCTGCTTCGATTGATAGGTAATTAAAATATGATTGTTTGGTGTACCTGGAGGACTCGAGTACTCGAGGACTTGGGGGACTCGATGAATTAAGGTATGGTGACCGTAGGTACCTCAGATCTCTTTTTTTGTTACGTGCGCTCGCCTGCCTCAGAAGATTATTGTTTGCGTGCTGCGTAGACGGCAAGCACACTGATTTGGAGCTTATTGTCTCCCCTTAATGGGGAGGCATTTGGTACTAATGTTTTGAGTTGTTTTCTTGGGGTTGATTGGTTTTTTGTTGCTTTGAGGTCTTAAGGGTCATCGCACACGCCCTCTGTCTCTCCCTCCCTCTATCTCTCTCCATTCTACGTCTTTAGTACTTTTTCCATGGATTCCGCTGTTTAAGGTGGTTAGTGCAAGAATCAGGAATCACGATCCATGGACCCCGTACCTTTTCCTGTATAGCGACTCTTCGAATCCCATGCCACCACTAGCGTATCTCTATCCTCTTGGTATGTCTTCCTCGTCTGCTACCGCGCAAACCCGCCATCACCGCCATCATCGACTTTCTGTATTTCCTTCTTTTATCCTCTTTTCGTCCGTGGTGATATCGCCTTCGCTTTCATCTTCTTCGTTTGGTGGAGGTGGTATGGAGCGCTCTCTCTCACGAGAGTCATTGCTGTCTTCATCCATTTCCTTGGTCTGCATTGCCATCCCTTGGAGAGACTTTGCGTGCTGCTGCCGGACTTTGGATCTGGAGGGTTGATCAAGTCCCCCAGAACCAGTCGTGTCAGCCTAGGTGCAGGCATGGTAGTAGGTGGTATCTTTCATTACAACCATGGTGACAAGCGCTGAAGACGGCTGCTTGAGGAATATCTTGCGGTTTGGATGAAGGCCCTTTGTGAGGTGAGTGATGTGAGCTCTTTGATGACGATTTGCTTGATTTGGTTCGTGTGATGGCCGGCTTTCCGACTGGTTTGGTAGATTTGGACGGATTCAAAGGTGTCGCACGCGTTTTTGGTGCGAATTTATTGAAGAGGTCCTTGAGTGTCATGCGGGGTAACACTCGTGGTTGTGATTTTCGTGGTGACACTTTCGATGCTGTCGATTTGGTGAGAAATTTGAGAGGTGCAAACCTCATGTAGAGATCATGAATGGTGAGATATGATTTGGGTGAGAAGTAGCTCGCTGATGAGCTTGTTGATGAAGTTGTTGATGGATTTGGTGATGAGCTCTTTGGTGAGCTCTTTGATGATGTGCTCTCTGGTGATTTGAGTGTCAGTGCGTACGTTGAAGCTAAGCTCGTATCTGAGCTCGCTACTGATGCATATGTCGATGACGAGATTGAAGCTGAGCTCGTGTCTAAGCTCGCTCTTGATGAAGCTGAGCTTATTGATAAAGTTCGTGATAATAAAGGCATTGTCGGTTTGACAAAGGATTTGTTTGATTGAGGTTGAGAAGAAGGGACGAGCAATGCTCTATGATTCCTTCTCTTTGGGTTTGTTGTTTTGGGGTAAGCGATCAATGAAGATGCCCTTGAGTTGGTATGTTGATCTTGAGGGACGAAGGGCTCTGTTCAAGCCTTCTCTGAGTGATTAAGCTACACCTAGACTTGATTGAGGGATGAGTACACAGGGTATGTGCAAACCGGGCTCATAACTGTCAGATGCAATCCACATACATATCATCCACTCTCATGCGACTATGCGTCGCTTGGATCTGGAGGGTTGATCAAGTCCCCCAGATCCAGTCCCCTCGCAAAGCTTTGAGATGTAGCTAGCTGATTTGACCTTCTTTCAAGGCGAATGCTTTTGTGCGCTGCGGGTACAACGATAAAGGCTCTAGGTTGGTCTGTCGGCGGAGCTGTCAAAAATTATGGATTCATGGGGATGGTGGATGGATGTACTGTAAGTCAGGTATGTGTAGGCCAGGAGAGAAAGAAGAGACGATGGGTGAAAAGCTTCAAATATTATATCCTTTGTCTGATTTTGGGTTTGGCAGCATTGCATCGCGCATTGTCTTTTAAGAACTTTCCATACAGCCGTTTACCAACAAACTACCATAGACCGATGCGCGCGACAGATGACGATGACACGAGGTCCTGGAATCTTCTATGTGCCTTTGTCAAGAAGAAGCAAACAGGGCAAGGCAGATTGAAGGAGCTTGATGGCTTGCCTTAGCAAATAATTGCATCGCGAAAGCTACGTGAGGGTTTGCTCAGTATCATGTAAGATTTTACTCGATGTCAACAAAGGAGCTGCGCGCGCACGCCGACGCAGGTTGACTTGACAGCAATATCAAACGCTCGGTCGTCTTTGTGAAAGATATGCAAACATCGGCAAAGCGCAAGCAGGTATTCCAAGTTTCGCCAACGCTGAAGCTTTACGAAAACGCACTCTTCTGTTTGGTAATATAGAATCTTCTACTACGGACAATCCCCCGCAGGTGACAAATATTCCTAAACGAGCTTGCACATATAATGACCGAATCCTCTAACATTCGGTTTCTCCGTCAGCAGATCTCCACTCCACTCAAGCACAAGGACCATAATAGCTCATGGCGCCCTCCCTAGGAACCTCATCCGCGTCTGGGGGACCAAGCAGCAATTCCTCTCGTTCCAGTCGTTCACGTAGGGGACAGTCCTCCTCGGCAGACTCGCCAAGCAGCAATTTCAGCTCCTCCCCTTCCAGTTCCAGTCGTTCACGTAGGGGACAGCAGTCCTCCTCGGCAGACTCGCCACCACGGGGCCGACCAGTCCAACAGCAGCGGCAGCACCAGCGGGGCAAGACCAGCGGCGACCAGCCTCTCAAGAAGGCGTCTACAGGATTCACGGCCAGTGCGACGGCGAAACGAAGAACCACGAACGGTGTCGCAAAACGAAGAATTGCCCCTTCCATAAATGCTCGCGTCCAGGGTGTCCCCGGGGGGAGCAACCTCACTTGAAACATGACGGATCGGTGAGGATATGCAGAGAGAAGCGCCGAGTGCCGGATCTTGCTCAAAGGGAGGAGGAGGGGGAGGAGGAGGAAGAGGAGGAGGAGGAGGGGGAGGATGGTCATGACCAGCTGCGTGCGCATGCCCGTCGACCACCACCACAGCGCCAACAACAAGGCCCAACAACCCGTCGCAATCCCAGAGTGGTGAGGAGATTTTACATCCAATCTACCAACCTTAACAGGCAAAGTTGCTGACCCTACGAGCAGAGCAATCGTCCTCCTACACCCGCAACGAACCAAGGCGACGGATTCAACGGAAGAGCCGACGGGTATTCGTCCGACGATGGATACGGCGGGAGCGACGACCGGGATCTGCAAGACACCGGTTTCACTGCTCCCCCCAAGGAGGAAGAAGATGATGGCTTCTCCGGTGAGGACGAAAGACGCTCGTGGTACGATGACGACGAAAATCGCTCGGAGAATGAGAATGAGAATCGTCGCTCGCCTGATGACAACGACGAGACCCAATTCTCCAACGAAGACGACAACGACCACGACGATGACGACGAGAAGACCCAATTCTTCAACGAAGACAACGACGACGACAACGACAACGACGACGACAACGACGAGGAGACCGCAGCCCGCCAAGAGGAAATCCAGCAGTGCGTCGACATCTTCTTCGCGGGGATCCGGGGCGACCGGACCGCCGTCCCCAGCTCCGCGCCCGATGAGCCGGACAAACGCCAAGGGTACTACTGCCTGATCAACAACCTCGACCTCCTCTGGTCTCTGATACTGGAGTACGCGAACGACACCGAGGGACTGATGCATACGGTCGGGTTTCTGATGGGTGGGCGCGGGAGTGAGAGGTATGAACAGGCGATGGAGTACATACATGAGCTGTTGGAGGGGGATAAGAGGAGGAAGGAGAGGGGGTGACTGGACCGAATGTATATTGAATAAAGAGTTCTTCTTTCTTCCAGTTAAGCTTCATTCACTTTACGATTATATTTAACCTCTTAATATCTAATTAATATACCCGAATTGAGATTTAAACTTAAAAGGTTACTTTAATTTCTCCGCTGTTAAACTTAATATACTTAATCGGGAGACGGCATTAAGGTGTCCGAGAAGCTTATAAATGCTTGGTAAAAAAAAAAAACGCACCTTTCCCGAGATTTTATTAGTTATTACGATACATATTTACTGAAGCCTTATACAACGTCCATTGGTATACGTATTATTTGATTATCGTATTAATAAGTGGATTTATGGTATTATAAAGTTAAAGGCCACTTATTAACGAGTTTTAAAGTAATTTACCGCAAGATCGACTCCTTTATTAAGTATAATACTTATCTTTTATTTCGTAACCATCCAAAGCCTCCGCTTTTATTAATAAAACGTATATCTATTAACTTATAATATATAAATAAGAAAAACATATATAAAAATATAAGTAGGTAAAATTACCCCAATAATTTTAAAAAGGGCCCCTTTTAAGGCTTTATCCTATGGCTTTAAGGATATTACTTAAATATTAAAGCTGCCACCCTTTAGTTTTTCAAAATAAACTTTACCGGTAACTTTAGGAAAAATAAGATATCGAGTTATCCCGTAATAGGTTATTAGTTATCTTAAAAGAGTAAGGGATAAGCCGTAAAAAAGGTTAGTGAATTAGCCCTTAAAGCCCCCTTTTACGGACTATATAGCAAGCGGATATAAGTAATTACCTTACTTATTAACTAATCTTTATTAATAAGTTACTTTTTGAAGCTTAAAATTATTAATAAGTTAGCCTTATCGGTATGCCCGCGATAATATCCTTACGATATTAACTCGGTATATAAGCGATTAATAATTTATAGCCCTATTAATAAGTTAATTTATTATTACGTAGATATTAATTAAGGAAAAATGTAATCGATTTTACCGGCATATATAATAAACGGATACCTACTATATATATTTATTAAAAAGGGCTATTATAACGGTAATAAGCTTTATTAATAACTTATTAATAAGCTTTTACCTTAATACAGCGTTTACCTTGCCGTTAATAATATAATCTATATAAATAACGTTAATATCCGTATTTTTCCCCGGATTAAAAAAGCTATTAAAGCTAAAGGTTATATTATTAAATATCTATTACCGTATTTATCGGATTATAATATAATTAAGCTTACTTTTAGTATATTAAAAGCCTAAATAAAACGTTACTTTTAAAAGTTATAATTATACTTTAAATGAAACTTCGGAGGCTTCCTTAGGTTTACGGTAAAAAATAGTGGATATAATCGGTTTTAGGTTGGATGTATCCGTTATAATATAATAGGGTATCGCTTTAAAAATAATTACGAAGTTTTAAAGTAGGAGCTATAACGTTATAAGGACGGTAAGGATAAGTATAAGTATAATAAGTATAAACATAAGTATAATAAGCATAAGTATTATAAATATAAGTATAAAATAAATAAGGATAACGTAATTTAATATTTATAACTCTTATACCGTATATAACTTAAAAGGAAACCAATAAAGTTTTAAATTTAAACGTACTACGTAATTTAAGGGTAATACATCAAGAAATAGGCGTTACGTAAGGCCTCAACAAATCTATATGGTGGTGGCTACTAAAATCTTGGGGGAGGTGCGTTTTTTTTTTGCCAAGCATTTCGAAGCTTCTCGGACACCCCAAAAAGTCATATTTAAGCTTTTCTTTCCTTTATTCCTGTTAATTTTGAAAAGCGTAAGCTTAGTTATATAAATAAAGTAAATTATAAGGCTTTATAAACGCTCGCTCCAGAAACCTTTAACCCGGCATTTTCGAATATTAAAGGGCAGAAAGGCGGCCTTATTAATAGAAAAGGCAGAAAAAGCAGAAAAGCAGCTATATAAGCCCGAATTATTATTATAATAAGAAGCGCTATTAAAAGAAGAAAAAATATTATAACAGATAATAAAACTATAAACCAATAAACCTTAAAGCCTAAAGGATTTTTAAGCCGTAAACGTAAGCTTAATATTAAAGTATATAAAAGTATAAAACTAATAACTATAAGAAGAGATAGAAGGTTAAATTGCTTAATTAAAATGTTTATTAATTTATAAAGCCTTTTCGTTTTCTTATTATTTAAAAACGCTTAATACCATATTAATTAATGATCTTATACCGCTCGATCGAACTTAATAACCGTTACCTTTAAATATACTTTTATGTCTTTAATATTAATAAAAGAAGCCGACTTAATATTATTGAAAGAAACAAAGAATATATAATAATATAATTGAAGTTTATACCTTAAGTATAATTCTTTTAAGCGTTAATAAAGTATTTGCTTTTATTTTAATTCAATAAATTTATAAAAAGCTCCTTAAGCTTACCGATTCATTACGCTTAAAGCTACGAAAACGTATTAACTTTATTCCTTAAGTTCTCGAGGTAAAGAGTTTAAATATATAAATAATTAACGTCGATTAAATTACCGAGATCCTGAACTAAAATTATTAAATTGCCTTTATTATCTACCCGGTAGAAGTTATCATATTAAGGATCGTAATTAAGTCTATTATAAAAGACGTAAGATCCAACGTTAAAGTTAAGTACTCCCTTAACCGGGACGGTATGGGACTGGATTTAATTATGGTAATCCCATACCCGCCGTTACGGCATAAGGATATATCCCGTTCCCGTATTGTCTTTATCCCGGCGGTATAAAACCGGGGAATACTAAGATTCCGGTATTAAGAATAATAATAAAATATTTTCTATTTTAAGTTTAAAATATATTATCTTTAATATTAAGCGGGCCGTTACTTAGGAGATATACTTACTTTTAATATTAAACTTTTTAATTTTTAATTTTCTTTCTATTAAGATTAATATATATCTTATTATATCTTATTGTTTGTGTCTTTAATATATGTATATTATTATCTATATGTTATAAACATTACAATAGTATCTCAGCATTTCCCGGTTCCGTACCGGTGTTATACCGTTACTACCGGTATGGGATAAAGGTACCCTTTCCCTATCCCGTACCGGTCCCGTACCTATACCGTATTTATCCCGCGGAATCTATCCCGTACCGGTTGGGGGAGTAAAGTTAAAAGTATAAAAGAATCGTTTCTTAACTTAACCCGTCAATTAATTTATAGCGAAAGTTATATTATTACCTTTATAAAGTTTTACTCTATACGTAAGGTTAAAAGATCTATTATTATTATTAACGTCCGGAGGGATCCTATAAGCCTGGTTATTAACGATTCTATTATTGATTTTAAAACTTCCCAGATGATTAATTTAGCCGTAAAACTTTATCTATCCTTTAACGAATAATATATTATTAATAATTATTTCCAGCCCGTATACGATATCGAAAAATCGGTTAATTGAATATTATTTTATCTATATAATATTCTTCTTTTTCTGAATATTAAAATTAAGAAATCTTAATCGGAATAAGAATTAATTATTTAATTAAGCGCTTAATAAATTGCCGGATTAAAAAAGCCGTTTCATTAGAGTTAAAGTTGGAAATTAATACTTATATTCGGTATTTATATTAATAGTTGTAAATAAAGATATTATATTACCTTTTTAAAAAATTTAATCTTAATATTAAAATAATAAGTTTTTCTGTTTTTCCTAAAATTTACTATTTAAAAAGATTAAGTATTAGATATTTTATAATAGAAAATATATATCATAATATATTTTTCAATTCATATCAAAACTTCAAAGCTTTTTTTAAAATTAACTATAAATTATAGTTAAAACCTTAGAAAAAAACCTAAAAATAATATGTATTAATAAAAAAAACCTTATTATTTAATTTGAAATTTTTCGATTGAAGTATGTTTTAATAACGTTTTTTTTTCAAAATTAATTAACTTAATTAGAGCTTCTTAATTTTTGTTTTTGAATAACGTTTTATATAAAAAAATTTAATTTCCCGTTTTAACTTTTATATTCTAAAACTAATTAAATAGATTTTTGTTTTTATAATTCTAAAGTACTTATAATTAATAGAGTTTCCAATAAATCGTCTATTATTTTTAAAAAAAATATTAAAATAGAAACCCGGGAAACTTCTAAAAATGTTGAAAAAAAGGTATTATATTAATTTTTTTATTAGAACGTTTGAAAATACCGATTAACTTCGGTAATATATTAAGAAAACAATTTACTTTATAATATTTATTAATAAGGTTATAATATACGTATTATATAAAATGCGTTATTATTAACAATTTTTGAAGCTTTTTTCCGAAAATAATATTTACGCCTTTTATAGAAAGGTTTAAAATAGAACAATTTTAAAATTTCAAAGCGTAATACTTAAAGCTATATAAAAAGGCGTGGAATATTTTTTTATTAAGGAATTTCAACGTAAATATATAAGTTTTATAGTACTTAATATATAAAATTAACTTTATTTATAACCTTATTAAATTCAATTCTTACGAAAAGAATTATATTAATATTAAAATTTATATAATTAGTTCTAATTTTCCGTAATAAATGATTTTTATTTTAGAAGAGAATAATATATATAAAATTATTTATAATAATTATTAGAATTGTTCAATTAAATATTTCATTAACTATTTAATGATATGAAAATTTAATAATTGTAAATTCTAATATAAACTAAATTATTTTTAAAAAACATAATAAGCTAATAATCGTAAATTCTAATATAAAGTAATGTATTTTTTAAAAATACAATAAGCTTTAAATTAATAAAAAAAGATTTCTATATTTTAAAAAAAATATACTTTTTAAACTTATGTTTTATAAAACATTAAACTAGCTTAATCTAAATAACGGTTTTATTTATATTTGAATTTTTATTGTTGAAATTGTAACCAGCTTATTAATTAAAAGGGTTTAATAATATAACTTACTTTTAATTATATAAGATTTGAGATTTTTAACGAAATGTCTTTATTTTAATAAGAAAAAAAGTTTTACTAATTAATACATAAGCTTTAATTATTAATCTAAAAAGTGATTAATTTAAGAGTAATATTATTAAAATTGATATATATTTATTTTAAATAAATAAAATTCATTAAAGTAAATATAATTCTATATAGTATAAACTTATTATATTTCCTTAATTCAAATATTTTTTTATATTAAGAAAACCTTAATTCTACGATTTTATAATTTTATAATTTTAATTCTTCTTTAATTCTTTTTCGTTGTATATTTATATTGAATAAAAGGCTAAGGAGAGATGGCGGCGACGAAAGAGCTTAATATTGCTTAAATAAATGTGCAAGTGAGTAATACGTAAAAATACGATATAAACCTGGAAAATACGTTATATAATAATAAGGTAATAAGGGTTAATAATAAAAGTAAAAAGGAGACGGTTAAAGGGCCGGTAAATAAGTAAGGAGAAACGTTATATAATAATAATAATTACGATAAGCGTTATTAAACCGGATATGAAAGTTAAACCGACTAAAAGATATAAAATAAAACGAAAACGCGTAATAAAATAATAAGTATAATAGGGGGGAAAAACGATAATAAAGGATTTAAAAAGGCTTTTAAGGATTTATTAAGTAATAATTCTATTCAGGATAGAGTTAACAATTTAATTTAAATAAGCCTTTAAAGCGTTTAAGCGTTTCACTAAAAGGTAAATAGAACGGGGGGGAATTAGAGCGGTTAAAGGGGATAATAAAAATAAATATATTAAAGACGTTTACGGGCATAATACGAAAGGCTATAAATTAGATAGAAAAAATAATAAGTCCGAACAAGGCGTATAAAGGTTAAAGGGGCGAGGATACGGTTAAGAAGGAGGAAGTAATAAGGAAGGTTCAAACGGTAATAATAAGATTAAAAAGCGAAAAAAAAAGATCATAATAAAAATAAACCCGTTATAATTAATCAAATTATTTAAGATATTTAAAAAACCCTCAATACAATAAATAACTATAATAAGGATATTACGTAACGGTAACGTCTTATTAAACGTAATATCGTTAAAAATAAAAGAAAATTTGAAAAGAATAATAAAATAAATAAGATAAAGCTAATATAAATCGGCGTTAATACTTCGTTAATTATTTATAATAATAGTAAATAAACTTTATTTATCCCGGTTTAATATGTAAGATAAAAAGCCCATTAAAAAATATTTAAAACGGGAAAATAACATCCTTTATTTAAGGTTCAAAACAATAAACTTAAATACTCGTTAATCGCAAAAAGGTCAAACGCATATAAACGGGCTAAACGGTATTCTTCGGTTTAAATAAATAGTATAATAACAGTAAAAAATAATAAGATCTTAAATAAAGGGATTATAAGAGGAAACTTTTTAAAGATAATAAAACCGTAAAATAAAACGGTAAATATATATTAATACTTTAAGTATTAAAGCTACGGTTATATTACCTTATAATATATATATAAGGTTAAATACGTTATATACGTTAGAAAATACGATACCCGGGAATACCAGATATTAATTATAAAAGGTTAGATAAAGGATAGCTTTACCTATATAATATACAGAGGGAAAGGGTACTTAACGTAAGACTTTAAATACCCGGTTAAAATTAATAAGCTTAAATGAAAAGAACGTAGGATTACTAATAAGATCTAACGTTATAATATTAAGAATATTAACTCGGAAAAGCCAGGTAAATAAATCTTAAAAAAGAAATTAAGAAAGTAAACAACGATAATTAAACGGTTACTATAAGCGGAAGGAAGAAAAGGAAATTATTACTTAAATTAAATTTAAATCTAAATTTAAGCTTAAGTTTTAAATTAAGTTTGAATAAAAGAACCTTAATATTATGGGTTAATTAATTTATTAATTTAATTAAAACGGCGGGGAAAACAGGGTAAAGGACCTTAATATTGCCGGGATAAATAGGGAAAATGATTATTAAGATAAAGGTAAACTTAACCTTAAAGAATACCAATAAAGGACTTAACTTAAGAACCGATATATGAAACATTAATAACGTTAAAAGCAATATAATGTAACGTACGCGGAGAAATAAATAAAGTTATAAAGCCGTTATTTACGGAAGATAAGGTTAAATACGTTAATATTATTATTATATAAAAGTTATTATATAACCGTTTTACGTATTCTTTAATAAACTTAAGAAGAGGTTTTATTTACAATTTTAAAGGGAATAAAATAACCCGGATACACTTTTATATTAATAAGAAATTAAACGTTCATAACTATAAGGTAATATATTATAGAAGTAATTTATATACGTTACGTATTATACGGGAAGGCCAGTTAACGGGCGAATTTTAAATCTATGACGTATATAATTTACCGTTAACAAATAAACAAAAACTATTTATAATACCGTTATTAAAATAAATATTAAAAAAATAAAAGGAACATTTATTATTAAAGGAACATTTATTATTAAAGGATTTTAATCTATATTATGAAAATAGAATATACCGTATAAAGCATACTCCGGGAAGCGGGACGGGATGGGACGGGATCTAGCAACATATATCTGATCCCGTATAGGATAAAATAAGGCTATATCCTATCTTATCCTATCCTTATCCCGCCGGGATAAGATAAAGATATATTAATATTTTAATATTTATTATTAAAATATGTTTAATAAAAATTAATTAACTAAAATAAAAAAAAATTAATTTATTAATTATATTCTTTAAAAATTACAATAAGTATAATAATAATTGTATTAATTCTTATAATAATAATTTTAGTTATTTATACGTTTATATTAATATTATTCTTTTTTTAAGTATTTATATCCCTTTAAGTATTTATATCCCTTTAAGTATTTATATCCCTTTAAGTCTTAATACCTTCCCTTTAAGTAGTTATAATATCCGTATAAGTATTATTATTATCGTTATTAATATCTTTATTACCCCCGCTATTACCGTTATTATTATCGTTATTATTATTACCGTTATTACTATAGTAAGGTTTATTACCGCCACTACCACCATTATTATTACTATAACTACGCAAAGCACCCCGGGTACTACTACCCCAGGATTTACCGCCCCGGTATTTACCACCCCGGGATTTATTACTATGTTTAAGCTAATAACTTAAACCGCTTAAAGGTTATATATTTATAGATAAAAGTATAAAGCTTGGCTATCTTATAAATATAAGGAGGGAGAAAGCTTTACCGGCTTATATTATCGCCTTAATTAATTAACTATTTTTAACTTAAATAATAACGTATTTAACGTAAATATAAACGAGATTATATACTTTTAAAATAAAATTGATAAAGTATAAGAAATTATATTAATAGTCTTATATTTAAAGTAAAAGATAAGATATATTTTTATTATCTTTCGGATTATATAAATAGTTATTTATTAATACTCCCCCAACCGGTACGGTATGGGACGGGATTTAATTATGGTCTTCCCATACCGGCCGGTACGGTATAAGGGTATTTCCCGTTCCCGTACCGTCCCTCTCCCGCCGGTATGGGACCGGGAAATGCCAAGATCCCGGTGGCAAAACTATTATCTTTAAATCAGGTAATATTTATTTATTTTAAGTATAAAATATACTATTTTTAATATTAAGCGAGCCGCTAAGCCTATTTAAGAGAAACATTCACTTTTAAGATTGAATTTTTGGTTTTTTTTCTTATAATTTTGGTATATATATCATTATTTATATACTATAAATAGTAAAACGGTATCTTGGCATTTCCCGGTACCATACCGGTCCCATACCGTTGCCACCGGTACGGGATAAGGGTACCCTTTCCCTATCCCGTACCGGTCCCGTACCTATCCCGTACCTATCCCGCGGGATTAATCCCGTACCGGTTGGGGGAGTATTTATTAAGATTGAAAATCGTTTTTATAAATTTAACTATAAGTAATCTTTCTATATAAACGTACGATTAACGTAAAAAAAAGTTAAGGTTTAATTAATTTTTAATAATATTTAATTTTATATAATATTTTTATTAAATTAATTATATTAATTTTAATAATTATAATAATAATTATAATAAAAAGTTATTCCTATATTATATTTTGTATAGTCTTTTAATAATTAATATTCCTTAACTTTTTAAAGTCTTTGTATTATATATTCATTATAATAATAATTAAGCTTTTTTTTTAATTATTTTTTTGATAATCTATTCAATACGGGTTATTATATACGGTTTAATAGACGTATATTAATATAAAAATAATGTTTATTAATTATTGTATAATAAAAAGGATATAAGGGATATATATTGATTAAGTATAAAATATACGTATAATCAAATATAAAATAAAAAATACTTAAGGTAAAATTATTAATTAATACGGATTTATAATAAATCTTAATACCCCGGGATTGATATTTATTTAAACTTAACGTTAAAAATGTAAATACTTTAAATTTATTTAGAAAAAGTTAAATAATATAAAGTATTAAGTATTATCTCGTTATTATTTAATATCTTAATTAACGATTTTTTTATTTATCTTTTTAATAATTAAAGCTATTAAATTTAACATCATTTAATCTTTATAAAGCCTATATAACGTTAAGTTTAATCTTAATTAGTTTAAAAGAATAGGTCTTAAAATAATTTAAGAACTCGGTAATATACGTAATATATATTGTTTTAATAATATAAACCTTTTAACCTGTAATTAAATTATTTATATTAATCTTTATGATAATTAAAATATAATTTTTTATAGATTCTTAGCCTTGAGATATAACCTTAAAAATTTTATTAAAAGAGGTTTAACGTATATTTTATTTATGAATATATTTATTAAAATTCTTAGTTTTAAATTCTTATTTTTTTTATTTTCTTTGTTTATTTTTAATTAACTTATTAAGTAATTTCTTATTTTAATACCTTTATAAAATTATCGTTTTAAGTTTTATAATTATAAATTTTATTAAGAATTTTCAGAACTTTTCTATAGATTTCTTATTTAAAATAAAATCCAAAGAAAATAATCGTTATATATAAAGCTTTAAAAGTTTAAAGTTTAAACGTTTCTTTTATATATATTAGTTATTTAAAGGATAAATCTTTTACGATTAATAATATTATTCTTTAAAATCATATACTTTATAAATTACGTAATAAAACATTTAGTTTACAAATAAAATTTAAAATAAAGAAAGAACTTTCATAAGATAAATTTCTTATGATTAAAAATATTATTTTTTAAAATAACTTATTTTATAAGTTACTTAAGAAGAAGCTTAATTTATTAAAAAAATATAAAGCAAAAAAAAAGCTTTTATAAAACTTAAATATAATAAAATTATATTATTATATTATTTGATTTTACCCTTTAAGATAATAATTCGAAAAAATAAAGCATATAAGTTAAACCGCCTTAAACTATTATTTATTTAAGTTAAAGAAAACTAATAAATAAAAAAATTTATTATTAAAGACCAGGTTTTATTAAAAATATAAACTTAAAAAAACGCGAAAATTAAAGTTAATATATAATAATAATAATCCTTTATAAAAGAATTTAAGTAATAATAAAGCAATAATAAATATAAGCCTTTATTATTATATATATAAAATTAATTTAATTATAATAAACCCAAGATTTATAGCGCTTTTAATATAAATAAAAATTAAAGAGATTAACTTAAATAAATTTAATATTAAAAAGCTTTAAATGAATATAATTAAAATATAAAATATTTAATTATATAATTATAAAATAATTTAATTTAAAGGAATTAAACGCTTATAGTATAACCCGATTAAATTTATATAACGTAAAATATAAAAACTATGAATAAATTAAATATTTAATTTCTTAATTTTTATATATATTTTCAAGGAAGTATTTCAAGATTCAAGTTTTATAATTATTATTATATTAATTGATTATAACAGTAACTATTTATATAAGGATTTATTATTATTATATAAATTCTTTCTTAAGTAAAAGTAAATAATTTAACGTAATAAAGTTATTTATATTTATAAGCTATTTTTGTATAATCAGGATTATAAAAAGGATAAATAAATAATATTGTTTAAGCTTATATCTTAATGGGAGGATTATTATTTTAAAAAGTAAAACTAAGACCCTATAATAAATATAATAAAAGCAAAAGAAGCTTAAATATTAATTATATATAACTTTAAGGATAAGATTTTTACTAATTATTAACGTATTATTATAATTATTAATAAATTAACTATGATTCTTAAGGGTAATAATTTCTATTATAACCTTTATTGAAAAAGATATATTTAACTTAATAAAAAGTCTTTGATTTTAAGGAATATAATTAAATATAATATTACTCTTATAAAATTACTTCCTTGTAATTAAAAAATTTATAATTTAATTAGAAATTTAATTAAAAAATATAGCGGAATTTAATTTTTTAATTAAAGTTTAAATTAATAGAAAGATTAATTTAACTAATCTTAATATATTTAATAAAACTTCTTTTTACGATATTATAATAAAAGTTAAGTCTTTTATTATTTAATAAGTTTAAAAGGCTATTAAACCTCATTTAATAATTAAAATCGAAATTTTATAATAATATTTAAATCTTAAATAAAAATTACTTATTTTTACACGTTTAAATTAATTCTATATCCTATTATATTAAAATAATTTATCTTATATATATGATAATAAATAAGGTTATTAAGATATATAGATGAATCATAGATTAAAAACTTATTATAAATTATTTTATATTGGAATTTATTAATAAAATAAATTTTATAATTTTTTATAACGCTTTAAAGCTTATAAAATAAAGTTTATATCTTTTTATTCTTCTTTTCCCGGATTATTTCTTTGACTAATCTCATAAAGCTTATTTTTAATATTATTAATACTATAGACTTTTAGAATCGGTACATTTTATATAATATGGTATTTAACTTTTATTAATTATTAAAGGGTTAAGGATTACTAATAAAGCGTATTTTTATTTTTTAATTTATGAATAATACGTTATATTAGAATTATTTGTTAAGGGACTTTTTACGTAATCTTATTATAACCCTTTAAATCCTATAATTCTATAATTCCTGAAATATAAATTACTTTGTTTAAGGTTATTTTTTTATATAAAAATTAAGGAGCTTAATAATATAAAGATTATATTAAAGGTAGAAAATAGTCTTTTATTATATATATTATAAAAATTATTTTAATTTAATATAAAAGGAATTATTCTTTAAGAATAGTGTTTTAATATAAGCTTTTAAACCTTACTTTATAAACATCATATAAAGTATATTTATTTATTGCTTAACTATAAAAGAATTTCTTGGTATTAGTACGCTTTTATTGTATTTTAAGGTCTTTTTTATTTATAAGGATTTTAAATTCAATCCTATTATTTTCTTAAAAATGGTTTACGTAAAGGATAACTATTAATTTTATTATAAGTTTATATACTTATGATATTTCTATAATTACCTTAAATGTAATCAATAAAATATTAGATGATTTTATAAGTTATGATTAGAAAGAAGTATTATTCTTTTATTTCATTTATAGATTTCATTTATATTTAATTTTATTATATTATTATATTTTTTAATACATTTAATAATATAAACTTAATCTATATAGACCTTTTAATATTAGACTCTTTAATATCGGGATTAAAGCGTAGGTTTAAGTATTATATATATAAAATAATTATTAAAAATAAGTTTAAGCGGATTTAATTAAATACTTAATATAAAATATTAATTAAAAATCCGATATCTAAAACCTTTTTAAAGAAGGTATTATATATATTAATATTAATATAAAATGATTTTTTATTATATATAGAAGATATAATAAAGGCTTATGGTATTTGAGAAAGAATAATATATTAAAAATAAAGAATTATATAGCGATTAAGAACTATAAAAAAATTAATTATATTAAAAACTTAAGATAAATATTGATTTAAATTGATATAATCGATAAAATAATTGGATTTCCTTTTTAATCGGATTATTATAAAGATAATTATAAATCCCTTTTTAATTAATTTTATAAAACCTTATTAATTAATAAGTAAAACTATTATTTAATAATAAGGTTTTAATATAAAAGGATTTCTTAAAGTAATTATAATAATAAATTATTATTATAGGATTATTATTTATTATCGTTAAGTATATTAAGATATTAGCTATTTATTTATTTTAATTAAGGACTTATATTGTTATCCTTAATAATAATTAAGAATTATATAATAAAGCGTTTTAAAAAAACTAAATTATTTTTATTAAAAGATCTTCTTAAGGACGGTAATAAGGTTTTATTAATTATGAATAATTAATTTATTAATACTAAATAGTCTTATATAATAATTTTAATATATTAAATTAGTTAAGATTAAGAATATTATAATATGTTCATTAACTTTAAGTATATTAAAGGTGTTTTAAGTTATGTTTAATTGTTTGGGATAATATCCCTTAATATAATATTTTTTTCTTTTATTTATACTTATAGTTTTTATATAACTTTAAAGTATTAATCTTTTTTTTTATTATTTTTTTATTCGTTAAAAACATAATTTATAATAACTTTATTTTAATATTTGCTTTTTTATTTTATAATTTTAAGGTTGACTTATCTATTACTTTATATACGTATCTTAAATAAACTTAATAAGTACTATATTTATACTTTAATAGTCCTTAATAAGTTATTAAGTTATTGGATTATTTGGTTTTTAGGATTATACCTTCTATAGTAAGTAAATAGTTTTTATTATTTTTATTTCTTATTTACTTTATTTTCTTTTCTATAATATCTTAATATATAGCTTTCTTTTTTTTATTGTTAATTTTTTTTAAATTATGGGTTGTTCTTTTAATATATATAATCGTCCGTTTCTATTATTATAAATATTATTAATTTAATTAATATTACCCTTTCTTTATATATTATATATTATTTATATTATTTAATATTTTTTTATATACTTAATAATAACTTTAAATACTATATTATTTCCTTATTTATTTTATTGGGTATTAAATTTATAAATTTAACTATCTTTTACTTTTATTTAATAAGTTATTATTTATATAAAATTAAGCTTATATCCGGTTTTAAACTATTATTTTTATCATTTAAAGTATTTTCCCGGGCACCCCCGTAATCTTTTTAATATTCCTAAGTTTCTTTATCATCTTTTAAGTAGTTTCATTACCGTTATATCTTTTCCGATTTTTTAAATACTTTACTCAATAGTTTTTATTTATTTCTTGTTTAATTTAATTTTATTTTATTTTACCGCTTTAAATAATCCGATAATTTATTAAAGTTCTTTTTTTTGGTTTTCGCTTTTCCTTTTAGCTTTTTTTTTATTTATTCCTTAATTTGTATAAGTTTAACTTCTTCTTTTAAATAATTATTTTCAGTTCGTCGTTATTTCGCGGCTATATTTATTATTATATTTACTTCCTAGCTAACGTCCTTATTAAAGGGGTGTCCTTCTTTTACGGTAATAATTTTATAACTGAAACCATCGATTATTCCTTTATTACTACTTTATTAAGGACCTTTCCTTCTTCCTATATAATTAAGCTAATAGTTATTATATATATTAATATATTTAATTAATCGTTAAGCGGTACGGTTATAAGTAATAATAATAGTCGGAAATCCGTATTATAATGCCCGTTTTTACGGTCTTGAGCTTTTTCTTATATATATCTTTTTTTATTAAAGCTTACGTTATTTCCGTTATATCTTTATTAATAATTTATATATTCCTTTATTTAAAGATATATTATAATATTTATAATAAATAGAGTATAATGTTATATTAAACAATTAAAGTTATTAATATAAAGGTTTTTAAACTTAATTAAATTAAATAGTCTTAAAGTAAATTATATTTTTTTTTTAATATTTTAATTAATATATAAATTCTATTGGTAATTTTACGGCTGTTAATTTATATTTACCGTTTAATTATTAATATTTTATTAAGATAAATTCCAAAATCGGTTTTAATAATTAAATTATTAAAGTAATATTACTTATAATAGTTATATAAACGCTATTTATATTATTAAGACGTCCTGGGATTTTTTATCTATATAGTTCTAAGGGTATTTAATTTATTACGTTCTTTTTATTTATAATATTTGTATAATTGCGTTATATTCATATATATTAAATTTATTTTTAACGTAATTTTTTAAAGGTTTCCGTTTATATAATTTAATTAATTTATAAATATTTAAGTTTTAAAATTTGCTTTTGTATTTTTTTTTCTATGTTAAGTTCTTATTTTTTTTTTATTTTTTCTATAACCGTTTTACCTTAAAGTATACTTTATAAAGATTAAGTTTTTTATATACGTCTCTTATTAAATATTTATAGAGCTTTATATCCGTTAACCCGTTTTTAAAACGATTGATTTTGTTTTTTAATATATATTTAATTATTTTATGTATTATATTCTTTAATCTTTTTAATTTAGTATCCTTTCCATTTAAGTTTTATATAATATAACATATACGTTTATAGTAATTAAAAATAAAATTAATTCCTTAAAATAGTACTTTAGTATTATTTCCTATTTACTTTATAAGATTATTAAGATTTAATTCCGGGAATTCTTAACTTAATAATTTTTAAAAGTTCTTTATATCTTCCTCCGTAACGTTATTTATAATTTTATTTATAAGCAATACTTTAATTTCTAGTTATTTTATTTAATATATTATATCTTTTTTAAATCTTATTTTTATCGCGTTTATCCATTAATTAAGGGAAGTATCTTTTTTAATCTTTTTTTATACGTTATGGATTTAACTTTATACATTATTTAATTCTTAATTTATAAAATAAAGTCTTAATCCCGGGATATATTATAAATGTTTATTATAAAGTTTCCGATAATTTTAAGGTAAAAGTTAGAATTATTAATGGTATTATAAAAAAAATTTTATTTAATTCTATTACTATTATTAAGGAAAATATTTAAAACCATTTAAGTATTTCCTTTACCTTTCATATATATTAATTAATTCCCCTTTAGCTTTAAAGGATTAAAGGATTTTTAATGATATTTTATTACTCCTTAGAGAAAGGTTAATAAGGTTTATTATGAAGTAATCTTTAATAATATTTATAATTATTAATAAATACGGGATGGCCCTATAATTTATACGAATTTATCTTAATTTTCTCCATCCTTTATTTCATATAAAGTAAAAAAACCATATATTCTTTTTAATAAAGGAAATAAAACAATAGTAAAAAGAATAATAATACCGTAAGTAATCTCTTAATTTATATTATAATATTTAACTTTATTTTTTTTACTTTAAAGGTATTAAGATATATATAATATAAAATTTTTTATCGTTAATATATTATTAATATGAATAAAAAAAATTTAAAAAAGGGGTTTACGGTTACTCCGGGCAACTATGTTTTATTCTTATCTTTTTTACTTTTTTTTAAAAAGGAAAAGGTTAAGTCAATATATAAATATATAACGTTAATAAGATAATATATATGGAGAAAATAGCGACGAATAAAGGGACCCTAAAGGTCTAAAACAATACGTATACGTATAGCTTTAGCGATAATAAGAAAAGTATATTAAGTATAATAAGTAAAAGTAACGTAATAATTAAAAATAAGGTAATAAATAGGTAAGTAGCTTATATTAATAGAAATAACGATAACGTATACAGGCAATATAATAATAATAAGCCGGATAACGCTTAAAATAAATAAAAAAATTAAAATTAATAAAATACACGTATTAAAGCGCATAAAACGCATAATAATAATGCGGAAATAATAAATAAATAAAAGGGTAAAAAAGCCGATACGGTATTAACGGCGAGGGGTATAAACGGGGGGAAAGGGTAGAAAAACCGCGGTAAAAATATTATTAAAAGTATATAAAAGGGAAATAAAGTTAATAAAAAGGATAAAACTTTAAGGGATTAAAAATAAAGGGCGGAGACGGTACGTCGCCCGATAAGTAAAAGCGAAAAGGCGGTAAAAAAAACAATAAAAGCCTTAAAAGGACTTTTTACGGTAAAATAAAAGGATATTACGTTAAAGACTTAACCGATATTACGGATTAAGTTAAAAAACGTAAAAGATTTCTACGTAAAAATAAAGGTAAAATTAAAGAAAACGGAGCGGCTATAAGGCTCTTAAAAGGCGGTAATAAGGGCGTTAATAAAGGGTAAAGACGGCGGCTTAAGGTTAAATATATAAAGTGAAAATATAAAAACGGCGGCCCTTTAAATAAGAGAAAGCTGGGCGATAAAGGTAAGAAAAAGGGTATTTACGGTAAAGAATAAGGAGATAACGGAGGAAAAAACGGCCGCGTTAAAGAAGGCGAAAACAATAACGGTCCGCCTATTTAATAATGAAAAGAGGAACGTAACGGTAAAAGTAAACCCGCTATAATTAATAAGGGCTTTTAAGGTAATAACGGAACTATTAATAGAACAGATTATTACGGTATATAAGCTATAAAGTAAAGATATTTTCCTTAATATAACGTCTTTAAAAATAAAAGAAAGCTTAAAGAAATTTAAGGCTTAAATTAATAAAAAAGAATATAAGTTAATTAAAATTTTAAGATAATCGTTTACCGTTATAATAAATAAAATATATTTATTACGTTTTAAAGAAATTAAGAAAAAAACCATATTAAAGAGTATAAAAAAAGAAAATACGGTTTTTTACCTATAGCTTAAGATCGTTAATTATAAGCTTCCGCCGGTAATAAAAAGACTTAATTCCTTAAAATACGTAAAGAGGTATTCTACCGTTATATTAAGCGTAATATTAATAAAGATATATAATAACGTCTTAAATAAAAGGATTATTAAAAAGGGATTTCTTAAGATAATTCAGCTATAAAATAAAGCGGTTAATATTTATTAATATTTTAAGTATTAAAGCTATAAATATATTATTATAAAATACTTTAATATTATAAAATATATAATTTATATTAAAAGTTATAATACCTATAAGTATATAAAGCTGGTAATTAAGGGGCTTATAAAGGGTATATTTAAATACGTTACGTATAATAAAAAAAGATACCCAGTATAAAATTCTAAGTATATAATAAGAGTTAAGGAGACTAAACGTAAGGAAACCCGGATAACCGTGAAAATCCAATGGTATAACGTATATAAAATTAATTTAATAAGTTAATTAAAAATAACCTTAAAATGCGAGCTTAATTAATTAAATAATAAAGGGTAAATAACGGTAAAAAAGAGAAAACTCCTTATAATCCCGACCTTAAGGACCGGCCATCCTATGTCTTTAATAGTAGCCAGGAAAATATTAAGATAAAAAACGCTTAACTTTAATGGGAAGTTTATAACCTAAATAAATATAAAAAAAAAAATTTTATAAAGGTTAATATATAATATATTAATATTTTTAAGAATAATATAGTATAACGTCCGTAATAAAGGAATTAAAATAATAATATTAATATTTAAGTTTAAAGAAGTTAAAAACGTTAACGTTATAATAATATAAAAATTATTATATAGCTTATATATATATTTATTTATTAACTTAAGGGAAAGGTTTTACTTAACCTTTAAGGAAAATAAAATAACCAGAATATACTTCTTTGTAAATAAGCGGCTTAACGTAAATAATTGAAATATTATTTATTATAATAAAAACCTTTATATACTCCGTATTATAAAAGAAAAAGACTTAAAGAGCGACCTTAATATTTATAACGCGTATAACCTACTACCGGTTAATAAAAAAAGATTTTTTATAATACCGTTACTTAAAGAAATTTTAATTATTTTAAGTAAATATATATTACTTAAAAACTTTAATTTATATTACTATATATAAAACGAAGAAAAGTATATAATAAATTATATTAAATTAAATAATTTATGAATAATTATTACTTAAGTTAATTTCTTATTATTAATATTATAAAAGATTATTACATAAGAAAGTTATAAGTTTAAAATAACGATTAATTTAACCTTTAATATAAAAAAGGTTACTAGCATAATTATAATATATAGGTTATAAAAGGACTTAAAATATAACTCGGATTATATACCGATATAAATAACCTTAAACTAGATTATTAATATAACCTTATTATTACCGGTAAAAAAAGCATAAAAAACAATTAAAAAAGTAAAAATTTATATAAAAACGGAAAAGATAATAATATAATTCATAAACCTCCCTTAATTAAATAATAAAAACCGGATCGATTTTTTCATAAAGTGAATAATAAAGGTATTAAGTAAAATAATCGATAAAATTATCTTAATAATAAAGTTTTCTTAAAGAGTTAAAACTTATTAAAATAAAGGGTATATAACCGCGATTATAAAGGTGAAAAAACTAATTAAGTAAATTTCCAAATATAAAAATTAAGAAATATTTAATTAATTAAAGGTTATTTAAAAGGAAAAAGAAAGGATTATTAAGAAGGTTAAGTAAATATACTTTTAGTCTATAATATATAACTTAGCGGTTTTATTTTATAATATTTAAAAGTTAACGAAGTATAATAAAGAATAAAATAAGAACTTAAAGTTTATCCTTAAATTCCTACTTTTTAAAAGACCCGATAATATATTAATTAATACCTTTAACGGTAAAATCGAGGCCCTTAAAGGAGTATTTTTCCCCTTTCCGTTAAAAGTTAACTTAAACGATATTAACGGCGTTATATACTTTAACCCTATATTAATAAATAAAATATTAATATAAAATATAATAATTAAAACGATTAATAAATTAAAGAAAAATAAAGCCCCGGGATTAAATAAGATTCTTAATAAATTCTTAATAATAATAATTTTACCGTTTAAAAAGGTTTTTATTTATTTTTTTTAAGTATATTTTAACGTCGGTTATTATTTATATATATTTAAAGAAATAAAAATAATCATCCTTAAAAAGCTTATTAAGCCGGATTACTTTAAAATAAAGTCTTATAGACTTATTATACTTTTATATACGTTAAAGAAAACCTTAAAAACGGTAATAATGAAGATCCTTAATAATTATATAAAAAATTATGGACTTCTCCTTAATTAATAAATAAGAATAAGGAAAAATCGGTTAATAAAAATAACCCTTAAAAAACTAATTAATAACGTATATATAATATAAAGTTATAAGAAAAAGTATATCGTAAACCTTTTTTTCTTAATATTATAAATGTTTTTAATAAAATAAATTATTAAAAATTATTATATAATTTAAAAAAGAAAAGAATATTATTTTTCTTAATTAAGTAAATAAAGAATTTCTTAAGTAATTAATTTACGTTAATTAACCTAAAATAAAAAACAAGCTTAATAAAGCCCGTTATAATAGGGATTCTTTAAGGATTATTTTTTTTTATATTATTTTTATTCTTTAACGGTTTATTAATTAAAAAGCTTATTAAGTTAAAATAGAAGGTTTAAGTTAAAAGCTTTATTAATAACGTTTACCTTTTAATTTATAGTATTTTTATATATATAAATTATTTAAAATTAAAATAGGCTTATAAAGTTTATTTTTAATAAATAAAAACCTATAAAACTTAATTTACGCCATTTAAATATAAGTTTATTTATATAATTAAAAGCCCGAAACTATATAATATAATAATTATAATAAACTTAAATAAAATTATAATAAAGCCGGAGGCCAATATTAAAGCTTTTAATTTTTAAATAAATAAAAAACTTAATTAAAAAAATTATATAAGAAAAGTTTAAAAAAAAATAACTTTATAAGAAAAAAGCCTTATTTATTCCGCCGTATTAATATAAAGAGCTACGTTATAAAAAGCCCGGATTATTTATTAAGCTATAATAAATTTAATTATAATATACGTTATAGCCATTTAATATATACTTAAAGGTACTCCGGAATATAAGAAAGAACTTATTTAAATATTATAAAAAGTCTAAAATTGGTATTTAAGAGTAATTAACGGAGCCTATAAAGTAACCTTTATTCCGGTATTAAAGTCTAAGGTTTTTATATTATTAATTAAAATTTTATTAGATTAAATAATCGCTTAAATAAGGTTAAAGAAAAGTATATATTTAATTACGATAATAAAAAATAAACGGATCCGTTAAAATCTTAATAAGTTTTAAGTTAAAAAGAATAAATTAAAGATATTTATCTTTTTTTTTATTAAAATAAAATAAAAATAAATTAAAAAAAAAATTAATTTTACCGGTATCCCGGAGGTTAGCTTAAGCGGATATAAATTCCCGTTAAACGTAAAAAAGATTAAAATTTAAAAAATTTAAAAAATAAAAGTTATAACGATTATTTTATAAATTATAATAAAATAAATTAAACGTTAATAGAAGTATAAAGACTTTATATTTTAAAGTTATTATTATTTAACTTTTAATAATAAAAAGATTATTAATAAATATTTCCATTATTATAATATTATAAAAAAGGATAATAATATATTAACGATTTAATTTCAGACGGATAAAAATAATTTAATTTACTTCCTATTTATTATATATATTAAGGGTTAAATAAACGCCGAATATAAATATAGATAAAAGAAATAAAACGTTATATACGTCCTTATTTTTTATTTTTTATTTACGGAAATTAAGTTAAAATTTATTATAAACGTTAATATTTATAATTATCGTTAAATATTATTTATAAAGTGAAATATCCGGGTAATTATTAAGTTTATAATATTTACCGGATTATTATTATAGTTTAACTTCGTTATAAAAATAAATAAGGTTATTAAAGACCTTGTAAAAAAGGTTTATTACCGGTTAAAGAAGAAAAAAGGAGCGGAAATAGGTTATATTAATTATATAAACCGGAAAGTATCTTTTATAACCGTAAGGATATAATAATAAACGCTTATTAAAAATCTTGAAAAAAATTAACGGCGATAATAATATAAGAAAAATATATATTAAATACGTAAATATTAATAAAGATATTTAAAGGTATTATATAAAGTTAAAGTAATATAAATATATAAAGGAGCGGAAGAATAACGAACTTAAAAATAACCCTTATAAAAATACGGTTATAATATTATAGATTTTCTTAAAGGAGTTAAAATATAAAAAATATATAAATAAATTATTACTCTTTAAACGGCCATTAATATCCTTTATTTTAAAGGATAAAAGGTAAAGGTTTAATAAACGCCGGTTTTTATTTTAACGTTATAAGTATTAAGTTTTTATGGTTATTAATAAGGTTAAAAGGCCGCGTATTAAGGAACGCCGGAATTAGCTTAACTAGACCCGTAGTATAAATCAATCAATCAATCAATTAATCAATAACGTTAATAAGGGCCCTTCTGGTCTCTTAAGTTATTATATAAGTGTATATAAATTATTCTTTATTATAAGTTTATATTCCCTTTTAAACTAAAGTGGGTTTTGGTTATTTATTTTAATCTTTTTTACTTTTTATACAAAAGAGCCTTAAGGAAAATACCGTTAAATTAAATAAGTTTTATATTGGTAACCGCTATAAATTACTATTAATATTTTTAATATATATATAATATAATTACTATTATAAATATATTTATTTTAGCTCTTTATTTATTTATTAATTCTTTAAATTAATTTTATTACTTATTTCTTCTTATTAATTACTTTTTTGGTTTACTTTTTTGGTTTTTTAATTCTTAATTACTCGATTTATAACTTAAAATAAAGCGCGTATTACGTCCGATTAACGTATTATATAGCTTATAGTTATTTCCTAGGAATTTTAAAGATCAGTTTAAACCTCTATAAATAATTTAGAATTTAATTATTACTTAAATAACTTTTAACTTAATAATTTACGTTTTAATAAAAAACATCTCTTTAAAAAGTATATATAATTATTTAAACCTTATTAAGGAATTTTATTTTCATTATTTTTATCGTTAAGATATATGGTCTTATTCGGTTATTCCGATAGTTATTAAAGAATTTTATATATTTATTAATATTAAGATACCCGGTATTACTTACGGATTTTAGAAAATCGCTTACCCGGTATAAGATAATCTTCGGAATTAACTTTATATCTTTACGGAATATATATAATACTCTAAATTAAATTAAAAAGTCTTATTTATAATAAATAGGTGGGTTGTTCGGAATTATTTTATAAGACTTATAGTTTAATTATTTAAGAAAATTTAATAAGACTTATGATTCGGTTAAGTTCAGTTATTTATGTTAACTTAATAAGTTTTATATTGTAATTATTACGGTTATTAATTATTAAATAATAATTTTACGTTATTTAAGGTAATTAATTTTTTTCTATTTTTTTTCTTTAATTACTTTAATTTCTTTTATTTTAAGAAAGCGGCTTATATTAATATATAAATTGTAATTTCCTTAACGATAATTTAGAATATCCGGTATTATATACGATTATTTCCTAACTAGGGTTCAAGATTATCGTTAATATAAAAGGTATTATTACCCTTTTATAATTAAGGCGCTTTAAAAAAAGTTATCGTTTTTCTTTATTTCTTAATTTCTAATGGTTAATAGTTAATTAATAAATATTAGTGATACTTTATTACTACGTATAAACGGGGTCCCTATATTGATCGAGGGTAATAATGAGAATATCTAAATAAGGGTGCCTAAAAGGGGGTTACTTAAATACCTTTTTCTTTTGATTTTAATATTTATTTAATAGGTAAGTAATAGTTAAAAAAATTCTATAAATATATATGAATCTATAGCCTATTACTTTTATTATATATATATAATAAAATAATAATAAAGGTCGGTTTTCTGTAATATCTTTATAGTTTTTATTACCGTTAATTAAGGAAAAGGTACGGTAAATTACTTACGATTAAATTATATAACCAGACTGAATTCCTTAATATATATAAGCAGATAAAAGCCTGCTTAAAACAGTTGAAAAAAATAAGAAGGGATAAAAAAGCAAAAAAAATAAAATAGCAGGTAGCAATGGAGTATAATTGAAGATGGGCCGTAGCCCTTATATAAGTTAATAAGGTATAAGTTCCTTATAATAATCCATTATACCTTTCATTTTTAAAATATATATGAATCGATTTCACCCTTAATCAGCCCTTTTGATGTTTCCATTCCTCCATGCACCCATCCGCAAGTTTGGTGTCTTCCATGCTCTCCCCCTTTCCAACTTTAATTATTAAGCCGTTAACTTTTAATTAATATTTATATATTTTATAATTACGATTCTTACGGACTTTATTAAGTTTACGATTTATATATAAGCTATAAAAGATGTATATTATAAGATAAGATAAATGCTTATTATAAAAAATAAAATTAAATCTTTAAATAAAAATAAAACTTAAATTTTAATAGGTTTGCCTACCGGTATTAACGTATTAAATAATAAATAAATTTATAAATCTAAGCGTAAATCAAACGGTAATATTACCCGGTATAAGGCCTGGTAAATAAGTCGTAACTTTTAATAAAAAGAAAACTGGGATTTCTTTAATACTTTCATAAAGGTTATTAAGCCTATAAGCTATAAAGCTTTTTTTATTATAACGTTTATATATAACTTAAAAATTAAATAAATAAACGTTCAAAATTGTTATTATAACAATGTCCTTAAAAAGACTTATATTTATTAATTAATAAACTTTAATAATAATTTAAACCGTATTTATTTATTAAATAAAGCTTTTTATAAACTTAAATAATTACCCCGGATTTAATATTAAAATTTCTTGTAATTTTTTAAGAAGCTTAATTACCGTTATATTGATGAAGATTATAACGTATTCTTAAACCCGGATATTAATCTTATTATTACTTTATATATTAATAATATCTTAACAATAAAAGTTAATAAACGGTTTATTATTAACTTAGAAACTTAATTAAATAAGATGTTTAAAATATCCGATTTCAAATTATATAATTAATATTTAAATATAAATATTATCCGTAATTAAGAAAATAAAAACTTAATTCTTAATTAAGAAAATTATATTGAATAAATCTTTATTTAATTCAATATATATAACGATCTTCTTTCTAAGGGTAATAATATTACTATTTTTATAAACGTATCTATCCGTTTTAAATAAATTAATAAAAAATATATTACCTTAAAGTAATTTTAACTTAAATATTAATCCGCTCTTAATTTACTTATATCTATTAAAAAAGTATTAAACTTTATATAACTTATACGGTATTAATAATATTATATTACGTATTTAATCCTAATAAAGGGTATTAAGTAGTTATTAGAAAAATCTTCCGTTATGGCTATAATAAATGTCTTTAAAGTTCTTTTTCTAAGGCCCTTTAAAGCCGTAATATTCAACATTTTTGAATAAATTACAGACTCGGTTGTTTTAACTAAAAGTCACCCCTTAAAGCTAATAACTTACCCTTAAAGGGGGGGTATTTAAAGGGGGTAATTCTATTAAAAAAACGTTAAGTAAAAAAACTTATAAGCAAGTGGAATACTTATAAACAAACCGGATACTTACGAGCACTCAAAGGCCTAACGAAGGCAGATATAAGCTTAATCTGCTTAATCTGTTCGCGTAAACTTAGAGTGCTTATATGCGGAAAAAAAGTTTTGCGGATGAGGAAGGCTATAATTAATAAGTACGTATGAACCATAAGTTTACTACGTATACGGCTTTAACGTATATAGTAAGTAATATGATTATATCAATTACCAGAATACGGGTAAACATAAAGAATAAGTTTATTAAGTAAATAATAATTATTAATCATAGCAATTTAACCCTTTAAAGAACGTTTATAAAATAAATAAAGGGCATTAAGTAATTCTTATAGCAATTAACTTAAAATACGTCCGGCTATTTAGCGTATATCTTGTTTCTAAGCTTTTTCACTTAATGGAAAATACGATTATGTCCCGGGATAGATACTCGATTTTTTGGCTTCTATTTTACGGTTTTCCTGAGTCTATAATTTTAATACCGGCTTTATACGTTATTATTTTACGTTCCCTTTACTTCTATGGTATACTTAGTGCTTTAAATATATAATAACTTCCACCGATAAGGGTATAAGTAATATTATATTAAGTATAATAATATATACCTAAAGCGTTACTTTTTTATTATTTTATCGGTATATTATTAGAGAATTAAGTCTCTGTATATATAGCATTAGATTTACGGTAGGTATAAGCATGGTGTGTAGCTTTCGCGGGGGTCTTAACACGTATATAGCTTAAATCCATAGCCGTATATATAATTACTTATTAATTATATACTTAGGACCTTTCGGTTTTTAATATATAAAAAGTTAGAATTATTATTATAAAGTTAGTTATAATTATTATTATACTTATCGGAATTATTAAAGAATATTATTAATAATTAAAGTTTAATATATAGTTTTTTCATTTACTCTCTATTAATTAATTTTTATTAAATAACTTTTTAATAATAAAAGTTAAAATCTTGATTTATCTTTATTTTATCCCGGTAAAAAGAAGGGAAGATAGAATAAAATATAGCTTTATTTTATCTTATACGGTATAAAATATATATTATTAAGTTCCGTCTTATCTTATCCCGCTTCCCGGGGTAATTATAATATATTCGAGGGGGGGCGAGCGCGGCAAAATGGCATTTTTACGTGCGGAAGATAAACTATAGAATAGTTAAATATTTTAAGGGTGGGTAACGATTTCATTAAGAGCCCTTAAACCTTATCTGGTAAATTACGTAATTAATATGGATAAAACAGTAATAAATATCCGACGATTTACCGGTACCTATAGTTAACCTTAAATAAACTTAATTACCACATAAGGCCGGTAAAAAGGGGTTATAGGGATTTAACGTTAAAAAATTAAAGTTAAAATCGAATAAAGTTAACCCGAAAAATTATATAATAAAATATTTAAAGCGAAATCCCGGCGTTAAAAGAAATAAAGTTATATAATTAAGGCCGTTTTTCCTTAATTAAGCTTAATATTATTATTAAATCCTTACTGCGGATTATAACGTTAAAAAGTAAAGGATTCTTAATGAAAATAATAAATTAAAGATTTAAAATAATTATTAATTTTAATCGGGTTAATATAAAGACTCAATCGTAATATTAAAGTAAACAACTACGGGGGAAAGGTTTTTATTTAAATTAAACTAACGTCTAGGGTAAGCTAGGGTTATACTAGCCGATTACGGTTTCCTCTTCTTTTTTAAAAATAAAAATTAAAATAATAAGTTTAAAATAATTATAAATATTAAGATAACCGTAACTTAACCACCAGCATTATGGAACGCCGAAATTAGCTCAAAGTAGCTAGACTCATGTATAAATAAATCAATCAATCAATAATATATTCGTAATTTAAAATTAAAGGTATAATATTCAGTTTAAAAAAAATATAGCTATTATTAACCGTTATATTAGTTGATATTCCATAAATAATACTTACGCGTTTTCTACGTTTTTATAAAATCGTTTTCGATATTAAAAAAAAAAAATTCATATCTATTAAAGTATTTTAATTAAGAAAAAAGTTTAAATATTTATAATTTACTATAAGTTTTATGAAGTATTTTATAATTCAGTTTACTTATTATATAGATTTTTACCGGCTTAAGAACTATATTTAACTTAAGATTTATATTTATATATTAATCTTTCAAGATATTTATAGTTTTTTCTATTATTAATAATACTTCTATAAATATTAATAATTTTATAAGCAATTTTCGCGCATAAATTCTTTTTTACGTAAATAATAATACCGCTTTCGAGTCAATTTTCGAGCGATTTATTTACTTTTAATATAGTTTATGATTCTTTATTCTCAGCTTTAATAATAAAAATTTTACTTTTTATTAATAAAGCAGTAATAAACCTTAATAATGAAAATACTATAATATAAAGTAATATTACCATTATTAATAAATAATCGGTATTATTTAAAAATATTTAATATAAATATTACAGTTGTTATAATAATAGCCTTCCGTAAGGTTTTTTTTAGTGCTTAATAACGAGAAAAGTTACCTCCGATAATATATAATAATATTATTAAGATGTTGTATTTATAACGTTTTTAAGTTATATTCGTTTCCGTAATATAATAAATATATTAATAGAATTTCTAATTAAAGATAAGAAGTAATTAAATAATCCCTTAAAATAAGGACGGGATACGGACGGTATAAGAATAGGACGGGATAAAGTGACTAGAATCCCATCCCGTATTTATACGGGATAAAACGGGATTACACCTTTACCACCACCGTTACCTGCATCACCACACTTACCTTCACCTGCTCCCTTACCTGCACTACCACCTCTACCACCACCTGCACCCTCACCTGCACTACCTACTGCACCCTCACCTGCATTACTTTACTACCACCTTTACGAACACCTGCACCCTCACCTGCACCCTCACCTGCACCCCCACCTGCACCCTCACCTGCACCCTCACCTGCACCCTCACCTGCACTACCACCCTCATTACCACCCTCATTACGACCCTTTTGTAAGACAGTATGTGGGTGCATATATGCCTTGATTGAGTGGACTCTCTAAGTGGATAAAGGAAGGCAGGATGAGTCTGCATCATATACCCAGGCCAGTGCCAGATATACGGCCAGGTATACGGCCAGGTGATTATATATATACTTATTATAAGGGCCGCTTAACAATATTTATATAAAGGCTTTAATAATACTCCTATTTATAGGCTGATATACCCCCTTAAAATTATATTATTATTAATAATAATATAGATCCTAGATATGCTTATTTATGGCCGTCTCTATGCTATATTTAAGTCTTAATAACGTGGCCGTCTCTTTGTTTTCGAATTCTAATAACGTATCGGAACTCCTTTTAGCGTAAAAAGTAATAATCCTAAAAAATAAAGAAATTTAAAAAATCCGGTAACTATAATAATAATTATAATAATAAAATCTTTATATACCGATCGATTCCGGTACTTTAAGTATACTTAATTAAACTCCGGGTATATATATATATAATTCTATAAAGCGGTTATTATCAGGTATTTACCGTAAGAAGTTAAGAAAAAAGGAAATTTAAAAAATCGCGAAAATAATTAAACCCGAGAAAAATATTATATACCCGGTTTATAGTCGTAATTTTCTAAAAGCTAAATCTCTTAAAAATGTTATCTCCGGGGTTTTTCCGAGTCATATTATATAATAAGCTTATTAAATTGAATAAAGTTATCTTCGATATATTAAAAAGGACCGTTTTATAATATATATAAATAATAGGTTTTTATTAATAATATTAATATAAAATCTTGAAATATAAAGGACGTTTCTTAACTCTTTAATATTTATACCTTTTAAAGTAATAATATAAACATCGATTTATTTAATTATAGTAACGGGTAAATTTTTAGTCTTAAAAGAGAAAATAGTAATATTATTGTTGTAATCTTTTTCATAAATAAATTTATCCGTTATTATCTTATTATATACGTAATTTAGTAAATAAAGATTAAGTAATTAAAACGATTAAAAGTGCGATAATTCAGTTTAAGGCTGTCATTTTAAGAATTACTTCGGGGTAAACTTTTAAGGTTAAAACTTTCATTTTTATTCTAAGGGAGGTTTTTGCAATAAATTTTCTTAAAATAAACGTAATATCTTTATTAACTTAACTTTACAAAATAGATTTAAAGGTATTATACGCAAGTTTAATGCGATTTTATTAAAAAGGTCTTGAAGTATTATGCGGGGTAATATCCGTAATAGTAATATTAATAGTATTATTATTATTAATATAGATTTTATTAACGAATTAAGAGGTAAGTATCTTATATAGAGATTATAAATAATAAGATAGGAATTAGGTAAGAAATAGCTTTCTATTAATAAACTTATCGAGATTAATACTAACCTAGATCTTAAAAATAAGGGTTAAAATTTAAGTAATTTAATCGGTTTAAGTATTAAATAGTATATCGATAACGAGGTGTCACAGTGTAAGGACTGCGATGCTGATAGCCAAGAGCCCAGTCAGTGCGCTAGGCCCAATAGAGCCTAGCGCATGCCCTCCGCACACTTGCATGGATGCATACTATACCATAGATTTCTCTTCATAGTAGAATTGAGTCATATTCACCCTTACCCTTACTGAGTCGCTGACACGAGGATAATATTAAGCGGAAAGGTAAGCTTACTATTAAAAACTATTAAAATAAAGCTCTTTAAAGATACTTTTAATAAAGTAAAATTTATTAATAATACTCTCGATTAAGGCATTATTGATTAATAGGCATCCTACTTAAAGGATCCGCTTTAATAAAAGATTTAAATAATTAAAAGAGTATGGTAATTTGGTCCTTTATTAAGTAATCAGATTATACCTTATATAACTAAATAGATAATTATATAGAGGCGTATATAAACCGGGCTTACAAATATAAAACAGTATATAAATACATATATACCTTAATTAAGTAAACTTTTTAAGTATATAAAGGAAGGCAGGATAGGTCTATATAATATACCTAAATTAATACCAGATATACGGCCAGGTAATTATATGTATAGGTATTATAAGAGCCTCTTAGCAATATTTATATAAAGGCTTTAATAATACTTCTGTTTACCGGCTGATACTTATTAATTCACTATTACCCCGCGTCTTAATAGAATCTTAATATATTCCGATCCTATCCCGCCGGGATAGGGATAGGATAGGATCGGATTCAGCTTTATCCCGTCCCACGCGGGATGGGACAAGTGAATCGAAAAACCGTCCCATCCCGTCCCACTTCCCGGAGTAATAGGTAAGGTAGGTGAGGTAGGTAGGGTAGGTGAGGTAGGTAAAGGTGGTAAAAGTGGTAAGTGGTAAGGGTATTTAAATGTGAGTAAACCGGCGCAGCTTTGCCACGTCGCAATGGCAACAGCCATATAAATCACCCTTTTTAGTGAGGGCATAACCAATTACCACTCGGTTTTATTTGAGAATTAAGAGATCGATTGCGATATTAATACTTTTTAAACTTAAGCCGTAATATTATTCAAAAAAAAAGGCAATTCAATAAATTTACGTAAATGTTTTTTTATAAGATTTTAAGTATTTTTAATATATAAGTTTTTAATTATATGATTTCTCCTTTTTATTTAAGCCTTTAGATAATAATAAAATTAAAAAGAGAAGATTTATCTCTTTATATTTAAAATGTTTATATTATAACATTAGTAAATCTGCGACTTACTTAGATCGAGCAGCCAAAAAAAGGATTTTTTACTTGAACCGCTCACAAGTTACTTATAAGTATCCCGGAAAACTTACGAACGCTTTAAGCAGTCTTAAGCGGGTAAACAAATTTAAAAATAAAAATGTTTAAGACGGTAAAATTACGGTTTTTATTCCTTATAAATTTTTTATTAAGCTTTCTTGGAAATTCGCATACCCGTATCCCCGTTTATAAGTAATATTCATTATTTTTAAAAAAAGATTACAGATTCAGTTATTTTAACTAAAAGTTACCCTTAAAGCTAATTTATCCGTAAGGGGGGGGTAGTTAAAGGGGGTAATTTAGTTAAAAAAAACGTTAAGTTAAAAAAAAAAAAACTTACGGGCAAGCCGGGTATTCGCGAGCGCTTAAAGGCCAAGTGAGGGGGGATCTACTTTCAACCTGCTTAACCTGCTCGCTTACACTCGGAGTGCTAATGAACTGGTAAATAAATTTGCAGATAAAGCCTTTTATTAAGTTTAAACTTAATTATTATAATTCAGTATAATTGAATATACTTTATTATATTTATCAAAAGTATACCACTTGCCTGAATAATATAACTTTTAATTTTTCAGGGAATTCATAAAAAAAAAATATATTATTAATAATTATAAAAACAATTTAAAAAAACTTACGTTATAACATAATTTAACAAGAAAAATTCAGATAAGAAGATATTGAATAACTTTTTTTCAATTTTAATAACTTTAATTGTAGATATATTTTATTTTTAGTAAAAAGCGATTCAAAAGCCCAAATTTAACTCATAAATTAAAACGGAAAACTAAAAATAAACTTAATTATAATATAAATATAATTAAATTTAAACATCGGATAATCGGCTTTTTTTCTTCTAAAGAATGGTTTAGGGACGTTAATTATATAAATTCTATTACTAGAGTTTATTGTATGAAAAAACTTTAAGTAATATTTAAATATAAAATTTTGATTGATTAATTAATTTATATTACGAATCTAGTTAAGCTAATTTCAACGTTCTATAATATTTAGCCTATTAAATTTACTAAAAACCGTAAAACTTAAATTTTAAATATCGTGATAAAACCAATACTTAGTTAATTTTTAAAATAAGCATTATTAATTATTCAAAAAGTAATTATATTCAAAATATATCCAGGAAATATTATAATATTATAAACGAATCTTTTTAAAGGTTACCTTTAATCCTATAGTGTTTTTATTATACCGTTAATCCGTTTTATATTATTATTTTAGTTTCTACCTTTAAATGTTTTTATTAGTACGTATATTATTATTCATTTATTTATTCCTTTTTCATATCAAATATTACCGCTGTCCTTATTAATGCCTTCTATGTTGCCCCGGTATTAACGGCCTTAAACCCTTATTAAGTATAGCCCTTCCGCCCTTATTTTTTATTTCGGCGTTAATAACGAGGTTTTTTTTATAAAGTCTTTAATAATTTTATTTATCTTATTAATTAAATTGAATTACGGAAGTAAATCCGTGGATATTATAAGCTTAATTATTACCTTAATATCCCTTTTCATAGTTAATATCTTATAATAATTAAATATTTTTATTTTCTTAATAAGTCTTATACGGAAATCCGCGTATAACGGGTAAGAAATAAAAACGTAAATAACTTTTTACTTTTATTATCCGTATATACAGTTAATATTAATCTGGCCCTTAACGTATACCGTAAAAAGGAAATAGATTAAGTTATTTTTATCGGTTGAGAGTTAAGTTATTAAAGTATTATTATTTTCATAATATTATAACGCTAGAAATAGTCTTTTATAATCTCGTCCTTATTTAACGTAAAGCAGTTATACCCTTATAAAACCGATTTTTAATAATAACGTTAACGTTTTATTTATTAAGCCCGGGTTTACCGTATTATTATGGTTACCTTTATTTTAATAATCGTTTTTATAAAAATATTTTTAATTTTATTTTAACCGCTATTAAGATTTAAGTTAATTAATTAAATATAAATTAGATATAATTTATTTTTTGCTCAATTTAACTTAACCTTAATAAATAGCGGTTCTATTAATTTCCGCGGAGGTCTTTTTACTTTTAAATATTTAAGGTTTTCTTAAAGCCCTAACGAGATTAATATTTACTTTAATATTCACTTTATCGGTAATATATAAATCTTTAACTTTAAGACGGGGATCGGGGTCACTTTATATATATTATTAATTACTTTGAAATATCGGTTTTCTATTACTTATAATTATTAAATCCGCGTTTTTCTTTATTTAATAGTATTTATTAATATATACTAAATTGCCGTTACGTATATTATTGCCGGCTTTATTACCGTATAATAGATAGTCCTAGTTTTTTATAGGGTAACTCTTTATATCAATATCGTAAAGTAAATGAAGTTTTATTCTTAAGAAACCATTTTTTAAAAACATTTTTTATATAATCAGAAAAGATAGGAAGGGATGAAAGAGTAAAAGTAATGAAATAACAGGTGGCAATAGAGTGCAATTGAAGATAGGCCGTAGCCCTTATATAAGTTGGTAAGGTATAGGTTACTTATTATAGTAATCCGTTATACCCTTCCTTTTTAAAGTATATATAAATTGATTCTACCCTTAATTAACTTTTTTAATATTTCCCTTATTCTTAAAATAGGATGGCGACGAACAACGGGACCTTAAAGGTCAGAAACGATATACGCGTATATAGCTTAAGTAATAATGAGAATAATACTTTAAATATAATAAGCGGAAGCGGAATAATAATAAAAAAAAAGGGGGAGGAAGGGTAAACGGCTTAGGTTAATAGGAACGGTAATAAGTCATATAAATAACGTAATAAACATAAAATAAAAAAGCCTTAAATCGAATAAAGAACTTATAATTAATAAAATACATATAAAGGGATACGTATAACGTATAAAAATATTATTATAAAAAGTAATAAATAAAAAACGGAAAAGATAAAAACGATACGCGGGGACGGATAAGGGATAAACGGAGACATAAAAAGCCTTATTAAATATATATAAATTAAGAAAAAACTAAGTAAAAATAAAAAGATATTAAGTAAATAAAAATAAATTATAGAAAAAGGTAACCACCAAATACGCGGGGGAAAAGTAAAAAGGGAGGAAACGGTAAGGGCATTAAAAGGCCTTTTTATAATTATATAAAAAAATATTATATTAAAAACTTAATTAATATTATAAATCGGGTTATAGGGAATAAAAGACTTTTACGTAAATACGGAAAGAAATTTAAGGGATTTAAAAAGGTTATACGGAGCTTAAAAAACAATAATAAAAACGCCGGCGAACGGAAATAAAAAGAGATAAAAAGGATATATATAAAATAAAAAAGCAATAAAAGAAGCTTTAAAAAAGGGAGTAAGAATAAGTTAAATAATAAGGATTATAAGGGCGGTACTGGCATTAACGGTAAAGGAAATAAAGGCGGAAGAAAAAACGGTAACGTTAAAAAAGGTAAAAATAATAATTATATAATTATCAGGCGAAAAAGAAAGAAATATAATAATAAAAATAAACCCGTTATAATTAATAAAAATATTTAAAATAACGGAAAAGTTATTAATAAAATAAATTATTACGGTATATAAACTATAAAGTAAGGACATTTTCCTTAATATAACCTTATTAAAAACGAAAGAAAAACTAAAGAAATTAAAGGGATAAACCGGTAAAAAAAAATATAAAACGGTAAAAATATTAAAATAATCTTTTATTATCGTAATAAACGGGATATACTTAATAAGGTTTACGGGGGAGGAAGGGGAAATTACTTTAAAGCGGATAAAAAAAAAATATGGTTTTTTACTTTAAATTAAAGATCGTTAATTATAATTTTCTTTTTATAATAAAAAGGTTAAATGCCTTTAATTATATAAAGAAATACTTTACGGTTATTTTAAGCGTAACGTTAATAAGGATATATAATAATATCCTTAATAAAGGGGTAATAAAGGATAAGTCTTTTAAATTAATAAAACCTTAAGACCGGATAACGGATTTTAATTAATACTTTAAATATTAAGGGTACGGATATATTATTATAAGGTATTTTAATAATATAAAGTACGTAGTATATATTAAAAGGCATAATACGTATAAATATATTAACTTAATAATAAAAAATTTAATAAAGAATACGCCGAAATATATAGTATATAATAATAATAATTACTTAACGTAAAACTTACAATATATAATAAGAATAAAGGAAACTTAATATAAAAAAATTAAGATAACGGTTAAAGTCTAACGTTATAACTTATATAAATTTAAACCGATAAAATAATTAAAAATAATCTTAAAACGTAAATAAAGCTTATTAAATAAAGAAAAATAAAACGTAATAATTAATAACATAAAAAAAAAGCTTATAATAATATTAACTTTTAAAGCCGACCATTTAACCAGGATTATTATCGTAATAAAAAAATTAAAATAAATAACGCTTAACCTTAAGGAGAAACCGTTTATATAAATAAAAATTAATAAAAAAAGTTTAATGGATATTAATATTTAATATATTTACGCTTTTAAGGATAATATAATATAACGTACGTAAAGAAATAATTAAAATTATAATATTAATATTTAAATTTAAAGAAATCGAAAATATTAATATTATAACGATATAAAAGCTATTATATAATTTATATATTTACTTTTTAATTATTCCGGGAAATAATTTTTATTTAACCTTTAAAAATAATAAAATAACGTAAACGTACTTCTTTATTAATAAGAAATAAAATATAAATAATTAAAACATTATTTATTATAAAGGGAACTTATATATATTCCGGATTATATAAAAAAGGATATTAAAAGTAACTTAAATATTTATAATACGTATAATCCGTTATTAATTAATAAAAAAAACCCTTCATAATCTTATTACTTAAGGATATTATAATTATATTTAATAAGTATTTCTTAATAAAAAACTTTAATTTTTATTATATTTAATAGAATAAAAACGGTTATATAATTAATTATATTAAATTTAAAGAATTATTAATAATTATTATACAGTTTAATTTTACGTTATTAACGGTAAAAAAGGCTATTATATAAAAAAGTTATAAATTTAAGATTATAATTAACTTAATATTTAATTTAGAAAATATTATTAACTTAATTATAATATACGGACCTTAAAAGGACTTAAAATATAATTTAAATTACGTCCTAATACAGATAACTTTAAATTGGTCCGTTAACGTAATTCCGTTTTTACCGTTTAAATAAACGTGGAAAACGGTTAAGGAAGTTAAGGTATTTATAAAAATAATAAAAATAATATCTTAATTAACGAAGCTCCCCCGGCTTAATAATAAAAAATAAATTAACCGTTTTATAAAGTAAGTAATAAAAACTTTAAATAAAGTAATTAACGTTATAATCTTAATAATAAAGCCGTTTTAAAAAGTTAAAACTTATTAAAATAAAAAATATATAAAAGCGACTATAAAGGTAAAAACGCTTATAAAATAAATTATTAAATATAGGAACCGGGAAACGCTTTAATAATTAAAAAAAACTTAAAAGGAAAAAAAAAAGAATTATTTAAAAAATTAAATAACCGTATTTCCGGGTTATAATATATGACTTAACGGTTTCCTTTTATAATATTTAAAAGCTAATAAAATATAATAAAGAATAAAATGGGAAACCTAAATTTATCTTTAAGTTTTTACCCTTAAAAAGATTAAACGGTACGGTAATAAATATCTTTAACGGTAAAATTAAACCTTTTAAAGGGGCGTTCTTTCCCTTATTACCAGAAGTTAATTTAATAAATATCGACGGTACGGTATATTTTAAATTAATAATAATAAGTAAAATAATAACTTAAGAAATAATAATTGAGGTAATTAATAAATTAAAGAAAAATAAAGTTTCCGGATTTAACAATATATTAAATAAGTTCTTATTTATAATAATGTTATTATTCAGAAAAATCTTTATTTATTTATTTTAAGTTTATTTTAATATAAAATATTAGCTTTATAAATTTAAGGAGGCCAATATAATTATCTTTAAAAAGCCGGTTAAATTAAATTATTTAAAAATAAAATTATATAAATTTATAATATTCCTTTATATATTAAGGAAAACTTTAAAGACGGTAATTATAAAGACCTTAAGTAATTATATAAAAAAATATAAATTACTTCTTAATTAATAAATAAAAGTAAGAAAAAAATAATTAACGGAAATAATTCTTAAAGGTTTAATTAATAACGTATATACGGTATAAAATTATAGGAAGAAATACGTTATAAGTCTTTTTTCCTTAAATATTATAAAGGTATTTAATAAGGTAAATTATTAAAAGTTACTATATAATTTACGGAAAAAAAGGGTTTTATTTTTCCTTATAAATTAAATAAAGAGTATCTTAAGTAATTAAATAACGTTAATTAATTTAAGATAGAAAATAAGTATAATAAAGCTTATAATAATAAAGATTCCTTAAAAATTATTTATTTTTTTAATCTTATTTTTATTCTTTAACGGTTTATTTATTAAAGACTTAATAAAATTAAAATAAAAAATTTAAATAAAAAACTTTATTAATAATATTTACCTCTTAATTTATAATATATTTATTTATATAAATTATTTAAAGTTAAAATAAACTTATAAAGTTTATTTACGATAAATAAAAATATATAAAACCCAATTCACTCCGTATAAGTATAAATTTATTTATATAATAAGGAGCTTAAAGTTATATAATATAATAATTATAATAGACTTAAGTAATATAACGGTAAAACCGGAAGTTAACATTAAAGTATTTAACTTATAAGTTAATAAAAAACTAAATTAAAAAAATTATATAAAAAAGGTCCAAAAGAAAATAATTTTATAAGAAAGGGGCCTTATTTACCTTATAACGTTAACGTAAAAAGCTATTTTATAAAAGGTTAAAACCGTTTATTAAGCGGTTATAAAGTTTATAATAATAAACGTAATAATTATTTAATACGTATTTAAAGGTACGCTTAAATATAAAAAAGAGTCCGTCTGGTAATTATAAAAGATTTAAAATTAATACTTAAAAGTAATAAATAAAGTATATAAAGTAACTCCGTCCCGATATTGGAATTTAAGGTTTTTATATTATTAATAAAACTGGTTTTAAATTAAATAATCGTTTAAATAAAACTTAAAAAAAAAATAAACTTAATTACGTTAATAAGAAATAAACGTATTTATTAAAATTATAAAAAGCCTTAAATAAAAAAGCGTAGAAAAATAGTATTTATTATTTTTACGGAAGTTAAATTAAAATAAATTAAAAAAGAAATTAACCTAATTTATATTTAAAAAGTTAACGTAAAAATATATAAATTTTTACTTAAAGTAAAAGCGGCGGAAAAAAAGAAAGTTATAAAGGTAAAGTTAATAATAATTACCCTATAGATTATAAGGAAATAAATAAAATATTAATATAAATATAAAGAATTAATCTTTTAAAAACAATAATACCCGGCGTTAAATAGCGATAAGGTTATTAATAAATATCTTTAACGTTACGAAATTATAAGGAAAAATAATAACGTATTAATAATTTAACTCCGGATAAATAAAAATAACTTAATTTATTTCTTTTTTATTATATACGTTAATAGCCGGATTAACGTTAATAATAAGTATAAATAGTAAAAATAAAACGATATATATATATTAATTTTTTATTTACTATTTAAGGAGCTTAAACCGGGATTAATTAAAAGGGTAAAGATTAACGATTATCGTTAAATACTTATTAATAAAAAGGATATTAAGGCGGCCGTTAAATTTATAATGATTACGGACTTATTATTATAATTTAGTTTAATTAAAAAAATAAATAAAGTAATTAAGGATTTAATTAAAAAACTTCACTATTAACCCGGAAATAAAAAATAGCGGCGGAAAAATTATATTTAATAAAGGGTTAAAAAGGCTATAAATATTAAAGCGGCATAAAAAACGATATTATATTAATTAATAAAGTTATATAAATAAGGTCATAATAATATATATATTAATAAGGATATTTAATAATATAATCGGAATTTTAAAATTTTAATATTAAATAAACCCATAAAATAACGGAAAAGCAATAAATTTAAAAATAATCCTTAAGTGGATTTAATCGTAATATTATAGGTTTTCTTAAAAAAAATATATAAATAAGTTCCTATTCTTTAAACGGCCGTAAATACTTTTAACTTTTAAAATATAAATAAAAGCTAGGTAAATACCGGTTTTTATTCTTAACGTTATAGATATCAGGTTTTTTACGGTTATTAATAAAGCTAAATAACTAAGTATTAAGGAACGCCGGAATTAACTTAGCTAGATCCGTAGTATAAATCAATTAATTAATCAATATTTCCCTTCCTTTATATATTTATCCGTAAATTTAATATCTTTTATATTTTCTTTTTTTCTAGCTACCTTTATAATAAAATACTGCCCTTAATATTATTATATTTTAGATTATATTATACCTATTTATATATATTTTAATTATATATATACCGTTTATAATATTTTTTTAATAATTTAAATTATTATAAATATAAAAATTAAAAAAATATTAAAATAATAATAGCTTACTTCTGCTCCCTTTATCATAAATTTATTTTTTTAATATTACGTATTATTAATAAGTAATTCTTATCCTTTAACGCCGTTTATATATATATTTACTTATTTTTTTTATAGCCTTATTCTTAAATCTTACTTAATAATAATAAATAAATATATTAAGATTTAATTTTCTTAAAAGTAACCCCCCAGTTTTATTATTCTGATTTATCAATAACGGTAACCTTAATACTTTACGTCCATTTATCTTAAAACTTAAACTATTTATATTTATATCTTCTTTAAGTATAATACGCTTAATCCGTATAAAAATATAACGCACCTTACTTTATTCATTAAAAGATTATAAATATTATCCTTTATAAGGATGGAACCTTTTAATCGATCATTCTTTACCTTATTCTTTTATTCGTATATTTCTGATATCTCTTTTAATCCTATTATTATTAAGTATATCTTAAGTAAATTCATTATGTAACTTTAAATACGTCTTAAAAAGGCTTAATCGTTTAAGTAAGCTTTATTTAAATTCTTTTTTTTTATAAATCTTAATAGTTTTTTTTATTGGCGTATTTAGGATAACGTTATACGTAATTATTCAGCTTATATTCACCTATTAATGCTATCTCTTTATCGGTTTATTATATTGGTCTTAAAAAAGTAATTAAGGGGGTAATAATTTATCATGGTTATTGCTATTTATATATTATTACTTAAGAAAATAAAGGAAAGAAAAAAACAATAAATAAGTTTTTTATTAATCTTTGGATAGCCCTTTAACCTTTATATAAATTCCTTTAACGCTTAATACTATACTTAACAACGTTTACTGAAGGTATAATACTTATTATAACTTTTAATATTGCTTTTATTTACTTATATATTTTTCTTTTAATTAATTAATATATTAAATACTTTTAAGGCCGTATTTACTCATAAATAAAATGTATTTTCGTAATCTCTTAATAACTTATATATGATCGTCTTAATATAAGTATTTCTAAAAGGTATATTAAAAGGGATTCCTTCTAAACGTAATAATATTATTTATTATCTTTATTAAGTTCCGTCCCAGTTAGTTCCGTCGGCGAATAAGATATTAAAAATAATATTTAATTATTTATTTATTCTATAATCTTACCGCGTAGCCGTTTACTTTATCCTTCTTACTTATTTATTTTTCTTATTTTCTTTTACTCCTTTAAATTTCTTTACTTCTTTAATTTATTTAATCTCCAATTTTTTTTATACTTTTATTAACTTATCTTAAATTGGATCCAATCTTATACTTAATTATCGAGTATCCCTTTAAGAATATATATAAATCGGTAACCTTAATATTATTTGCTTATCTCGTATTTATATTAATTTACTTATAGTCTTCGGAATCTTATATAGGATTCTTTAATTATATTTATAGTAATTAAATCAATTACATCCTTATACTTTAATAAGCATATTCTTATTATTAACCTTACTGAATTAAATAAACGTATTCCTGTTATTATAAGGGTTTATTTATATGGTAATTGGCTAGTATATCTGGAGTTATATTTTACGGTTCCTTATCATCCCAGTTTATTCCAACTCTCTTACTTTTAGGAGCTTCTTATAGTATATATCCAAGTTTACGCGTCCCGTATATATATTAAGGCCCGGGCGTACGTTAAATATTAGTAAATTAACGGTAACCGTTAATTTATTTTTATTAATTACCGCCGTATTAAGGGTTTATTAAATAGCGCTTATTTAAACTATATCTTTAAATATTAACCGGCCGATTATAATTTCTATTTAAGTATATATGAATTAATTCACTTTTTAATTAATTATTGCTGATTCCTTTTTATAGATTTTTAGTACCGGGATATAGTTTAAATAAACGCTTTTTCTTTAATACGTTATATACCTCCTAATCCCGATATTAATCGTAAGTCCGGTATAAAAGGTCGTATGCGCTTTATAGTTAATTATGGTTTATAGTTAACTTAATAGCTATAACCTTAATAAGCACCCCCTCCTTTATCCTTTATATTTAGTACCCGATTATTATTATTATAGCTTATTCTTAATCCCTAGTTATCTCGTTTTATTATTTAATTACTTTAATAATCTTGGTTATTCCGTTTATTTCCTTTACCTTCCGTTTAATTAATTTGACCGTTTATATCGCTTTTTTTTCGCCCGTCTATTTAATCGACCTTTTTGGTTTAAATACATTAATTATCCCCGTATTAATTTAGCCTTGTTAGCATCGCCGGCCTATCTCGGTCGTATGAATTTAATTAGCATAGGAAAGCCCGTATAAAATATAGCCTGTCTTTTTTAGGGATTAATACCTTAACGGAGTCGTATAAATAATCGTTTAAAAAAAGATAATATCGTTTATCCGATTTAAACTTAATTAAGGATATCTTTAACTTAAGTTTTAATAATCCCGATTTTAATAAGTTATCTTTTCCTTTTATATATAAAGTAATTATTAACCGGTTCCTTATTTAAATAATATACCTGCCTGAATTCCTTCGTTAACTCCTTTTCTTTTTAAGTCCGTTGTTTATACTATACGCGCGTAATAATCCTTAACGATATCTCTATAAGTATCTTTCCCTTAATAAGCTTTTCTTTTTGTTTTATACCCGTATATATAATAACCTTTAAAGTCCTTAACTTAAATATGATTCTTTAACCGTTCCCGGTTAAGGTTATTTTTATAGGTAATATAATTATACTTTAAAAAGAGGTTTATATCCTTCTTTAACTTTATATTGCTGACTTTAATAGACCTTATATTTCGGACTATTCCCGAGCTTATTATATTTAGCCTATATCGCTCGGCTTTGGCTCCGGACCGTAATTATTATAAATATTATTATAATCTTAATCTTAATATATATTTTATTAAAAAGATATATATATAGCCATCCGTAAATTAAAGTTTTAATCGGGTTTTGATATATTTTATTAGCTCTTTCAGTTACGTTATTGGGTTTACTTATCGAGTCGCCTCCTTAATAACGGGTTATTTTTATTTTAAGTTACGTCCTTATATATATACCGGTCCTTTTATTCCGCCTCCGCCTTTGTTATTAAAATAAAACAATTAAAACGGTTTTATACCCCGTAATTACCGTAGTAAAGGATAATTTTAAATATATTCTTTTATCTTAAAGGTGCGGTTAAGGCCTCGGTTACCCGTTATTTAAAATAATTTTTATATTTATATTAAAGGTATATTTTATTTATATTCTTAGCGTAATATCTATAATAAAGTTAATATTTAAACTTATAATCCGGAAGAAAAACGTCCTTTTAAATAAATTTTTAAATATATAACCTTAATACTTAATTATATTTTTACTTATAGATTACTTTTAATACGTTTTCTTTTTTTTTAAGGAAATATTGTTAATTATAAATAATTATAACTTTTTATAATTTCGTTATTTTATAATTTCGTTATTTTATAATTTATAATATATAATAAATGAAAAACTATAAATAAAAAATTAAGGGCTTAATATCCTTTTATTTATACTTATTTCCTCCGAATCTTTATTATACTCTTATTTCCCTTCTTTTTTGACTTTTTATTTTTAACGGTATTTATTAAAGTAGCTATTTATTCCTTTTCTTACCCCCTTTTTTTTTAATTTTTAAATCCGTATTTTCTTAAGATTTTTAATATACTGAAATATAAAAGTAAATAAAATAAAAGTATAATAAGAAACGGCATTATATTACTCATATATATTTCCTCCCCTTAAATTATATTATTTATAATTATAACGGTTTTTAAAGGACTAAAACGTTCCCTATTTATGCCCGCCGGATTTTAATTTTTTTCATTATTTTCAGCCTTAACTTATCGGAAGGTTTAAGATACCTAATATGTAATATAAATATTTTAAGATAATCCTTAAAACATAAGTTAAGTATAAAAGTTTTTTTTTTAATATATATAAAGCTTTATATTCTTTTATAAAGCTTTTAATAATAAATAATCCAACTTAATAAAGCTTAAGTTTTCCAAAATTGGGGGTAAAGTCCCGTTATATAATTAATTATTTTTCCTTTAACGGATTTTAATTTTATACTCCTTTATCGTAACGTCTTTTTTATCGGTTTTTTATTACGTTTAACTTCTTTTATAATTCTTCCTTAATACTTACCTGATTTATTATAAATCCTTAAATAACTTTATATATTACTTCTTTTAAAGGCGGTATTATTCTTTCCGTAATACGTATTTTAACTCTTAATTTAATTACGTTCCGTTTATATATTATATCCGGTTTAACCTTAAAAAGGATATTAATAAAAGTATACTTTAAATATTTAATATATTTTAAGTTAATACTTAAAGTTATTAATCTTCCCGCTTATATTTAATTATACATTTATTAAGTTTACGTTTTTCCTTATTACGTTTTATTAAATTTAATTATTAAACTTTATTATATTTATTACTTTATACGCTATATTTAATATAAAAATACATTAAATATTATATAACCGGAAGAAGCTTTTTATCTTTTTATTTATAAATATTTTCTTAATATCTATATATATTATAGCGGGTTTTAAGTAATAATTTGATTGATTGATTGATTGATTTATACTACGGGTCTAGCTAAGCTAATTCCGGCATTCCTTAATATACGGCCTTTTGGCCTTATTAATAACCGTAAAAACCTAATACTTATAACGTTAAGGTAAAAACCGGCGTTTATCAGGCCTTTACCCTTTATCCTTTAAGGTAAAGGATATTAACGGTTATTTAGAAAGTAATAATCTATTTATATATTCTTTATATTTTAATTTCCTTAAGAAAATTTATAATATTATAATCGTATTTTTATAAAGGCTATTTTTAAACTTATTACTTTTCCGCTTTTTTATATGTTTATATTACCTTAACCTTATATAATACCTTTAAATATCCTTATTAATACTTACGTATTTAATATATATCCCTCTTATATTATTATCGTTATTAACTTTTTTAAAGACTTTTAATAAGCGTTTATTATTATATTTTTACGGCTATAAAAGATACTTTCCGGTTTATATAGTTAATATAACCGGTTTCCGTTTTTCTTTTTCTTCTTTAATTAATAACGGGCCTTTTCCATAAGGTTTTTAATAACCTTATTTATTTTTATAATGAAGCTAAATTATAATAGTAATCCGGTAAATATTATAAACTTAATAATTATCCGGATACTTTATTTTATAAATAATATTTAATAATAATTATAAATATTAACTTTTATAATAAATCTTAATTTAACTTCCATAAATAAAGGATAAGAAATAAAAATATATACGGTATTTTACTTTTTTTATCCGTACTTATATCCGGCGTTTATCCGACCTTCGGTATATATAGTAAATAGGAAGTAAATTAAACCGTTTTTACCCGTCCGGAATTAAATTATTAATATATTATTAATTTTTTTTATAATATTATAACGATAAAAATACTTATTAATAATCTTTTTATCGTTAAAAATTAAGTAATAATAACCTTAAAATATAAAGTTTTTATATTTTTATTAATATTTAATTTATTTTATCGTAGCTTATAAAGTAATCATTATAGCCTTTATTCTTTAAATCTTTTTAATTTCGGTTTTTTTTACGTTTAACGGGAATTTATATCCGTTTAAGTTAATTTCCGGGATATTAATAAAATTAACCTTTCTTCTAACTTATTTTTACTTTATCTTAATAAGAAAACAGATAAATATCTTTTATTTATTTTTTTTAACTTAAAACTTATTAAGATTTTAACGGATCCGCTTATTTCTTATTATCGTAATTAAGTATATATTTTTTTTAATTTTATTTAAATAATTATTTAATTTAATAAGACCTTAATTAATAGTATAAAAACCTTAAACTTTAATACCGGGATAAAAATTATTTTATAGGCCTTATTAATTATTCTTAAATATTAATTTTAAACTTTCTATAATATTTAAATAAACTTTTTCCTATATCCCGGAATACCCTTAAATATATATTAAATAGCCGTAACGTATATTATAATTAATTTTATTATAACCTGGTAAATAATCCGGGCTTTCTATAATATAATTCTTTATATTAATATAATAAGATAAATAAGGTTTTTTTCCTATAAAATTATCTTTTTTTAAACCTTTCTTATATAATCCTTTTAATTAAGCTTTTTATTTATTTAAAGATTAAGGACTTTAATATTAATATCCGGTTTTATTATAATTTTATTTAAGTTTATTATAATTATTATATTATATAATTTTAAGCTTTTAATTATATAGATAAGCTTATATTTATATAGTATAAATTAAGCTTTATAAATTTTTATTTATTAAAGATAAACTTTATAAGCTTATTTTAATTTTAAATAGTTTATACGTATAAAGGTATTATAAGCTAAAAAATAAACGTTATTAATAAAACTTTTAACTTAAACTTTTTATTTTAATTTAATAAATTCCTTAATTAATAAATTATTAAAGAATAAAAATAATATAAAAAAAATAAACGATCCTTAAGGAATCCTTATTATAACGGACTTTATTAAGCTTATTTTTTATCTTAAGTTAATTAATGTAACTTAATTATTCAGGAAACTTTTTATTTATTTAATTAAGAAAAATAATATCCTTTTTTTCTTTAAGTTATATAATAATTTTTAATAATTTACCTTATTAAAGGCATTTATAATATCGAGAAAAAGAAGGTTTACAATATATTTTTTCCCGTAACCTTATATTATATATATACCGTCGATTAATCCTTTAAGGGCTATTTTTATTAACCGATTTTTCCTTATTTTTATTTATTAGTTAAAAAGAAGTCTATAATTTTTTATATAATTATTAAGGATCTTTATTATTACCGTTTTTAAGGTTTTCCTTAATATATATAGGAGTATAATAAGTCTATAAGATTTTATTTTAGAATAATCCGGCTTAATAAATTTCTTAAAAATAATCGTTTTTATTTCCTTAAACTTACGTAAATAATAACTAACGTTAAAATATATTTAAAAAAGGTAAATAAAAACCTTTTTAAACGGTAAGGTTATTATTATTAGGAATTTATTAGAAATTTTATTTAATTTTAAGGCTTTATCCTTTTTTAATTTATTAATCGTTTTAATTATTATATTTTATATTATTATTTTATTTATTAATATAAAATCAGAATACGTAACGCCGTTAATATCGTTTAAGTTAACTTCTAATGGAAAAGGGAAAAATACTTTTTTAAAAACCTTAATTTTACCGTTAAAGGTATTAATTAATATATTATCGGGTTTTTTAAGAAGCGGGAATTTAAGGATAAACTTTAATTTCTTACTTTATTCTTTATTATATTTTATTAACTTTTAAATATTATAAAATAAAACCGTTAAGTTATATATTATAAACTAAAAATATATTTACTTAATTTTCTTAATAATCTTTTCTTTTTCTTTTTAAATAACCTTTAATTAATTAAGTATCTCTTAATTTCTATATTTAAAAGTTTACTTAATTAATTTTTTCGTTTTTATAATTACGATTATATATTTTTTATTTTAATAAATTTTAACTTTTTAAAAAGGTTTTAATATTTAAATAATTTTATTAATTATTTTACTTAATATCTTTATTATTTACTTTATAAAGAGGTCGATTTAGTTTTTATTATTTAATTAAAAGAGGTTTATGAATTATATTATTATTTCTTCCGCTTTTATATAAATCTTTATTTCTTTAGCCGTTTTTTACGTTTTCTTTATTAATAATAATAAGGTTATAGTAACGGTTTAATTTAAGGTTATTTATATTAGTATATAGTTTAAGTTATATTTTAAGTTTTTTTATAACTTATATATTACGATTATACCGGTAACCTTTTTTATATTAAAGGTTAAATTAATTATCGTTTTAAACTTATAATTCTTTTATATAATAGTCTTTTATAATATTAATAATAAAAGGTTAACTTAAACGGTAATTATTAATAGATTATCCGATTTAACGTAATTTATCATACGTTTTTCCTCGTTCTATATATAGTAATATAAGTTAAAGTCTTTAAATAATATATATTTATTTAAAGTAATTAAGATTTTTTTAAATAATAATATTATAAAAAATCCTTTTTTATTAACCGGCGGCGGGTTATATACGTTATAGATATTAAGATCGTTTTTTAAGTCCCCTTCTTTTATAATACGGAGTATATAAAAGTTTTTATTATAGTAAATAATATCTTAATTATTTATATTAAGTTATTTATTTATAAAGAAGTATATTTTAATTATTTTATCCCCCTTAAAGGGTAAATAAAACCCCTTTTTTAAATTAATAAATAAATATATATATAAGCTATATAATAATTTTTATATTATTATAACGTTAACGTCTTTAACTTCTTTAAACTTAAATATTAATTTTATTATTTTAATTCTTTTATTATAAATATTATATTATATTATTCTTAAAAACGTTAATATATTATATATTAACCTTTATAAAACTTCTTTCTTTTATACCCATTTAAATTACGGACTTCTTATTAAAGTTAAGCGTTTTCTATTTTAATACCTTCCCGGCTATTATTAAAAACGTAAAACGGCCGGCCTTTAAAATCGGGATTATAAGGAATTTTCTTTTTTTTACCGCTATTTACCCTTTATTATTTAATTAATTAAACTTATATTTTAAGGCTGCTTTTAATTAATTTCTTAAATTAATTTTATATATATTATACCGTTGGATTTTCGCGGTTATCCGGGTCTTTTTATATTTAATTTCCTTAATTCTTATTATATATTTAAAATCTTATATTAAGTATTTTTCTTTATTATATATAACGTATTTAAACGTACCTTTTATAAGTCCCTTAATTACCAGTTTTATATATTTATAAATATTATAATCCTTAACGTAAACCGTATATTTTATAATATTAAGGTATTTTATAATAATATATTTATAGTTTTAATATTTAAAATATTAATAAATATTAACCGTTTTATCTTATAATTAAGTTATTTTAAAAGATCCCTTTTTAATAGTCCCTTTATTTAAGAGGTTATTATATATCTTCGTTAACGTTATATTTAATATAACGGTAAAATATTTTTTTTACGTATTTTAAGGAGTTAAATCTTTTTATTACCGGCGGAAGCCTATAGTTAACGATCTTAAACCTTAAATAAAAAACCGTATTTTTTTTTTCTATATTTTTTAACGTAGCCTTTTTTTTAACTTCTTTAAAATATAATAAATATATCTTATTTATTATAATAATAAATAATTACCTTAAAACTTTAACCGATTTATATTTTTTTTTATTAATTTAAGTTTTAAATCTTTTTAAGTTTTCTTTTATTTTTAAAAACGTTATATTAAGGAGGATATTTTTACTTTATAGTTTATATATTATAATAATCTGTTTTATTAATAATTCCGTTATTACCTTAAAAGCTTTTATTAATTATAATAAGTTTACCTTTATTATTACGTTCCTTTTTTCGTTATTAAATAAACGGACCGTTATTATCCTTATTTTCCTTAATATAACCGCTTTCTTCTCCGTTATCCTTTTATTCTTTATTATAAGTATCCCCTTTATTACTTTTATCGCTTAGCTTATTTTTATTTAAAGGGCCGCCGTTTTCGTACCTTCGCTTTATATATTTAACCTTAAGTTATTATCTTTACTTTTTATTAATATCTTCGTTATTACTTCTTAAGAGCCTTATAGTTATTCTGTCCCCCTTAATTTTACCTTTATTTTTACGTAAAAGTCTTTTACGTTTTTTAGCTTAATCCGTAGTATTAATTAAGTCTTTAACGTAATATTTTTTTATTTTATTATAAGGAGTTTTTTTAAGGTTTTTACTATTTCCCTTATTGCTTTTTCGCCTTTATTTATTAAACGATATATTATCTCCGTTTTTTATTTTTAATCCCTTAAGGTTTTATCTTCCTTATTAACTTTATTTCCCCTTTATTTATCCTTAATAATATTTTTATTATAATCTTTTTACTTTTTCTTCCCGCCTGTAGTCTTCGCCGTTAATATTATACCGGCCTTTTTACCCTTTTATTTATTTATTATTTCCGTATTATTATTACGTATTTTATACGCTTTAATATGCGTATTTTATTAACCTTAATTTCTTTATTTATTTTAAGTATTATCCGGCTTATTATTATTATATTATCCGTATATAGTATCGCTATTTCTATTAATATAGGTTACTTGCCCGTTTATTACTTTATTCTTAATTATTACGTTACTTTTACTTATCGCACTTAATATACTTCTCTTACTATCGTTAAAGCTATACGTATACGTATCGTTTTAAACCTCTGGGGTCCCTTTATTCGTCGCCATAAGAATAATATCAAATTAAAAACTTAAATAATAATTTATATACTCTTTTAACTTAATAATTACGTTTTTTATTTTAATTAATACGGTATAAAATAGCTATATAAATTATGAAAATTAATTTATTATATTAAAAACGTATTAAAAACCGTTTTATATTTATTTTAAAAAGTTAATAAAGTTTACTTTAAATAAATTAAAAAGGGCTTTTACCTTAATTGGATTTAATAAAACCGTACGGCTTTTATATATTTACTTTATATAAGCTAGGTACCTTTATATATATTTTATAATATTCTTTATTATATCCGGTTATCAATAATAATACCGTAATTTCTTTAATATAATTTTAATAAGAAATATTCCGCGTTATTATAAACTTCTTTAAGTATTTATATTATCTCTTTTTTTATTAAATATATTATTTAACGTTTCCTATATTAATAAAATAACTTATTAATAATTAGATTGAATCTATAATTTATTAGTTATTTATTGAATTTAACTTATAAAATTATATTTTTTTTTTTAATTTTACCTTTATTTTAAGGTATTTAATAATATTAATATATTAATTATCGTCTTTATAATAAAGTAATTCTTTAAATTTTTATACTTTTATAGGTTTATAATTAATTTATATATATTCTATTTCGTAATTATTATTTAATTTCGTATTATATATCCTTATTAATTTATTATTAATTATCTTTTATAGCTATAATTCTCCTATATTTACTTTCTTCTTTTTATTTACGTTTTTCCCCGTTAACTTTCCTTCCGCGTTTTAAGTTAATTAGCCCCTTAACTATTATATTATAATTTATATATTATTATAAATATTAATTCTATTTTTCCTTATTTCCTTAAAAAGCTCCTTTAATATAATATAATATATTTTTTTATTATTTTTCTAGAATTATACCGTATTACTCTTATTCTTTTATATTTTAAAGGCTATTTTCTTTATTATTTTATTAAGTACGTAATCTAAATTATTAAATAGTACCCTTAATAAGCTATCCGTAACTTTATTAATCTCTTTTTTAATATATTTAATTTTAATAGGTTATTTACTATAATAATCCTTTATACCCTTCCTTTTTAAAGTATATACGAATTAATTCCACCCTTAATTAGCCCTTTTAGTGTTTCCCTTCCTTTATACACCCATCCTCAAGTTTGGTATCTTCCATACTCTCCCCCTTTCCATAATCTCTTTAATTAAATTTCCTATTTACTTATAAGTTAAGGACTTTAATATTAACTTCCGGTTTTACCGTAATTTTCCTGAACTTAATTATAATTATTATATTATATAATTTTAAGTTTCCTATTATATAAACGAGCTTATATTTCTATAATATAAATTAGCCTCCGTATATCCTTATTTATTAAAGATAAATTTTATAAGCTTCCTTTAACTCAAAATAATTTATCTACGTAAACGTATTATAAACTAATAAATAAATATCTTTAACGAACCTTCAACTTAAACCTTCTATTTTAATTTTATTAACTCCTCGATTAACGGACCGTTAAAGAAAAGGAAAAGGATAAAGGAAATAAATAACCCTTAAAAATCCCCGTTATTATTTATTTTATCGGGCTTATCTTTTATTTTAAGCTTATTAGTATCGTATACTTATTCAAAAACCTTTCCGTCCAATTTATAAGGAAAAACGGTATTCTTTTCCTTTATAAGTTATATAGTAGTTTTTAATAATTTATTTTATTAAAAAGTTCCGTAACGTTTAAGGAAAAAAAGCTTATAACGTACTTTTTTCTATACTTTTATCTTATATATACGTTATTAATTAGCTTTTTAAAGGCGGTTTCCGGAAACCATTTTTTCCTTGCTTTTATTTATTAATCGGGGAAAAGTTTATGTTCTTTTATATCATTATTAAAAATCTTTTTATTTATTATTTTTAACGTTTTTTTTTTTTTTAATATATAGAAAAAAGCGATTAACTTATATACCTTTACCTCTAAGTAATTTATCTTAACGGGGTTCTTAAGGTTAATTTTTTTAGTGTCCTTAAATTTACGCGAGTAATAATTTATACTTCAATATATTTTAGATAAATACGTAAATATCTCTTTAAATAAATTAATAAATATCGTAAGGAATGTATTCGGTATCTTATTAAATGTTGGCTCTTTATCCTTTTTCGGTTTAAAGATCGTAGTCTTTATTATAGCCCCCGTTACCTTATTATTTACCCTTAAGGGTAAAATAAACCGTTATCAAACTATTTCTTAAGTTAACTTTAAAAAACAAGGGAAAGAAAGCGCTTTATAATATAATAGCTTTATTATTAAACGTAATCGTTACCGTTTTATCCGGTTTCTTAAAAGGGGGAAATGTAAATATAAGTTTTAATTTCCCGCTTTATTCTTTAATATATTTCATTAGATATTATATTCCCCGCGGTAAAGTTAATAACTTATAAATTTTTTACCGGAAAGATATCCTTTTTAACTTAATAATTATTGTTTCTTTAAGCTTTTATATATTATAAAGTTATTTTAATGTTATTTAATTTCTATACTATATAATTTACTTAATAAGTTTTTTTGTTTTATTAATTATTTTAATGTTTTCCTACGATTAATACGTTTTTACCCTTAAGGATAACTTTAATATTAAGATTATTACCCTAATTACCTTATTTATTATAGTTAAAACCCTATTTATAAATATGTTAATACTTTCTTATAAGTAAGGTAATTTAAGTATGTTAAATAAACCGGGTAAATTAAATAAGTCAAATAAGTTAAACGGGGTGCTATATAATAACTATACCGCTACCGTTTTTACTTTTATATTAATTTTTTCTGCCTTTATTATTTTCTATATTCTCTAAACCGTTAATTAAGGGGTTTTATTATATGCTTAGTTTAGGGACGTTTATATTAGTATATAATTTATGTTATATTTAAGGTTTTCTTTTAAAAAGTAAAATATAACCGCGTTTATTATATTCTTAAAGTTAAATAAAAAATCACTAATAATCTTTAACCCCTATTTTCTCTATATTACCGTGCCCTTTAATATTAATAAGGATAAATACTTACCCGTTATCATAAATATTGAAATCTTAACCTTTACGTAATATATTGCTTTACTACTCCGGGAAGCGGGACGGGATATATCCCATGGGATAGGGATAGAATAGGGATAAAACAGGGATAAGATGGGATAAAGTCGTTTTTATTTTATCCCGTATTAACTTAAGATAAAGCGTGATAAAATTAAGATATATTAAAATCTTAATAATAAATTAAATAAAGCTCGTTATAAATAAAGTAAGGAGTTTTAAGGTTAATAATTAAGGGTAATAATTAAGGGTAATAATTAAGGGTAATACTTAAGGGTAATACTTAAGGGTAATAATTAAGGGTATTAATTAAAGGTAATAAGTAAGGGTAATAATTAAGGGTAATACTTAAGGATAATAATTAAGGTTAATACTTAAGTCCTTAAGGTTAATACTTAAGTCCTTAAGGTTAATACTTAAGTCCTTAAGGTTAATACTTAAGGTTAATAATTAAGGTCAATAATTAAGGTTAATAATTAAGGTTAAAGATTAAGGAAAGGATTATAAAAAGGATTATAAAAAGGATTCTAAAAAGAGTTCTAAAAAGAATTCTAAAAAGAATTCTAAAAAGAATTCTAAAAAGAACTTTAAAAACGATTCTTAAAAGAATTCTAAAAAGAAATCTAAAAAGATTTCTAAAAAGAATTATAAAAAGAATTATAAAAGTTTAATCTATTATATAGTTTTATTATAATGTTATAAAAAAATTTAAGTAATATTACATTAAATCTTTTTATTTTTGACTTTTTATTAATACTTAATCTATATATTTAATCTTTAAGTTTATTAATTTAAGTTATATTTAAAAAGGCCCGTAAAGTTGAATTTACTTTAAAACTAAATATCTTAAGTATAAAGGGGGATGTTATTTGAAAGTTAAATTACTTAAATTAATTTGATTGATTAATTGATTTATTTATACACGAGTCTAGCTACTTTAAGCTAATTTCGGCGTTCTATAATGCTGGTGGTTAAACTACGGTTATTTTAATATTTATACTTATTTTAAACTTATCGCTTTAATTTTAAAAGGTAAAAGGAAATTATAATCGGCTAACTTAGCCTTAATTTACCTTAAACGTTAATTTAATTTAAATAAAAACCTTTCTTCTGTAATTATTTACCTTAATATTATAACCGAGTTTTTACGTTAATTTAATTAAGATTAATAATTACTTTAAATCCTTAATTTACTATTTTTATTAAGAATTTTTTATTTTTTAACGTTATAACTTACGGTAAAAGTTTAATAATAATATTAAGCTTAATCGGGGGGAAATAACCTTAATTATATAATTTTATTTCTCTTAATACCGGGACTTCGCCTTAAATACTTTATTATATAACTTTTTAAATTAACCTTATTTAATCTTAATTTTAACCTTTTAACGTTAAATCCTTATAACCCCTTTTTACCGGCCCTACGTGGTAATTAGGTTTATTTTAAGGTTAACTATAGGTATTAATAAATCATCGGATATTTATTACTGCTTTATTTATATTAATTACGTAACTTACTAGATAGGGTTTAAGGGCTCTTAATGAAATCATCCCTTACCCTTAAAATATTTAACTATTCTATAGTTTATCTTCTGCACGCAAAAATACCATTTCGCCGCGCTCGCCCCCTCTTAAATTAATTTAAAATACCGTTCTTTTATTGATCCGGGGAGTTATAGATTAAAAAGTTAACGTTACTTAAAGTAAAGCATAATATCATATATATTAATAAGATATCCTTTAGATTACCGTCCTTATTATTTACTGTTATTATCGTTATCGTTAAAATACTTTATAATTATATTTACGTTATATATTAATTTTTTTTTCCCTTTTTTTTTAATTCTTGAAATTATTATTATTTACCTTTAAATCTATATATAATTAACTTAACTCGTTTTCTCTTTATTTATAACAATAATTCAATATTTTTACCTAAAAAGTTGAAAGGATAAAGTATTTTTGTTTCTTATAATAATACTTAATAATAAAAAAGTAATACTTATATCTAATGCCGGTAAAAACGCTATAAAGGATATCTTCGATTACTTATAATAAGATAATTACCTTATAAGATAAATAATTTTATTAAGCTAAAATTCTATTATTTATTTTAAGTAATAACGTTATTTTACTTTAATAAGTTTAACAAATATAAAGATAAATATAAATTTACTATTATTCTTATATTATTTAAGTTTATTAAGAATTGGATTGTTTAATAAATTTTCTTCATTTAATATATTATTTAAGTCCTTTATAGCCCGCGTTTATTTATTTAATTTTTAAATCGTTATTAAGTTAAAATTAAAGCGTGAAACGTATTTTTTAAAGAATTTACGAAGGGTAATTTAATAAATTTCCGCTTATAGGGTTTTATTTCCTATTATATATTAATTTTAAGTTTTAATGACTTTATCGCTATTTTCTAAGAATAATAAAGCCGCTTACTTATAATGTAAATTAATTCAGCCTTGGGTTTTATTATAGTATTTAAATAATTTAATATACGCCATATTTAACCCTTAAATAAGCTTTTTCTTTTAAATAACCCGTTTATATCGTAAATAATTATTTTACTTTTTAATATAATTAAAAAGCTTATTATATATTATAAAAACGAGATGAAAAGTTAATGATTTCATAATACTTATTACTTTAATAATTTAATAAAATAATTAAGTTAATTCCATTAAGTATCCAATATGGTTCTCTTCTTTATGGTTAAGCCTTAAAAGTTAATTTTTTTTAATTTTCTTTTAAGAACGTATTAATATTTTTACGAAATATTAAAGCATAGCTTATTATGTAAAAAGTTAAATTTTATAATAATTTGTTACTCACGTTTAAGAAGCGGACGCAGGAGTGTACGAACTCTCACCTGAAGCGAGAGCGGCGGAAGAGAAGAAGGCCGCGAGGGCGAAGTCAGCGGCGATCACCCTATAGACCATAAAAAGGTAGATAAAGCGCTAACGTAAATATAAAGAATTAATCCCTTAAGGGCAATAATACCCGACGTTAAATAACGATAAGGTTATTAATAAGTATCTCCGGCGTTACGGGATTATAAGGAAAAGCGATAACGCGTTAATAATTTAACTCCGGATAAATAAAAACGGCTTAATTTATTTCCTCTTTATTATATATATTAATAGCCGGATTAATATTAATTATAAATATAAATAATAAAAGTAAAACGCCGTATACGTATTAATCTCTTATTTATTATTTAAGGAGCTTAAATTAAGATTAATTAAAAGGGTAGAAATTAACGATTATCGTTAAATATTTATTAATAAAAAGGGTATTAAAGCGGCCGTTAAATTTATAATAATTACGGACTTATTATTATAGTTTAACTTAACCAAAGAAATAAAAGAAATGGTCGAAAACTTAATTAAGAAACCTCGCCGTTAACCCGGGGGTAAAAAATAACGGTAGGAAAACTATACTTAATAGGGGGTTAAAGGGGCTATAAATACCGGGGCGGCATAAAAAGCGATATTATATCGGTCGGTAAAATCGTATAAATAAAATAATAATAATATATATATTAATAAAGATATTTAATAATATAATCGGAATTCTGAAATTTTAATATTAAATAAACCCGTAAAATAACGGAAAAGCAATAAATTTAAAGGTAACCCTTAAATGGATTTAATTATAATATTATAGGTTTTCTTAAAAAAGTATATAAATAAATCCTATTCTTTAAACGGTTATAAATATTTTTAACCCTTAAAACGTAAATAAAGGCTGGATGGATACCGGTTTTTATTTTTAACGTTATGGATATCGGGTTTTTTACGGTTATTAATAAGGTTAAATGGCCGAGTATTAAGGAACGCCGGAATTAGCTTAACTAGATCCGTAGTATAAATCAATCAATCAATCAATAATAATTTGTTATATTTTAAAATAACTTTAATAATATCTTTTTATGCTTTTTACTTTAATATAAGATTAAGGGATTTATAATATTATAAGTATTAATTTTTGTTTATTAAATAATAATAAAGGTTTGTTTACGCTTATTATTGACGTTAATATAGATTATAGTCTTCCGGATTCATAGTTAATTAAATAAGTATAAAGATTGTTAGAAATCTATGTTACTTTTATTAATATCTTAAGGATATTTAAAGTTTAACCGTTAATTAATTCAGTTTATTCTTCGTTAAATTAATAATTATATTATTATTAATTATATCGATTTTAAGGTAATTTAAGACGGCTTTAAATAAAAGCTGGATAAAATAGGTAAAGTATAATAAATATTTAATTTTCTATTGCGTTTTTATAATATTAATAAATTAATTTTAGTGCGTTTTAGGTTTTTAACGTAATTTATAGTATTATTATTATTTATATTATTAATAACAACGGTTAAAATACAGTTTTTTAATTTATAATTTTTATTTATTTTTATTATAATAAATATAAGCCGCTTATTATTATGAATACTATAAACGTATAAAGATATAAGTATAAAAGAGTTATATAAGATTTTAACAATAAACTTACTTTTATATAAAGTTATTATTTAAAAAAAACATTAAATAATAAGGAGTAATAGCTTAGAACGATTATATAATAAGGAATTAATCTAAATATATCTAAGAAATATATATAGGTAAATAAATAAATAAGTATATAAAATATATTCTTTATACTTAAAAAGAAAGAAAATAAAGTTGAACCGTAATTTATATTTAATTATTACTTTATATATAAAGTATTACCGGCGTTTTATATAAAGTTAATAAAAAAAGTATATAGTTTATTAAGAATTCCATTATATAAAACTTTCTTTTAACCGGATATAAAGTATAAGTATTAAATAATAAAAATATATTTTAATAAATAAATTTATTGTATTTTTAATATATTAAGTATTAAATAGCTATAATTAATAAGGGTATTTTAAAGAATATATATATCCTTATTTATTTTTATTAAATTTATAAATATTATATCAAGAATTATCTTTAAATTAAACCCGGAGTTATCCTTTTTAGTTTTTTTAAAAGGAATATAATATTATTAACTTAACCTTTTATTTTAACGATATCTTTAAAGTATACGGGATATAAAAAGAGTAATTCACTTTCTTAAGAAATTATTTTTTCCCTTAAATTCTATAATTAAAGTTAAAGCTATTATTTAATAAATTAAAAATTGATATAATAAAAATTAAAGTATAAAAAAAAGACTATAAGGTAAAAAGACGTATATAAGTTAAACCTAAAAAGTACAAAAAGATACTTAACTGGTTTATATTATAAAATATAAAAAACGTTAAAGGATTCTTAAGTATTAAAATAAGGAGCCGGATATTATATCATTTAAGTTTAGGACGGTTATATTATCTTACTTATCTATAATTTATATATTAGAAATAAAACGGAACGTAATTTTAATATTTATAAGTGAAAATTAATAGTTATTATTATATTTAAGGAAAAATTTTTTTATATATTAAATATAAAAGAAGTTTTAATTATATATATAAATTATAAATTCCTTATAAATTTTATAAATATAAATTATTATAAGGATATTTTCATAAGGTAAGTAAGTAAATTAAGAAGGCTATATATTAAAATTAAATATATTAAAAAAGAGATTAATAAAGCTATGGATAATTTATTAAAGGTATTATTTAATAACTTAAATTATGTACCTAATAAATTAATAAAGAAAATAGCCCTTAAGGTATAAAAAAATAAAAATAATACGGCTTAATCTTAAAAGTATAATAAAAAGGGATATTATATTATAATAAAAAAGCCTTTTAAGGAAATAAAGAAAAATAGAATTAACGTTTATAATAATATATAAATTACGATATAGCAGTTAAATGGCTAATTAACTTAAAATATAAAGGGAAAGTCAACGGGGAAAAACATAAATAAAAGGAAAAAAATAGATATAAGAGAATTATAGCTATAAAAGATAATTAAAAATAAGCCGGTACGGATATATAATATAAAATTAAATAATAATTATAAAATAGAACGTATATAAATTAATTATAAATTTATAGAATTTTAAAAATTTAAAAAATTACTTTATTATAAGGATAACGATTAATATATTGATATTATTAAATACCTTAAAATAGGGGTAAAGTTAAAGGAAAAAAATATAATATAATAAGTTAAATTTGATAAATGACTTATAAATTATAAATTTAATTTAACCGTCAATAAGTTATTTTATTAATATAAAAAGTATTGAATATTATATTTAATAAAAGAAAAAATAATATAAATACTTAAAAAGTTTATAATAACGCAGGATATTTCTTATTAAAAATTATATTAAAAAAATTACAATATTATTATTAATAACCGGATATAATATAAAATATTATAAAATACGTATAAGGGTACTTAACTTATATAAAGTAGGTATATGGAAGCCATACGGTTTTATTAAGTTTAATTAAGGTAAAAATCCTTTTTAATTTATTTAAGGCAGACTTTATTAGACCTTTTAAATAAGTATAGGGCGGTCTTTAGTACGTCTTTAATATAATAAATTATTTCTTACGATTTATATAATTATTCTATTTTATGTTAATTAAAATAAAAAACCCAATTATTATATTAAAAGAATATATAAATTATTACTTAAAACCCATTATAATATATATAAATATTAAGAAAATATTTACAAATAAAAAAATAAGAAACTTCCTTTAATTATTGTTATGTGTAGAGGCCACTGCCGAGCAATTTGCGGGCACTAACGCTTAATAAGGTATAGCGGATGCCCGGTGCTTGGCGCATATTTATATTTATTCCTGTATAGCACTTATATAGATGATATTTTATAGACTTACCACTTACTTTTACAGTGTATTTACTTATTACCATTTGGTACATAATAAATGGTAGTAATAGCACGAGTTTTATTACTTAACAATTAATATAAAGTTCTTAATCATTATACCTTTGCCTTCTAGTTACTCTATTAAAGTATTAAGTGTAATATCGCTTACTTAACGTTGATCCCTTTATTGGCCATTCGATAAATTATTAAATCTATTTATTACTTAATTATTACTATACCAGGAATAAGCGGAAAAGGAGGTTCTCCCTTAACTTTAGCTTTAACTTAAGTTCCGGTATCTTTACTGTAGTAATAAGACTTTACGTTCTTCTATAAAGCAATAAAGCGGCTGGCTATAAGCCAATAATCCTTCATTAATAACGTTAAGTCCTTAATAAATTATATAAACGTATTTAAGACTCACCGTAAGTTATTAATATAATAATAATAACGTAACCCTTACTTAATTAATAAGCTATTTATACCAGAAAGAGAGAGGGATATATTATAAACCCTAGAAATATACGGTCTTTAATAAGGCTCTTAACCTCTTATACCTTTAAGATAAACCGTTGGCGTATTAACGAAGTCGGATACTTTAATAGTATTAATAACGTTTATGAATTTATCGATAAACTTATTATTATTAAATTAATTAAGTTATTAGCCTTAATATTAAAATATATCGTTATTTACTTTTTAAAGAATAATAAGGATTTCTTAAAAGAAACCTATAATTAATGGACGTCCGAGCTCCACTTTATTACCCGGAAAACGCTTTAATAAGTTAAGGGCTTAAATCCTTTTATTTTAAAACTTAAAAAGCGCTTTAAGACCCCGGAGAACCAGCTTTTAAAGCAATTAACGCGTATAAAATATACTTGTAAAGACGTGGTTAATTAAGTTAATATAACGGCCTTTATTAAATAAGTAATAATACTTTATTATTAAATTAATGGTTAATACTTTTGGAAGCAATCTTTATAAATAACCTTTAACCGCTTTAAAGGGCCCTTAAGAAATATATTATAGCGGCCTATTAATAACTTAAAAAACCTTATTAACGATATCCGTATACGGCAACCCGGCTAGTATAAGCAGTAATAATATTATAGCAAAACGAAACCTTAATATAGTAAGGAGATATTATTACGATACGCTTAACCGCGTTAATCCACTGGCGGTTATAGGGTTAACGAGAGTAGGTTTAAATAAAACGATAAATACCGCCCCGTTAATAAAGCTACTCACAAAATACTCCCCGCACCGGACCCCTTAAAGGTCTACCACTTACGTGGTAATAATAGTGATATAGATTTTACTTTCGAGTCCGACGATGAAACTAAGTTTTCACTATAAAATGAGTATATTAATATATATTAAATGGATAATTAAGCTTACCTTTATAACGAGAAAGGTAATATATAATCCTTTCGTAATTTATACTGGAATAATACCGTTATTACGGCTATTAAGAAATCAGGATATTTACCCGGTTAAATTATAGATATCACGGATTTAAGCAATTTAACTCTCTTAAAATATTTAAATCTATAATTATTTCCCGGGTAAGATCGCGATAATTACCCGGCTTACGGTTTTTCGGTTTTTCGACTTATTATTACCGCACCCTCTTAATACGCCATTATTACGTATTATTTTCACTTCTTTAACCTCCTCAGCGCTGGATATATTTATTTTCTAGCCCCGGAGCCGCTTTTATCCATAAGGCTATTAACCTCGCCGTCGCTACGTAGGCGTAGCATTTTTCCTTTTTTGGTGTATTTATTATATATAGAGGCCACTGTTAAGCAATTTGCGGGCATTAACGCTTAATAAGGTATAACGGATGCCCGGTGCTTGGCGCATACTCATATTTACTCCTGCATGGCACTTATATAGATGATATTTCATAGACTTACCACCCACTTTTACAGTGCATTTACTTATCACCACCTGGTGCATAACAATTATATAATATCTAGTTTATCCCTATATTAAATATAGTATATAAAATAATAAGTATAATAAAGTTTAATAATTAAATTTAATAGTACGAAATAAAGAAAAGGTAAACTTAATAAAAATATAATTAAATATAAGTAGGAAGATTAAGAATATTAAGTATTAACTTAAAACAAATTAAATATTTAAGATACGTTTTTATTAATATTCTTTTTAAGGTTAAGTTAAATATAATACATAAATAGAATATAATTAAATTAAGAGTTAAAATATATATTATAAAAAGAATAATACCGCCTTTAAAAGAAGTAATATATAAAGTTATTTAAAAATATATAATAAACCAAATAAGTATTAAAGAGGAGTTATAAGAGAAGTTAAACGTAATAAAAAACCAATAAAAGAAATATTACAATAAAAAAGTATAAGGCCAAATCCCATTAAAAGAAGGGCAACTGGTTATATAAGAAGATTTTACTTTTAATCTTAAGAAACTTAAACTTTATTAACTCGGATTATTTATTATTAAGGGCTTTATAAAAAAATATAAAACTTTATATATATTAAAAATAATAAATAGAATTTTTATATTTAACTTATTTTATAAGGATTATCTTAAAATATTTATACCGCGTACCGGGTATCTTAAACCCTTTAATAAATCAAAATTAAAAATAATAAAAAGAATTAAAATCCAGCCGGCATAAATAAAGAATATTTTAATCCTTTAAAAACCGTTATAATTACCGATAGTATAATTTAAGGGGAAAAAATATATATAAATAATATAACGTCGTTTCCTTTATATTCCTATTTTACTTATTTCTATATTACGGTATATTAAAGAACTTAAAAAAAAGTATATTTAAAAATTAAAGAAAAGGAGGGAAAAGGAATAAATTATAAACTATATAATAATAAAATTATAAGAGTTTATAATTATTTATAATTAAAATGTTTCCTTAAAAAGAAAGAAAAAGCGTATTAAAAGTAATTTATAAATAAAAGCATAGTTAAATATTAAGGTTATATATTAAAAAATCTATTTAAAAAGACGCTTCTCTTACGGATTATATGTTTAAATATTAAACTTATTATAAATATTACGTTAAAAATACGGGTAAATATATTATTAATATAAATATAAAAATTATTTTAAATAGCGGGTAGTTAAGGTTCCGATTATACCCTTAAAATAGGAAAATATATCCAGGATTATCCTTTATTACGGTAATTACGGGGCATAAAACCGTACTAATTATTTTACCTTAAGAACGGGGGAAAAAACGGAATAGAAAGACCGGTATATATATAAAAACGTAATTTAAACCGAAAATAACCCGTTATTAAGGAGGCGGCCGGACGGGTAAGCCCGGTAACGCGATTAAAAGAGTTAATAAAATTTAAATTGCCCGAAAACCAATTAAGGCTTTAATTTACGAATGGCTATATACGTACCCTTTCAGTAAGGCGTATATTTTAGTTAGGACTATAATAAAACGCTTAATAACTTTAATTAAAAGTTAAAGTTAACCGGTATAAATTATACGTAATAAACTTAAGAACTATCTAAAATACAAGGTTTATTAAGGTCGGCAACATGAAGTTAAAAAGGGACGTAAACCTCTCCCTAAAGTATAACTATATTACCCGCAGAAATAACTTTCATTAAAAACGGTTAGGGAACAATATTTAAATTAAGGACTTTAAAAACTATGATATATATAGGGATAAAATACAGGGAGAAACTTATTAAAGGAAAACTCCTTATAGAGATGTAAATAATGACTATTATACATATATAACGTAAATAACGGACTTGAAAAGAAGAGGAGTTAATAAAAAAGCCCGGGTAAATATATTATTTAAATAAAGAACGGGCCAATAATTACTTTATATATAAGAAAAAGAAATAACTTATTAAAATTAAAGTTATTAAAACTTAAACTAAAAATATCCTTAATCAAATTTAAATCGAATAAACGATATTTTTTTTAAACGATTATTTATATAATTTTATCAAAGTATTAATCCCTGGAAAGGAGAAGTTATATCTTATATAAGCCTTTTTATATTGATTAAGCCTATACGATTAAGATAAACCGGCGATATTAACAAGGCCGGATTAACGCGGAAATAATTAACGTATCTAAATTAAAAGGTCGATTGAATAAACGGGCGAAAAAAAGGCGATATAAACGGCTAAATTAATTAAGCGGAAGGTAAAAAAAATAAACGGAATAACCGAAATTACTAAAATAATTAAACAATAAAACAAAATAGGTAAGGATTAAAAGCAGGCTATAATAATAATAATTGGGTATTAAATATAAAGGACGAAAGAAAAAATATTTATTAAGGCTATAACTATCAAGTTAACTATAAACTATAATTAATTATAAAGCGTATATAATTTTTTATATTAAATTTATAATTAATATTAAGATTAAAAAGTATATAACGTATTAAAGAAATAGCGCTTATTTAAAGTATATCCCGATGCTAAAAATCTGTAAAAAGGAATCAATAATATTTAATTAAAAAACAAATTAGTTCATATATATTTAAATAAAAATTATAATTGTTTAATTAATATTTAAAGATATAATTCAAATGAACGTTATTTAATAAACCCTTAATACGGCGGTAATTGATAAAGGTAAAGCAATAATTATTATCGATTTTTTATATTTAATATACGCCTAGGCTTTAATATATATATAGGAGGCGTAAACTTAAATATATAATCTAAAAAGCTCTTAAAAATAGGAGAGTTAAAATAGATTAAAATCATAAAGTATTAAAGGGTATAACTCTAAATATGTTAGCAGCTAACGCCATCTTTACGCCGGCGCCACAGTAATAGGCCATACTGCTGCGCCAAGGTAGGCCTTGGCAAAGGGCCTTAATAACGGCCTTAATATGTGTTATTTATAAACCATAACTCAACTGGAGTAAAGCGGGGTAACCATTACCTTTACCTTAAGTAAAGGTTATACCCCATTTCTTTCTGAGTTCCTTAAGAATTAGTCTTACTATTAATTTATTTGTTAAAGTAATACCTAAGTATCCAGACCGTAACGTTACGTCTTTTATATTTACCTTTATTAGTCCCGCCGGCGTATTATTAACGGAATTAATTTAACATTTTAATTCTTCTTACTTATTAAGGAAAAGGCTTAACGTTATTATCATAATAGATACTTAATTAACTTAATAAACCTTAAAATAAAAAAACGATATTCGTTTTTTAATTAAAAAACTTTTTATTATAATTAAGTAAATTAAAACGGCGGAATACCGCTATAATATTGTCACTTAATAAGCTTAATATCTAAAACTATAATTTAAAATTAACCGGCTTAAGATTAAGAATTATACTTATTAAAAGTATATATTTAATTACGTTAACGCGTAATATAAAAGTTTGCGCTTTAAGCTTCTTTTTTACGTTAACCTTGTTATTAAGCTTTATATTAACGGCGTAACGCTAATGGTTTTTATTTTACCCTATAAGGGTAAGTTTTTTTATCCGGAAAGGCTTAAGTTATATTAAAACAAGTTTAAAGGTAAGTATTAAATATAATTTATTAACTTAAAGAAATAATTTATACTTTATTTTAAGTATTTCTTTATTAAAAGAAAAAAGGTAGTTTTTATTTAAGGTTTATCTTTTATAAAATTTTTAATTTACCGGACGAGGAAATTAATAAAATAAGCTATTAAAAACTTAAGGATAAATTTTTAAATTTACTAATTAATCCAGAAAACCGCCGGTTCTCTTATTATAAACGTTTTAAGGATATTAAATAACGTTTCAATTAAAAAATATATATAATTCTATAATACTTTAAAAATTATAAAAAAGGACTTATTATTATTATTAAATAAGTTTTATGCCTATATATTCTTTATAAAGCTTTTACCGGAACTTAAAATTAAAATCTTTATAATTAATAAAATATTAAGAACCCGGCATAATATCGTAATAACGGTAATTATATATAAAAAATAACCTAAAATACATTATTAATAATAATTAGAAAGTTAATAAAAATAAATCTTTTAAAAATAGGGTATTTAAATTTAATTTAAACGGCTTAAAGCCGGCGTATATCTTTATTAAAAATAATTCTCGCGGCCAAAAGTATAAGGTTATATCTGAAAATTTTAACGCCGCCCTTAAAGTAAATAAAAATATTATATATTATATATATTACGGAAAGGGCTATTATATATCCGATTACCTTACCGTCTTATAAAATAAAATCTTAATAATAAACGTAAAATCCTATAAAAAGGATAACGTATTAAAAAACAATAAAGCTTTAATAATGCCTTAAAGATGGAATTAATAAAAAAATAATTAAAGGTATACCCGGTTTTTATTATTAAAAGTTAAATGAATTTTCAGGATAATCCTTAATTATTAAGTATATTAAATAATATTAAAGCTTAATAATTTTATAAATATATATAATTTTAATAAGACTTATAGTTAACTCCCGCCGTTTTACCGTAAACGGCTTTTTTTAATAATAAGTAGATCTTTTATTTTAACGTTTATTAATTATAATATTATTTAATTAATAATCAAGGATAAAAGAAATAATATAAAATACTCTTTTACGCTATTAAATAAAACGATTTAAATATAGTCCTTACTTTATTAATTTTATACGTTTTATAAATAACGATTAATCCGGCGGCGGATAAATAATACTTTGAAGTTAATTTTTAAAAATTATAGATTAATAACGTTAATAACTTCGGTTAAAGTTTAACGGAGATTAATAAGGTCTTTATAATTATTTACGTAAACGTAACGATAGAGTACTTAAAAATACCGTAAATTTTTTAAGGTGATTTAGCGTATATAAATACTATAAAAGACTTTATTAACCGGAGTATCTTAAGGGAATTAAGTAAGTATATAAATGTTTTTTCTAATAATATAATTAATATTTTATTTAAATTAAAATGAAGGGATTACGTTATTAACTTAAATAATAAAAAGCTATTATATAATCCTTTATATAATTTATTTCGGATAAAGTTAATAAAGCTCCGGCGGTATCTTAAGGATCTTATATTCCGGGGTTAAATTCATTACTTAACGTTACCCGTAAACGTTTTAATCCTTTTTATATTTAAGAAGGATAATGATTTTTATCTTTATATTGATTATTATAGGTTAAATATGGTTATAATTAAAAATCGATATTTATTACCTTAAGAATTAAGATTTTTAACCGGCTAAATAGCTTTAAATAATTTATTAAGTTAAATTTTAAGGATGTTTATTATTGGTTACGGATTAAGTCTAGCAATAAGTAAAAAACGGTATTCCGTATACGTTACGGTTACTTTAAAAATTTCGTTATACCGTTTAAATTAATTAACGTCTTAACGATTTTTTAAGCTTATATTAACCGTACTTTTATTAATTTTGATTGATTGATTGATTGATTTATACTACGGGTCTAGTTAAGCTAATTCCGGCGTTCCCTAATAATCGGCCATTTAGCTTTATTAATAACCGTAAAAACCTGATATCTATAACGTTAAAAATAAAAACCGGTATTTACCCAGCTTTTACTTTTACCCTAAAGGTTAAGAATATCTACGGTTGTCTAGAGAATAATAATTTATTCTCTCGCCTTTTTTAAGAAAACCTATAATATTATAACTGAATCCTTATAAGGGTTATCTTTAGACTTGTTATTCTTTAATTACCTTATTAATCTATCCTATATTAAGATTTCCGATTATACCTTTAAATATTTATATTAATACGTATATTATTATCCCCTTATTTATATAACTCCGCTAATCAATATAATAATATCTCTTTTATTGCCCTGGTATCTATAGTTTAAAACCCCTATTAAGTACGGTTTTTTCGTCCCTACTTTTTGCTCCCGGGTCGGTAACGAGGTTTCTTAATTAAATTTTCGATTACCTTATTTATTTCCCTGGTTAAATTAAACTATAGTAATAAACCTATAGTTATTATAAATTTAGCGGCCGCTTTAATACCCCTTTTAATAATAAGTATTTAATGGTAATCGTTAATCTTTACTTTTTTAATTAATCCCGACCTAAGCTCCTTAAATAACGGGTAGGAGATAAGTATATATGCAGCGTTTTACTTTTTCCATTTATACTTATAATTAACGTGCGTCCGGTTACCGGCGTATATAGTAAAAAAAAAGTAAGTTAAACCGTTTTTATCCATCTTAAGTAAATTATTAATACGTTATCCTTTTTCCTTATAATCCCGTAACGTTAAAGATACTTATTAATAATTTTATTATTATTTAAAGCCGGGTACTATTGCCCTTAAGGGATTAATTCTTTATATTTATGTTAACGCTCCGTTTATTACGTTATATTTTACCGGGTAATCGCCGTTAAATTCGTTTTCATTAACCTTTTAATTTTCGTTACTTTTATTTCCGGTAAGAATTTATATACTTTTACGTTAACTTCTTAAATATAAATTAGGTTAATTTCCCTTTTAATTTATTCCAATTTAACTTCTATAAAAAGGATAAACGTCGGTTCTTTACTTTCTTTATCCGGGATTTTTTATAGTTCTGATAAATACGTTTATTTCCTGTTAACGTGGCCGGATATATACCCCTTTTAAGCCCCGTTTAAGCGATTCCCTAATTAAAAGTTAACTCCATCGGTAATATAAAGACTTCGGACTTTAGTACCGGGACAGGGGTCGTTTTATACGCTCCATTAATTATTCTTAAATACCGGTTTTAGACCTTTTATAACTGTTAAACGGGCTTTTTCTTATGTTTAAGTATACCTTTAAATACGTATTAAATAGTTATTCTATACTTTATAACATGTTTTACCATTGTTTGGCATATGGTTTTAACCTTTTATAAGGTAGCTCCCTACATCGATATGATAAGGTAAGTAAAACCTTTTTCCTATAAAATTATCTTCCTTTAAACCTTATTTATATAACCCTTTAATTAAGTCTTTTATTAATTTAAAAACCGAGTATTTTAATATTGGATTCCGGTTTTCCCGCGATATTACCTAAGTTTACCATAGCTATTATATTATATAACTTTGGATTTTTTATTATATAAATAAGCTTATATTTATATAAAATAAATTAAACTTTATATATCTTCGCTTATCGTAAACAGACTTTATATACTTATTTTAACTTTATATAATTTATATAAGTAAACGTACTATAAGTTAAAAAGTAAATATCGTTAATAAAGCTTTTAATTTAAACTTTTTATTTTAGTTTTATTAAATTTTTAATAAGTAAACCGTTAAAGAATAAAAATAAAACCGGGAAAATAAATAACCCTTAAAAGATCTTTATTATTACGGGCTCTATTATATTTATCTTTTATTTTAAGTTAATTAACGTTACCCGGTTATTTAAGAAACTCTTTATTTAACTTATAAGGAAGGATAAAACCCCCTTTTTCCGTAAGTTATATAATAGTTTTTAATAATTTACCTTATTAAACGTTTTTATTAAGTTTAAAGAAAAAAAACTTATAACGTACTTCTTCCTATAGTTTTATACCGTATATACGCCGTTAATTAAGCTTTTAAAGGCCGTTTCCGTTAACCGTCTTCTTTTCGCTTTTATTTATTATTTAAAAAGCAACTTTTATCCCTTAATATAGTTATTAAGGATCTTCACGATTACCGTTTTTAAAGCCTTTTTTAACGTATAAAGGAGTATTATTAGTGTCAGGGTGATAACCACTCGGCCACCAAGGCAAAAGTAGCTATCCGGGGTAGGTAATAGCGCTTAAGGGTAAGCCGCTATTACCATATATGAGAAGGTAGTCTACCCGGGGGATCACCCCCAGGGGTAGGCCCTACCCCGGAGCCCTTGCTCCAGGGTAGGTACTGCCATAACAATATCCCCTCTCCTATAAGCTCGTCCCCGAGCTTATAGATTATAAGTTATGCCTCCGGGGGAGTTACCCCCCGGGCTGGAGGTTTTCTTAAAACTTAATTAAGTAAATAAGTAAAAGTTAAGAACTTTTTACTTAAAAGAAATTACCTTTAATATAAATCTGAACCTTTTAAATCGGACCCAGATTTAATAACTTATAAGTATAATTTAAAGGCTTAATAACTTTATAAGGATATAGCCCGGGGTTTAATATCCTCGTTAAAAATAACCCGCATTTTTTATTAAGCAGGCCCGGGTTATACCCGTACCCGTACCGTTCCTTATTAAACAGGTAAAGGCCACGTCTTAAGGTGCCTTACCCACGGTCCCACGATTGGCCCGCGTAGTTTTAGGGCGTTTCAGCCCCCCGCATCGTAGTTTTCGGGCATTTCGGCCCCCCTCGGTAGTTTTCGGGCATTCCGGCCCCCCGCTGTACCTCGGACCTTAGCCCCCGGTATTATAAGGTAGCGGGTCCTACCCGCCCCCGTACTTACGCTTAGTCTTACCTCCTAAGTTACCTAAAAGTCTCACTTTATAAGCGTCCTCGGATTCAAACTGTAAACCTACCCCTTTAAACCCTTAAGGTTAACTCCGGGGGTGCACTACCCTGAAGTTGCGCTATTACTCTATTAGGGTAATAACCACTCGGCCATCTCATGGACAAAAGTAGCTATCCGGGGTAGGTAATAGCGCTTAGGGGTAACTTCAGGGTAGTGCACCCCCGGAGTTAACCCTAAGGGTTTAAAGGGGTAGGTCTACAGTTCGAATCCGAGGACGCCCACAAAAAAAAGTGAGACTTTTGGGTAACTCAGGAGGTAAGACTGAGCGTAAGTACGGGGGCGGGTAGGACCCGCTACCCTACAGTACCGGGGGCCGAGGTCCGAGGTATAGCGGGGGGCCGGAATACCCGAAAATTACCGAGGGGGGCCGAAATGCCTGAAAACTACCGATGCGGGGGGCTGAAACGCCCTAAAACTACGCGGGCCAATCGTGGGACCGTGGGTAAGGTACCTTAAGACGTAACCTTTACCTGCCTAATAAGGAACGGTACGGGTACGGGTATAACCCGGGCCTACTTAATAAGAAATGCGGGTTATTCTTAACGAGGATATTAAACCCCGGGCTATACTTTTATAAAGTTATTAAGCCTTTAAATTATATTTACGGGCTATTAAATTTAAGTTTAACTTAAGAAGTTTAAACTTATACCGGAAATAATCTCCCTTAAATAAAAAGCTTTTAGTTTTTATTTATTTACTTAATTAAGTTTTAAGAAAACCTCCAGCCCGGGGGGTAACTCCCCCGGAGGCGTGGTTTATAGTCTATAAGCTCGGGGACGAGCCTATAGGAGAGGGGATACTATTATGGCAGTACCTACCCTGGAGTAAGGGCTCCGGGGTAGGGCCTACCCCTGGGGGTGATCCCCCGGGTAGACTACCTTCTCATATATGGTAATAGCGGCTTACCCTTAAGCGCTATTACCTACCCCGGATAGCTACTTTTGTCCATGAGATGGCCGAGTGGTTATCACCCTGACAATTAGTCTATATAACTTTATTTTTAAGTAATCTGGTTTAACCGGCTTCTTAAGGATTATCGTTTTAGCCTTTTTTAATTTATAAAAGTAATACCCTATATTAAAATAAGCTTAAAATAAATAAATAAAGACCTTCTTAAATAATAACGTTATTATAAATAGAAACTTATCTAATATACCGTTAAGTCTGGGGGCTTTATTTTTCTTTAATTTATTAATCGCTTTAATTATTATCTCTTAAGTTATTATTTTATTTATTATTATTGGTTTAAAATATACCGTATCGTCGATATCTGCTAGGTTAGCCTCCAGTAACGGAAGAAAGAATATTCCCTTAAAAGTTTTAATCTTATTATTAAGTAAGTTAATTATTATATCGTTTAACCTTTTAAGGGGTAAAAACTTAAAGATAAATTTAAATTTTTTATTTTATTCCTTATTATACTTATCAACTTTTAAATATTATAAGGGGAAATAGTTAAATTATATATTATTAATTAAAAGTATACTTATTTAATTTTTTTAATAATTTTCTCTTTTTCCTTTTAGGTTTCCTTTAATTATATAAGTATTTCCTAGTTTTTATATTAAGCCGTTTACTTAATAAACGCTTTTACTTATATAGTTACTTTTATATACTTTTTATTTTAATAAGTTTTAATTCTTTAAGACGGCTTTACTATTAAGATTATTATATCGATTACTTTATTAAGCGTTTTTATTATTTACTTTATAAAGAGGTTAATTTATTTTTTATTATTAAGCCGGGGGAGTTCTATTAATTAAGATATTATTTTTACCGCCTTTATATATATTTTAACTTCCTTAACCGTCTTTTATACCCGTTTTATCGGTAAGGATAAAGTTACGTTAATTAATTAATTTAAAGTTATTTATATAAATTAATAGTCCGAATTATATTTTAAGTCCTTACGGGGCCTATATATAATAATTATATTAACGATATTTTCTAAGTTAAACGTTAAATTAATCGTAATCCTAAATTTTTAACCTTTTTATATTATAGTCCTTTTTAACGTTAATAGCGTAAAGTCGGATTAAATAATAATTATTAATAACTCTTTAAACTTAATATAATTAATAATATGCCCTTTTTCGTTTTACTTAATACAATAAAGATTGAAATCCTTTATTAAAAGGTATTTACCGGGTACGGTTATAATATCCTTAAGTAGCGGGATTATAAAAGGTTCCTTTTTATTAATTAACGGCGGATTATATATGTTATAAATATTTAAAAAAAAATTTAATATTTCTTTCTTATATAATTTAAAGCGTATATAGATTCCCTTTATAATAAATAACGTCTTAATTATTTATATTTAGCCTTTTATTTATAAAGAAATATATCCGTATTATTTTATCTTTTTTAAAAGTTAAATAAAAATTATCTTCCGGGTTAATTAAAAGGTATATATATAAGTTATACGGCGGCTTTTATATTATTATAATATTAATATTTTTTATTTTTTTAAATTTAAATATCGGTATTATAGCTTTAACTATTTCCTTACGTACGTTATATTATATTACCCTTAAAAGTTAAACGTATTATATATTAACTTTTATTAAGTTCTTTTTATTAACTTTTATTTATATAAATAATCTTTCCTTAAGGTTAAGTATTATTTATTTTAACCTTTTCATTATAACGATTATCCCGGTTAAACGGCCGGTTTTAAGGGTTAATATCGCTATAAGCTTTTTTTTTTTCATTATTAATTATTATGCTTTATCCTTTTTCATTTAACGGGTTTTATTTACGTCTTAAGACCGTTTTTAATTATTTTACCGGTTTAAATTTATATGAATTATAGCGTTAAACCTTAATTATTATCTTAATCTCTTTACGTTAAGTCTTTTTAATTTTTATTATATATTATAAATCCCACGTTAAGTAGTTATTATTTTTATATACCGCGTATTTTAACGCGTTTTTTACTAGGCTTTTTATTATTAAGCCCGCGTATTTATACGTATTATACCTTCCGGCGTATACCGTATACTTTATATTATTAGGGTACTTTATAATAATATATCCGTATCCTTAATATTTAAAGTATTAAAAAATATCCGTTATTCGGTTTTATAACTTTATTAATTTAAAGGATTTACCCTTTATTATTTTTTTATTAAGGATATCGTTATATATCCTTATTAACGTTACGTTTAAAATAACCGTAAAGTATTTTTTTATCCGGTTAAAGGTATTTAACCTCTTTATTACGGAGGGAAGATTATAGTTAATGATTTTTAGCCCAGGATAAAGGACTATATTCTCCCTTTTTATCTATCTTAAGATAGCTTTCCCTTCCTCCCTTATAAACCTTATTAAATATATCCCGTTTACCGTAATAATAAATAATTACCTTAATATTTTTATTATTTTATATCCCTTTTTACCGGCTTATCCTTTTGACTTCTTAAGCCTTTTTTTTGCCTTTAATAAGACTATATTTAAAAAAATATCCTTACTTTATAGCTTATATACCGTGATAATTTACTTTATTAATGGCTTTTTTATTGCTTTAAACGTTTTTATTAATTATAAAGAATTTATTTTTATAATTACGTTCCTTTTTTCCTTATTTAATAGTTATATAGTTATTATCCTCGTTTTTTTTAATACCGCCGTTTTCTTTTTAACCCTTATTTCCTTTACCGTTAATATAAATATTACTTTTATAGTTTTTATTATTTAATTTATTTTTACCCTTATCCGTAAAGCTTCTCCCGTCGTTCCTTTATTCTATATATAGCCTCTTAAATTCTTTTTATCTCCTTTTATTAATACTTTTATTACCGCCTTTTAAACTCCGTATAACCTTTTTAAATTCCTTAATCCCGCCCCCGTTTTTACGTAAAAATCTTTTACCCTCCGTAATTTAATTTATAGTATTAATTAAGTTTTTAATATAATATTTTTTTATTTAATTATAAGGAAACTTTTTAATACTTTTACCGCTCTTTTTTTTATTATATTTCCTTTACGTATTTAACGGTTACCCTTTTTTATAACTTATCCTTAACCATTTAATATTCCCTTATCCTTACCTAGCTTTCTTTTAGTTTATATATATTTAATAAGGTTTTCTTTGCCTTTATTTACTTTTTATTTATCGTTATATATTATCCCCGTTTCTTTTATCCTTTATTTATTTTTTATAATTACGTTATTTTTACGTATTATATACGTTTTTTTATGCGTATCTCGTTAATTATAAGCTTTTTATTCGATTTAAGAGTTTTTTATTATATAGTTATTGCGCCGTCTATATAAATTATTATTATTTCTGTTAATAAAGGCCGTTTACTTTTTTACCTTTTTTATTTCTATTATTACTCCGCTTCCGGTTATCGCACTTAAAGTACTTACCTCATTATTACTTAAGTTATACACGCGTGTATCGTTTTGAACCTCTGGGGTCTCGTTGTTCGTCGCCATCATCCATCAAATTATACTTCTTTATTAATTTTATTAATATAACTTATATAGTTTATTTAAATAAAATTCGGATATTTAATAAGAGTTCGGAAGATTATTAACGTTATATTGAATAAATCCTTAAACGACTTTATTAATTTTAGCTTTACGTTAACCTCTAGAAATATTAATTTAATATTACATAAGTAAAGTTCTTAAGGTTTATTGTTTCTATTAAAGAGATTTAAATAAATTAAGAGTATATTTAAATAATTAAGGATTAATCTACCTTAAAAACTTACCGGGGAATATAGGTTTTTTTAATCTTTATAAATTTTTATTATCGTTTTATTTATAAATATTTAAGGATAACTAAGCCTTTAATTAATTTAATTAAGGGTAATATGGAAAAGAAAAAGGTTAAACTATTAAAATAGTATAACACGGTAAATACGGCGTTCCGCCGGTTTTATAAAATATTTATTAATACGTTATTATTCCGTTATTTTAACCCAGAACGGGAGGTATAAAAAAAGACCAATATATCCAATTTTATCATCGTAAATATCTTATCTTAATAGTTTAAAAAGGGCTATTAACGCTTAATTATATATTGGTCCAGAAAAATAACCTTTATTAAATAGAATTATAAAACGTATAATCAAAAGCTCCTCCTTATTATAATTGTCAGGGTTCAGGGGTGTTGGTAGCTGAGGTGCAGGCCCTACCGGGCCTAACCCGGGCCAAGCCCGGGGTTAACCCGGTACAAGGAGTGTCACCGACTGGGTATATTAGGGCCTTCGGCCCCTTCACTTTTATACTTCTATACTTTAATATCTTTAATTATACGTAATATACTCTTTGCCTTTTAACCACCTTAAAGGGGCTTATACTTTAATATTATATTAAAGTTAACTTATTTACGCCTTCGTAAGGAGTAATGAAGTAAAATAAAGGCTTTTACCAATAATACTTACCAGCAGCGGACGGTAAGCCGATAATTAAAAACGGTATTAAACGGGCGGTAATTACGGTTAAAACGTACGGCGATTAATATCCGGACGGGCCATAAAAAAACGTTAATAATTAAAACGGGAGGTTACGATAACTTTAAATAGGTAGATACTGATTTTATTAAACTATATAAAGAATCGATTTAAGGGTTAAGCCTTAATAAAACGATTTAAAAATTATAAATAAAGTAAACCTTAAAAGAATTATTATATATTTAATTAAGAATAAGCCTATAGAAACCTATAAAATCCTTATTTATTATTTACCTTTTTTACTCTTTAAAACCTTTAATTAAGATATCTAGTTTCGTACTATTATTTTAATATAAAGTACTTAATACCCGGCAAGAAAATCTTTTAAAAAATACTTTATAATATAGGGGAATAGTATTAACCCTATTATAATATAAACTTTATTGTTTTACCCTACGATATTACCCTAATAATACAGAAACCGCCAAACAGAAAGGTTATTAAACCCGTCCTTTTCCTTCTTCCTTTCCTTTTCTTTTATTTATCCTTCTTTTACCTTAACTTATTTTTTACTTATATTTTACCTACTATAGTTATAGATAATAAACCTTAATAACCCTTTTAATTAAAGGCCTTTATAGGTTTTCGATGTAACTTATAAAGCGGTTCTTAAGGGGACCCCGATTAACCAATATAATCTATTAAGGATAAAGCCTTTTTTCGGTTAAGTAAGAAAAATAGGGACCTAATAGATTACCTAGCTACCGGAAACCCGGTTTTAAATAACTATTACGGGGGATATAAAAACTATTTTACCCGCCGTTTATTATGTGCAAAGGCCATTGCCAAGACCTTTACGGGCACTAAGGCCTAAAGGGGTATAGCGGATGCCCGGTGCTTGGCGCACACTCATATTTACTCCTGTATAGCACTTATATAGATCATGATTAAGACACTTACCACCCACTATTACAGTGTATTTACTTATTACCACCTGGTGCATAATAAATGGTAATAATAGTACGAGTTCTTTTACTTACTAATTAATATAGAGCTTACGATTACCTCTATATATCCTGTTCTTCTATAAATAGAGTAAATATAAGTTATTTACCTCTTAATATTTACCCTTTAAACGTATTTATTTAAATATTTAAGAAATTAATAATATTATTATTACGAACTTTATCCTCGCCACTATTTTATTTATTAGTTTTTAAATTGACTTTCTTATTACCTTAAACTTTATTTTTCTTATTAAAACTTTACCTTATTATTTACGATTTTTATATAGGATTTATACCTCTTAAATCTCTTATTAAACCCTTATTTAAAGTATTATTATTAAGGGTTCTTCTTATTATAATACTTAAAGACCTTTATTATAAATTTATATTATTATTATTGTTATTATTACTTTTATCTTAGAAAGAGCCTTTAATTAATATTATCGTAGAAAATACCGTAAAACTATAAAGGTTTCTAACCTTTATATTTATTTAGCTATATAATAAGCCTTTTTTATTTTTCTTATGCCTTATTATAATAAAAACAGGCTTTAAATACGTACTTAATAAAGATATAAACGTATTTAATAAAGTAACGTATATTACTTATAAAGTTACGCTTTATAAATAAGCTATAACCGATAAAATCCGCTTTTATTATAAATCGATTTATTTATATTATTGGCTTAAGTAAACCGTATTAAAGGTTAAAACGTAAAGCTTAAATTACGAATTACGGATACTAACTCGGTTAAACCCCGGAAATCACGGATTTAAGCGATTTAGCTCTTAAAAAATCCTTAAATCCACGATTATTTCCCGGGTAAATTATAGTAACTACGGTTTTTTAACTGGTTTTTCAATATTACCGTTTTTATACCCTTTTAATACGTTATTATAACGTATTCTTTTCACTTCTTTAATTTCCTTAACGCTGGATATATTTATTCTCTAGCCTTAAAGCCGCTTTAATTCATAAAGTTATTGACCTCGCCGTCGTTACGTAGGCGTAGCAATTTTCCTTTTTTAATATATTTATTATGTATAAAGGCCATTGCCAAGACCTTTACGGGCATTAAGGCCTAAAGGGGTATAGCGGATGCCCGGTGCTTAACGCATACTCATATTTACTCCTATATAGCACTTACATAGATCATGATTAAGACACTTACCACCCACTATTATAGTGCATTTACTTATTACTACCTGGTGCATAACAAAGTGCAGGTATTGAGGGTGGAGTGGTAACTGCCTGGATTGCAACTATAAACGGTGTTGCTAGTTATAAGGGTACGTATGCCAAGACGCTAGGCTACCATGCTTGCTAGTACCGCAAACCATAATGAGATCTACCCTATCTATATCCTATACGTAATAAGTGCCTATAAAAAGAGAAAAAGCCGACGCTTACGTCGTAATATCCATTATATAATATTATTATTTTTAATGCTCTCGGTAATAAAGATAGCCTAAAGTAAGCCTTAAGTACTTAAATAACGTTATTTAAATATATGGTTATTAAGTAATAAGGTAGGGTAAACGGTAAAGTTAACGAGAACTAAACGGGGCCGTAACCCGGGAAATAATCATAGGTTTTAAGCGATTAAATTTGAGTTAAATCGTTTAAAAACGAGATCTTTATGGTTTTACCGGGTGAGTATACGTCCTTATTACCCTTACTTTTGCTTTTAATAATTGGCTAATTAAACCGTAAGTATTATATACTGTGGACGGAGTAATAACTTATTCTTGCCGTTGCGGTAGTATATACTCCCTATATGGTCTTTCTGCTAACCGTGAAGTATATAGTAATGGTGAGGCCTTTATGCTGACCCTATAGTATATGGTTTTAAGGTTATTGTGCCGACCTTACGGCGTATAGTAGAGTATCCTTCTCTACCCGTGATGCCTAACTTGTCCCTGTCGACCTTTGAATATGAAGTCTTTGTTGCTCGTCATAAGCACTGATTATCCGGAGGTGGGGTTGGTAGCTATTCGAGCCGATGGTAAGGAGTCTGTCGATGAATTCGTAAACGTCACCGGTACCGTTAAAGTGGCCGATTTCCTTAATACGCCAGCGATTCATCTTAAAAGTCTGTACGGTATATAAGGTCTGAGAAACTTATTGAAGGCCGTACGTTTCTGGGGTATACGGTATATCCCTCTCTCTTTCTGGATTAAGTAGCTTATTAATTAAGTAAGGTTCGCGTTATCGTTATTATATTAATAACTTTTAACGGGTCTCAAAAGCATTTATACGGTTTATTAAGGATTTAACGTTATTAATAAAAGACTATTAACTCGTTATTAAGGTTTAAATTACTTCGGTGAGGGAGGAGAGGTCTTATTGCTACGGCAGTAACCCTGGTATTAAAGCTGCTGAAGCTAAAGTTAAAGGAAAGCCTTTCCTATATATCCTTAATATTATAAGGATTAAGTAATAGGTGGAATTAATAATTTATTGAATGGTTAATGAAGGGATTAACGTTAAGTAAGCGATATTATACTTAACACTTTAGTAGAAGAACTGGAAGGCAGGGGTGTAGTAATCGAGAGCTCTGTATCAATTGCTGAGTAAAAGAACTCGTGCTATTGGTACCATTTGTTATGCACCGATTGGTAATAAGTAAATGCACTCGGAGCTTCCCCTTGGTCACCTCTACCACCGAGTCAGTCAATATCCATGGTGTTTTGTGATGGATGGTCCGACGTGGGCGTCGGCTTTTTCCTTTTTATGGGCACTTGTTACGTGCAAGTAGTATAGATACCAAGATAGGCATAGCGCAGGGGCTTAGGGCTATGTATGCTTGGCGCGCACTTACATAACTAGCAATACCGTTCATAGTTGCAATCCAGGCAATTACCACTCCACCCTCAATACCTGCACTTCGTCTTTTTCCCTGACAAATGGTAGCAAATAGTCAGGGAAAAAGACGAAGTGCAGGTATTGAGGGTGGAGTGGTAACTGCCTGGATTGCAACTATGAACGGTGTTGCTACTTATATGGGTGCGCGCCAAGCATTCATAGCCCTATGCCCTTGCGCTATGCCTATTGTACTGCTTGTACGTAACAAGCGGCGTTACTATAAATTAAAGGGTACCGCCTTAAAGGAATTAATTAAACGTACTTTATACTTTATAAAAACTTATGCTTATCTTACTTTTTAATTTATATTATTTAAAAGATCTAAGGAGTTTTTAAAATAATTAAATTTTTTACGTTAAAAATAAAACGTTAATATATAATACTATAAAAACGTAAACGATAAAATATAAGTCCTTTAAATAGAATTAAATAATATTAAGAAAGATTTATAATTAAAGATTAATTAAATTACTTACTTATAATAATAAAATTACTTAAACTCTTTATTTTTAAAGGATTTAAATTATATTTAAGCGTTAAAAAACTATAATTATAAATTAAAAAACCGGAACGCCGACCTTATTATTAAGCTTAAAAACCTTTATCGGAATAATTTAACCCTTTTACTTTATTAATCTATAGCTTTTTTAACCTTTTATAAGAAGCTTAAGTCGATTAAAATTAAGGACTTAAAACCCTTTATAAGGGAAGACCGTAGTTAATATCGTTTCTTTAAATACTACGTTATTATTAAACTTTATATTAATAAAGATTAATACTTAACGGCTTAAGCTTAAGTTAATTATATTTTAATATTATTAAACTTAAAAGTCCTTAAGTAATTAAAGATAAAGTATAATAAAGATACTTTATTAAGTTTTTAAACCCTTAAGGAATTTTAAACCTTTTTAAATTAAATTTTTAAAAATATTAATTAAAAAGAAAATTAAATTAATAATTTTTAAGTTTTAAGGATATTTAATAAGGATAAATTTATAACGTTTTATTTCGATTTTATTTACTTAATTAAAGTCTTTAAATATATAAATCTTAAGAAGAACCTGAAAATTATAATCCGCGAATTAATTATTTAATTTTTTACCTAACTTTATAAAAATTTTCTTTAAAGAAACTATAATTTAAATAACCTAGAGAAAACCTAGGTATATTTAAAAAGGATAAACCGTTTTTAATATTCAGAGTATTATTATTAATTAAAAACCTTTAAGTTTAATAAAACCCCTATTAAGGAAATTAAGGAGACTACGAGAACCCATATTATTTCCTTTAAACCCCCCGGTAAAATACAAGGTTTTAGAGGGTCCGGGTTTTAATAAATTATTTCCGCCGTCATAAAGTTAATTCTCCTTCCGGACGTTAAATACTTTACTTCTTAAGGGAATTATTTTAAAGTTAATTATTTTAATTATTAACGTAATTAAAATAATATTTAAGAACGTTCCGTTTAAGTTTATTATATTGTTTTTAACTTAAATGAAAAATTTACTTATAATTAAAGCGGCCGGATCTTTTATACCTTTAAAAATACCTTATTTAATAATTTAAATAAGCCGTTAATAAAAAAAATTAAGCTTTATAAAAATTATCATAAAGGATAAAAATACATATTACTTTTAAATTTTAACGATCGGATATATTAATAATATTAAAGACCCCTTTAACGTTTAAGATAATAAACCTTAAATTATTAATAAGTTTATAAGTTACGGAAATTAATACTTTTTTTTATTTTTCTTAATTAATTTAAACGTTATTAATTATTATTTTATTAATAAACAAATTATCCTATGAATTTACGTAATACTTTAGATTTCTCCTTTAACCTTTTTCCGACTTAAGTTTATTTAAAATTATAAAAATAAATACTTATAACTTATTATTTATATAATTTATCCCCGGATAAGTATAAAAGGTTATTTAAAAAGCTAGTCTTTTATATTTCTTATTTAATTTAAAATATATAATATAATCCTTAAAAAACCTTAAATAAAACGGTATTACGTATTTATTTACCTTATAATTAATAAGATTTTCTTTATATTTAATTAATATAATTATTATAAAATTAATTATTAAAACGTAAAACTTATTCCGGAATTCCTTCGGATTATAGTTTTAATTTATTAAGTTTTAAATATATTCCTAGAAAATAAAAAATTAAAACTATTAAAGCCTTAAGAAAAAAAGAAAAAACTATTAAACGATCTTTTCCTCCCGGAGTTTATTAAAAAAAAAGACCCTTTTTAATTAAAGCTATTAATATGGCGGCCTTTTATATTATTATAAAGATTTAAAAAGAAAAAAAGACTTAAACCTTTTATACTTTAATAATTAATTTAATTAATTACCTGGATTTCCTTAATAATATTTTAATTAATATTTCCGTTATAAAAATTTATAAAAATAATTTTATAGAAAAAGCGGTCCTTATAAATAAGATTACGGTTAAACTTCTAATAAAATATTACGATTTTAAGGATATCTCTAATTATATAATAATAAATAAGTTACTTTTATATCGCGATTATAATTATAAAATTAACTTAATTTCAGAAAAAATTCCCCCCCGGAGTTATATTTATTTACTTTTAAATTATAAGCTTTAGAAATTAAAGGAATATATTATTAAGAACTTAAAAAAAGGATTTATTAAGTTTAATAAAGCCCCCTATAAATCCCTTATCCTTTTTACCTTTAAGTTTAACGGCGATTTACAACTATACGTAGATTATCGTAATATTAACGTTATTACCAAGAGGAATCAATACCTTATTCCTTTAATAAAAAAGGTATTATTTTAAGTTATTAATTATAAGTGGATTACCCGCTTAAATATTATTACGACCTTTAATAAACTCCGTATATATTTAAAGAATAAAGACTTTACGATACTTATTATTTTATTAAGCGTTTTTAAATATAAAGTTATGCCTTTTAACTTAATTAATAATTGTACCTTATATTAATAATATATAAATAAAATTTTATTTAATTATTTAACTATTTTTATTTAAGTTTATTTAAATAATATTATTATTTATAGCGTTATTAAGAAAAAGTATATTTAATATATATACTTAATATTAAAACGCTTACGTAACTTTAACTTATAAATAAATATCCGGAAGTATAAATTTAGAGTTTAATAAATTAAGTTTTTAAGTCTTATCTTTATTATTAACAAGTTAAAAGTAAACCTTAATAAAATAAATAAGATTAAGGATTAACCGGTCCCCATTAATCTAAAAGCCTTTTAAAGATTTTTTAATTTCTATAACTTTTATTAAAGATTTATTCTTTAATTCTTTAAAATAATAAACCCCCTTTTAAAGCTTATTAAAAAGGAAACCTTATTTATATAATCCCCGGAATACTAAAAGGCTTATACGATATTTAAAAAGGCTTTTATTATAGCCTTTATATTATCCTATTATAATCCTAATAAAAAGATAATCCTTAAGATTAACTCTTTAAATTACGTTTCCGGCGGTATTCTTTCTTAATATAATAAGTTTAAAAAGTTATATTTAATAACTTATTATTTTAAGAGTATATTATTAATTAAGTATAATTATAATATTTATAATAAAAAGCTTTTCATTATTATTAAATAATTAAAGAATTAATAATTAAAATTAAAAATAATAAAGAAGCCCTTTAATATTTTTAATAATAATTAAGCCTTAAAGTACTTTATTAAGAGTTAAAAACTTATAAAACGTTAAATAAAATACCTTAATATCCTTTCTGAATTTAATTTTCAAGTTATTTACCGTTTAAGTAAATAAAATAATAAGGTTAACGCCCTTATTTAAATGCCCGGTTATCGATTATAAGGCGATAACGATAATACAATTAAAGATTAACTTTAAACGGTTTTAACCTTTAAGTACTTTAAGCTTTTAACTTTAAATAAAAAGGAAAAGGTACCGGTATCAACCTATTTAATCCCTAAAGAACTTGGATTTTATAAGTAAATCCGTAAAGCCAACCGTATTAATAAGGGTTTAACGGAGTTTAAGAAAGTAATTACGGAAAATGAATTATTTAATTTTAAAAACGTATTTTTAATCCGTATTAAAATTCAGTCCGATATCTTTATTAATAAAGGTAAATTATAAATAATAATACCGTTTATTACGGAGCTCTTAAAGTATATTTATAATAAATTAATTAATAATTACCCCGGCCGGGATTATATAATCGAACTTACTTCCTGGTATTTCTTTTAGTTTACTTTATAAAACGATATCGACCGTTATATTTTAAATTATAATATTTATTTTTAGTTTAAAACCTTATAATAAAAGCTTATAAGACTATCTTATTAATCAGAAATCCCAAAATAAAAATAAATTAATTTTTTAATTAAATTTATTACCGGACTATTTAAATATAAAGGTATAAACGCTATCTTTACCGTAATTTATATATTATTAAAAGGCCGATATTATATCCTTTATTACGTTAAAAAGGAAAAGACCTCCGTTAAGGAAATAACCTGGCTTTTTATTAAGGAAGTATTTAAATATTACGGCCTTTTAAATAATATTATTTTAAATTACGGCCCGTAATTTATTAATAAAATATAACGTTCTTTATTATATTAACTTAAAATTAACCTTTAAACCTTAATTCTTTATTACGCTAAAAATAATAATTAAATTAAAAGAATAAATTAAAAGGTAAAATAAGGACTCCAGACCTATATAAATTGCTTATAAGACGATTAAATATAATAATTATTTATAATAGAATTTACGGATAATAATAACTTAAATTAATTAATTAAAATAATACTTTTCTACTTTAATAAAGGCTTTTATTTAAGGATATTATTCGGGCTTAATAATATTAAATATATTACCGTCCGTAAATAACTCTAAGTTAAGGAAGCCATTAATATTATTAAAACTATATAAGAAATCCTTAATATAATACGTTTTAATTTAAATAAAACTTACAATAATATATTTAAGTAAATTAACTATTAACGCCGGGACGTAAAGTTTAAAATGAATAATAAAATTTACGTAAACGTTAAATATTTAATAACCGATTAATTCAATAAAAAGTTAAATTATAAATGCTTAAATCCTTATATTATCCTTAAATAATATTATTCCTCCTATAAATTAAATATCTTAAATACCTTTTAAGCTTACTTTATTTTCTATATAAGCGATTTAACCTATATTTTAATCAAAGAAAAATTACTTTTACCGGGATAAATTAATTTACCCTTTAAACCCGTTTTTATAAATAAAAAGGATATTAAGGGATAAGAGCTTAAAGAAATTATTAATTCTTAGCGTATTAATTTAAAAACAGAAGTTATAATATAAAATTAAATAAGTAAAATTACCCCCGGATAATACTTAATATTAAGCCAACGTTAAAGAATTCCTTTATGCTTAAGGATTAATTAAAGCTTTTTATAAAAAGTACTTAAATAAGCCCGGATTACGGCCCGGAGATTTAAACGATATAATAATACTTCAGATAGTTTTTAAGGGTTACCCCGAATATTTAAGGTAAATAATAACTTCTCCAGGCATAAAACTTAATATTATAAGCTATATATTACGTCTTTACTGGGCTTAAGGGCCTTTTCAAATAATTTTATAGCTTCCCGAAGTTATTAAAGCGATTATTATTAATATTATTTACCTATATAGATTATACGCCCTTTTATTAATATAAATTTAATATATAAGGTAAAAAAGTTAAAAAAAATATTTTAAAAAAGGGGTAAATCGCAAAAAACGATACCTGCCCCGGAACCCCCCGGATGAAATTACGTTTTAAGGCTTACTACGGGGGCTACCGCCACGATCTTACCCCGTATACTTACACCAGCTACCCGGCCACCGCCACGATACTACCCCTACCATTCTTATACCACTTACCCAGTTAACCAATAACGGGTAAGCGAAGTGATTTACGATTCTCACTTTACTTACCCGGTTAATTAATAACGGGTAAGCTAAATATGATTCTTATATTAATTACCCGGCCAGCCAAAAACGGGTAAGCTAGGTAATAACTTCACCTTACTTTAATTACCTGGTTAATTAGTAACGGGTAAGAGGGGTAATTTTAAGTTTAAAATCTTTTCCCTTTTTAGCGTACTTATAGGCTTGAAAGCGAGTTTTTCTTAAGGGGGGGGTAATATTAGGGTTTAGGGGTGTTAATAATTAAGGTACAGGCTTTACCGGGCCTACCCCGGGCTAAGCCCGGGGTTAACCAGGTACAAGGAGTGTCACCGACTGGGTATATCAGGGCCTTCGGCCCCTTCACTCCTATACTTCTGTACTTTAATATCTTTAGTTATACGTAATACACCCTTTGCCTTCCAACCACCCCAGAGCTGCTTGCACTCTAACAATAATCGCGTTTAAGTAATAACGGTATTATTTAAAAAGGAGTTTTAAAGCTATTTAAATATAAACGGATTATAATAACCTTTAAGGGTTTATAGAATAACCGGCGTTAAGCTTATATTAGGTTAAATAAACCTTAAAACTTATTAATTATAACTTTAAAGTATTTTATTATTAAAGTAAAATAAACCTTATTAATTTTTTATTGAAACGTTTAAACTATAAAGGAGTCTTACCTTTTAATATTACTTTATTATTTACCTTATAAAATAAGTTCGTACTTTAATCCGATAAGTTAACGGAACGCCGGCGGATGGCGGCTATTAATTATTATCTATTATTTACTTTAAAAAATATTTTAAATTATTATTTTATAAAAAGAGATTTAATAATTATTTAAAGGGCTTTATGAGGTATTTTAAGTTAATTAAGTTATTTATTAAAGATCTATAGGCTAACGATACGTTTATATATAAGATTAAGGAGGATAACGTAACGCCGATATATTCTTATTAAAATTATAATAATACTTAAAGACTTAATCCAAATAACCCCACCTTATTATTTATAAGGGCCGTATATACGTCTTTTACGATAAAACGGTTAAAAAAAACTAATTGATAAGTATTATAATAGTTTATTAACGGGTTACTTTAAAGCCAAAAAAACGTATAAGTTCCTGGCCCGTAAATATTATTAAAATAATTTAAAAGCTTAAATTAATAATTATATTAAAACGTACGATAATTATTAAAGGATTAAGGTATTATATTACCGCCTTTATAGCGAACTTACTTTATTCTTTTAACCGATTATACCCTAGAGAGAATTTAATATAAACTTTATTATTAACTTACTTATAAGTAAAATTAAAAATAATATTTATAATTCAATTTTAATAATCGTAAATAAATATATAAAGATATATAAATACCTCTCCGTTATAAAATAAATTAATACTGTTATATTAACGGACCTTTTTTTTTTTAGAATTCGTATTATAATATAATATACCGGTTAAATTTATAATTAACCGAGGGTTTTTATTTATTAATAAACTCTAAGGATCGGTCTATTATTATATAAAAATAAAGTATGAATTAAATACCGCTTTTTACCTATAAACGGATAGCTAAATAAAATATTAAAGTTAAGGTTTTAAGTAATATTTAAGGATTTTTATTAACTTCAAGTAAAAAATTAAATAGGATTATTCCCTTTAATTGAATTTACTTATATAAACTCGGAATATTTAACTTTGAATTATAACCTTTTAATAACGATATATAATTATAATCCAGATATTTGTTTTAAACTTAAGGATTAACCTATAAAGAAAAAGATATTTATAATAAAAAATAAGGTTAAAGTATTATATAAAATACAATTAATATTAATAAATTAATAACGTTATATTATTAAATCGATTTAAAAAATATATAATAAAAAATATAAGTTAAAATTATATAACGTTAATAAATTAATAATCTTAAATACCAAAAACCTTAAATTAAAGTAATTAAATAAAAAGCTTATATTCCGATTTATAGAACCCTTTAAAATTAATAATGAAATTAGAACGTAAACGTACCGTTTATTTTTCCCTATTACCTATTAAATCCACCCTATTATTTATATTTTTCTTTTAAAGTTTTATTATATTTACGCCGGTAATTAAACGGCGGAAACTATAACATAAGTATCTGAATTAATTAATAATAAAAAAGAATAAATAATTAAAGAAATTATTAATAAAGTTAAGAATAAAAAGGGCGTTTAATATTGGGTTAAATAAATTAATTAAAACTTTAAATATAATTAATAAATATTAAAAACGGACTTAAAGTACTTTTAAAAATTACGGGAATAATACGATAAAATAGTACGGAGTAAGAAAAGACGTAAATAAGATTATAATGTTGGGATAACGGAGGTTATATATATAATTAATAACTATATATATAATTGATATTATAGTTACTTAATTTCTATACGTTATCCTTTTATAAGATTATTAAAGTCTAGGCTTTAATTAATAACTTTACTTATTACGGATATTACGTATACGGATAAGCCTGCGTTATAAAAGTAATTATTTTTATAATAATATTATAATTAATAAGAATAACTTTAATAATAACCATAATAATATTAAAGGTAAAAAAGCGTAAGTATTAAGTTATAAGCGCTTAACGCGTTATTAAATTGAAGATATTAAGTAAATAAAGTTATTAACGTAATAAAAGATTAATAAGTATATTTATTAAAATTACGTTAACGCTCCGGTAACTTTAATAATATTATCCGTTGTATTACTTTTAATAATATATAGATTATTAGCGCTTAACGCTTAACGTTATTAACTTTAACTCTTAACGTTAAACTTTAATAACGTTAACGTATAAAAATAAAAGAATAATTTATAATTTTATATTAACGTAAATTACCTTCTTTTTCTTTATTTTTTTTTATATATAAGTTAATAATACTTGAATTAAATATAAGGGTATTATGTCGCCTTCCTCTTCCTTTAACTTTTAATTAAAGATATTTCCTTAATATTACTTATTGGAAAAGCTTTTTACCTTGATTTTAAGATATTACTTTTAAAAGCTAAGGTTAACCCCCTTAATAGCGCCGTTAACGAAAGTATAATTTTTTTTTCCTTTTTTTTAAATAGGCTAAAACCCGTATTTTCCTCCTCCTTTTTACCTTTTAAACTACCGGATATTATAAACTTGGGGTTTTGTCTTTTTACCCCGGATATAGGATCGGGAAATAAGGAGTAACTCCTTAACGGAATTAACTTTTATAAAAAGCCCGGATTTTCCGTATTAAGTTAATTTAGCTATTAAACGTTAATATTATTATTTTATTATTAAATTATGATTTACTTATTTACTTTTTAAGTTAAATAATTCTTCTTTCTGCCGCCTTAACGTAAACGGTAAACGCCTTTTTCTTAACTTAAAAGATTAACATTTCCTTTTTAACTTTTAAAGTAACTTAACGGAGCGTATATTCCGTCCAATTAACGGTAATTAACGTTTAATTAATATTTAACCGGAAGGCTTTAAAACCCTAAAGGATTTTATTACGCTTCCGTACGTACCGGGCTTACGCCTTAATAGACTACGTACCGATTAATTAATACTTACGTATTTATTAAGTTACCCGGGGCTATAACCAATCCGGGAACTATATATATATTAAAGTAATAACGGTCCGACGGCGTTAAAGACGCTTACGGGAAGGTAACTGGAAGGGTATTATTTATTATAATATTTACGGTAAAATAAAAGGCCTTATTAATATAAAAATTTATTTTATAAAAAGTAAATCGAATAAGGCGTTATTATATATATTATTAATATTATATTTATATTTACGTTAACGATACGTCGTTATATATATATTATATTACTTAAAAATTAAGTTAAACTTATATGTTTTATTAATAAACAGAAAAAAGCGGACTATGAACGTAAATAAAACGTTTACGTAACGTTAATATTATATATTATAATAATAATATTGATTGATTGATTGATTTATACTACGGATCTAGCTAAGTTAATTCCGGCGTTCCTTAATACGCGGCCTTTTAACCTTGTTAATAACCGTTAAGACCTAATGCTTATAACGTTAAGGTAAAAACCGGCGTTTACCAGGCCTTTACCCTTTATCCCTTAAGGTAAAAAATATTAACGGCCGTTTAAAAAGTAATAATTTATTTATATATTTCCTATATTTTAACTGCCTTAAGAAAATCTATAATATTACGATTATATCCTTATAAAGGTTACCCTTAAACTTATTACTCTTTTATTCCTTTATATATTTATATTACCTTAACTTTATATAAAACCTTTAAATATCCTTATTAATATTTACGTATTTAATATATATCTTTTTCGTACTATTATTGCCGTTAACTTTTTTAAAAACTTTTCATAAACGTTTATTATTATATTTTTATAATTATAAAAGATGTTTTCCGGTTTATATAATTAATATAATCGGTTTCCGCTTCTCTTTTTCTTCCTTAATTAATAATAAGCCTTTTCCGTAAAATTTTTAATAATTTTATTTATTTTTATAATAAAATTAAACTATAATAATAATCCGGTAAATATAATAAATTTAACGGTTACCCGGATATTTCGCTTTATAAATAATATTTAACGGTAATTATAGCTTAATCTTTATAAATAAGGAATAAGAAATAAGGATGTATATAGCGTCCTATTTTCTTTATTTATACTTATAGTTAATATTAATTTAACCTCCGGTATATATAGTAAATAAAAAGTTAATTAAACTATTTTTACCCGTTTAAAGTTAAATTATTCATATATTATCGCTTTTCCTTATAATCTTATAACGGTAAAGGTACTTATTAATAATTATTTTATTATTTAAAGTTAGGTATCGATATCCTTAAGGTATAAAATCCTTATATTTTTATTAACGTGTAATTTATTTCACCGTAGTTTACCGGGTAATCGCTATAACCTTTATTCTTTAAATCCTTTTAATTTTAGTTTCCTTAAAACTTAATAAGAATTTATATACGCTTAAACTAGCCTTTAAGATACCGGTAAAGTTAATTTTCTTTTTAATTTATTCCTATTTTACTTCAATAGGAAAAAGGATAAAGATTTTTATTTTATCCTTTTTAGCCCGGGGCCTCTTAAGATTTTAGCGGATCCTTTTGTTTCTTATCGTTATAATTAGGTATATATACTTTTTAAGCTTTACTTAAGCGATTATCTAATTAAATAAAACTTTAATTAATAATATAAAAACTTCGGACTTTAACACAGGGATAAAGGTCACCTTATAGGCGTTATTAATTACTTTTAAATATTAATTCTGGATTTTCTATAATATTTAAATGGGTTCTTTCTTATATCTTAAGGTACCCTTAAATATATATTAAATGGCCGTAACGTATATTATAGTTAACTTTATTATTGCTTAATAAATAATCCGGGCCGTTTATAAGGTAGTTCTTTATATTAATACGGCGAAATAAATAAAGCCTTTTTCTTATAAAGTTATTTTCTTTTAAACCTTTTTTATATAATCTTTTTAATCGAGTTTTTTATTTACTTAAAAATTAAGGATTTAAATATTAATATCCGGTTTTATTGCGATTTTATTTAAGTTTATTATAATTATTATATTTTATAATTTTAAACTTTTAATTATATAAATAAGCTCGTATTTATACGGCGCAAATTAAGCTCCGCAAATCCTTACTTATTAAAAATAAACTTTATAAACCCTCTTTAGCCTTATATAGTTTATACGTGTAAAAATATTATACGTTAAAAAATAAACGTTATTAATAAAGTATTTAATTTAAACCTTTTACTTTAATTTAATTAGTTTTTTATTTAATAAACCGTTAAACAATAAGATTAATATAGAAGAAATAAATAATCTTTAAGGAATTTTAGTTATAACAGGCTTTATTAAGCTTATTTTTTATTTTAAGTTAATTAATATAACTTAGTTATTTAAAAAGCTCTTTATTTATTTTATTAAAAAAAGTAAAATTCCTTTCCTCTTTAAATTATATAATAATCTTTAATAATTTAATTTATTAAAGTCTTTTATAATATCGAGAGAAAGGCTACTTATAACGTACTTTTTCCCGTAATTTTATACCGTATATACGCCGTTAATTTAAGGGCCGTTTCCGTTAACCGATTTTTCTTTACTTTTATCTATTAATTAAGGAGGAGCCTATAACTTTTTATATAGTCGTTAAGGATCTTTATTATTACCGTTTTTAAGGTTTTCCTTAATATATAAAGGAGTATAATCGGTTTATAAGACTTTATCTTAAAGTAATCCGGTTTTATTAACTTCTTAAGGATAATCGTCTTCGTTTCTTTAAACTTATATAAATAATAATTAATATTAAGATATACTTAAGATAAATAAATAAAAGCATTCTTAAATAATAAGGTTATTATTAATAAGAACTTATTAAGGATTCTATTTAATCCCAGGGCTTTATTCTTCTTTAATTTATTAATCGCTTTAATTATTATATCCTGTATTATTTTTCTATTTATTAATATAAGGTTAAAGTATATAATATTTTTAATATTACTTAAGTCAGCTTTTAACGTAAGTAGAAAAAACGCCCTTTTAAGGGTTTCGATTTTATCGTTAAAAATATTAATTATTATACCGTCTTATCTCTTAAGGGGTAAAAACTTAAAAATAAACTTTAATAGAGCACCTGGCCATACTTCTTAAAACGGCCGGGTATCCTTTGAAGATAGCTTTACTTCTCCTATATATACTTAGATAACTAAATCAATGAATACGTTATATACCCATTATATCAGGTTATAAGCCCGGCGTGGCTACAACTATATACTAGGAGGTATCCAGATAATTAATTTATTTATTAAATTAAAATATAAATTATTTATTATTGATTAATTAATTGATTTATACTACGGATCTAACTAAGTTAATTCCGGCGTTCCTTAATACGCGGCCTTTTAACCTTACTGGTAACCGTAAAAACCTAATACTTATAACGTTAAGGTAAAAACCGGCGTTTATTAAACCTTTACCCTTTATCCTTTAAAATAAAGGATATTAATGGTTATTTAAAGAATAATAATTTATTTATATATTTCCTATATTTTAACTCCCTTAAGAAAATCTATAATATTACGATTATATCCTTATAAGGGCTACTTTTAAGCTTATTACTTTTCTGCTTTTTTATATATTTATAATACTTTAATTTAACGTAATACCTTTAAATATCCTTATTAATACTTATACGCTTAATATATACCCTTTTTATAAAATTATTATTATTAACTTTTTTAAAGACTTTTCATAAGTATTTATTATTATATCTTTACGGTTATAAAAAATGCTTTCCGGTTTATAAAATTAATATAACCGGTTTCCGTTTTTCTTTTTCTTCTTTAACCGGTAATAAACTTTTTCCGTAAAATTTTTAATAACCTTATTTATCTTTATAGCGAAGCTAAACTATAACAATAATTTATTAAATATTATAAATTTAACGGTTACCCGGATACTTTACTTTATAGATAATATTTAACGGTAATTATAAATATTAACTTTTATTATAAGTTTTAAGTTAACCTTTATTAATAAATAAAAGATAAAAACGTATATAATATTTTATTTTCTTTATTTATATTTATATCCGGTGTTTATCCGACCTTTAATATATATAATAAATAAAAAATAAATTAAACCGTTTTTATCCGTTTAAAGTTAAATTGTTAATATATTATTACTTTTCCTTATAATATTATAGCGGCGGAAATAATTATTAATAATTTTTTTATTATTAAGAATAAAGTAATAATAATCTTAAGGTATAAAGTCTTTATACTTTTATTAACGTTTAATCTATTTTATTGTAGCTTATAAAACGATCGTTATAATCTTTGCTTTTTAAATCCTTTTAATCTTAATTTTTCTTATGTTTAACGGGAGTTTATACCCGCTTAAATTAACTTTTAAGATACCGGTAAAATTAATTTTTTTTTTAATTTATTTTTATTTTATCTTAATAGGAAAAAGGATAAATATCTTTAATTTATTCTTTTTAATTTAAGGCTTATTAAGATTCTAACGGATCCGCTTACTTCCTATTATTATAATTAAGTATATATATTTTTTTAATTTTATTTAAGCGATTATTTAATTTAATAAGATTTTAATTAACGGTATAAAAACCTTAAACTTTAATACCGGAATAAAGGTTACTTTATAAGTACCGTTAATTACTCTTAAATACCGGTTTTAAACTTTCTATAATATTTAAATAAACTCTTTCTTATATCCCGGAGTATTTTTAAGTATATATTAAATTACTATAATATATATTATAATTAGCCTTATTACGGTTTAATAAATAGTCCAGGCCTTTTATAACGTAATTCTTTATATTAATACGGTAAGATAAATAAGGCTTTTTTCCTATAAAGTTATCCTTTTTTAAACCTTTTTAATAGTCCTTTTAATTAAGCTTTTTATTTACTTAAAGGTTAAGGATTTTAGTATTAATATCCGGCTTTATTATAATTTTACTTAAGTTTATTATAATTATTATATTATATAATTTTAAATTTTTAATTATATAAATAAGCTTATACTTATATAGCGTAAATTAAGCCTTATAAACTCTTATTTATTAAAGATAAACTTTATAAGTTTATTTTAATTTTAAATAATTTATATATAGCAAGGTATTATAAATTAAAAAATAAACGTTATTAATAAAGCCTTTAATTTAGATATTTTATTTTAACTTAATAAGCCCCTTAATTAATAAACCGTTAAAGAATAAAAATAATGTAAAAAGAATAAGTAATTTTTAAGGAATCGTTATTATAACGGGCTTTATTAAGCTTATTTTTTATTTTAAATTAATTAATATAACTTAATTACTTAAGAAACTCTTTATTTATTTAATTAAAAAGGGTAATATCTTTTTTTTATAAGTTAGATAATACTTTTTAACAATTTATTTTATTAAAAGTACTTATAATATTAAGAGAAAAAAGACTTATAATATATTTCTTCCCGTAACCTTATACCGTATATATATTATTAATTAGTCCTTTAAAGGCTGTTTTTATTAACCGATTTCTCTTTATCCTTATTTATTAATCGGGGAGAAGTCCATAGTTTTCTATATAATTATTAAGGATTTTTATTATTACCGTTTTTAAGGCTTTCTTTAACGTATAAAGGAATATAATAGGTTTATAAAACTTTACCTTAAAGTAATCTGGCTTAATAAACTTCTTAAAGATAATTATTTTTATTTCTTTAAACTTATATAAATAATAATTAACGTTAAAATATATTTAAAAACGGTAAATTAAGACCCTTTTAAACGTTAAAATTATTATTAATAAGAATCTATTAAGAATCTTATTCGGTCTTAAAACTTTATTTTTCTTTAATTTATTAATTACTTTAATTATTATATCTTATATTATTATTTTATTTATTAATATAAAATTAAAGTATATAACGTTATTAATATCATTTAAGTTAACTTTTAACGGAAGGGGGAAAAATACCTTTTTAAGGACCTCGATTTTACCGTTAAAGGTATTAATTAATATATTATTAAGTTTTTTAAAAAACAAGAATTTAAAGATAAGCTTTAATTTTTTACTTTATTCTTTATTATATTTTATTAGCTTTTAAATATTATAAGGTAAAACCGTTAATTTATATATTATAAACTGAAAATATATTTATTTAATTTTCTTAATAATCTTTTTTTTTCTTTTTTAAATAACCCTTAATTAATTAAGTATTTTTTAATTCTTATATTTAAAAGTTTATTTAATTAACTTTTTTATCTTTACGATTATAGTTATTTATTTTTTATTTTAATTCGATTATAGTTATTTATTTTTTATTTTAATAAATTTTAATTTTTAAGAGGGTTTTATTATTAAAACTATTTTATTAATTTTTTTATTTAATATTTTAATAATTACTTTATAAAAAAAATAATCCGGTCTTTATTATTTAATTAAGGGAGGTTTATAAATTATATTATTATTTCTTTTGTTTTTATATAAATTTTTTTAACCGTTTTTTACACCTTTTTTATTAATAATAATAAAATTATATTAATGGTTTAATTTAAGATTATTTATATCGGTATATAATCCGAACTATATTTTAAGTCTTTTTATAACTTATATATTATAATTATACCGGTAATTTTTTCGATATTAAAAGTTAAATTAATCGTTATTTTAAGCTTATAATTCTTTTACGTAATAATCCCTTATAATATTAATAATAAAAGGTTAATTTAAACGGTAATTATCAATAAGTTATTTAATTTAACGTAATTTATCATATACTATTTTTATTTTATATATAATAATATAAATTAAAGTCTTTAAGTAATATATATTTACTTAAAATAATTAAAATTTCTTTAAGTAATAATATTATAAAAAATTCTTTTTTATTAATTAACGGTGGATTATATATATTATAAATATTAAAGTTACCCTTTAAATCCCCTTTTTTTATAATATAGAATATATAAAGGTTTCTATTATAATAAATAATATCTTAATTATTTATATTAAACTATTTATTTATAAAGAAATATATTCTGGTTATTTTATCCCCCTTAAAGGTTAAATAAAACCTTTCTCCCGGGTTAATAAACAAATATATATATAAGTTATTTAATAATTTTTATATTATTATAACGTTAATATTTTTAACTTCATTAAACTTAAATATTATTATTATTATTTTAATTCTTTTATTACGGATATTATATTATATTATTTTTAAAAGCGTTAATATATTATATATTAACCTTTATAAAGGCCTTTTTTTTTATATCCGTTTAAATTATAGACTTTTTATAAAAGTTAAACGTTTTTTAATTTAATATTTTCCCGGTTATTATTAAATATAAAGGATGGCCGGCTTTTAAGGTCGGGATTATAAAAAGCTTTTTTTTCTTTATTTTATTTATTATTATTATTTACCTTTTATTATTTAATTAATTAAGTTTATATTTTAAGGTTACCTTTAATTAACCCATTAAATTAATCTTATACGTATTATACCGTTGGATTTTCACGGTTATCCGGGTTTCCTTACGTTAAATCTCCTTAACTTTTATTATATATTTAAAATTTTATATTAAGTATTTTTCCTTATTATATATAATATATTTAAATATATTTTTTATCAGTTTTTTAATTATTAACTTTATATATTTATAAGTATTATAACTTTTAATATAAAATATATACTTTATAATATTAAAATATTTTATAATAATATATTTATAATTTTAATATTTAAAATATTAATAAATATCCGCTATTTTATCTTATGACCGAATTATTTTAAGAAATCTTTTTTCAGTAATTTTTTTATTTAAAACGTTATTATATATTTTTTTTAACGTTATATTTAATATAACGGTAAAGTACCTTTTTATATGTTTTAAGGAGTTAAGTCTTTTTATTATTAAAGAAAGTTTATAATTAATAATCTTAAACTTTAAGTAAAATACCGTATTTTCTTTTTTTATGTTTTTTAATATCATTTTTTTCTTAACTTTTATAAAACGTAATAAATATATCCTATTTATTATAACGGTAAATAATTACCTTAAAATCTTAATTAATTTATATTTTTTTTTATTAATTTAAATTTTAAATTTTTTTAAGTTTTCTTTCGCTTTTAAAAATATTATATTAAGAAAAATATTTTTACTTTATAATTTACGTATTATAATAATTTATTTTATTAACGGTTCCGTTATTATTTTAAAAGCTTTTATTAATTATAATAAATTTATTTTTATAATTATGTTTTTCTTTTTATTATTAAATAAGCGGACCGTTATTATCTTTATTTTCTTTAATATAACCGCTTTTTTTTTCCGTTATCCTTTTATTCTTTATTATAAGTATTTTTTTTATTATTTTTATTGTTTAATTTTCTTTTACTTCAAAGGTTATTGTTTTTATATTTTTACCTCGTATATTTAACCTTAAACCGCCGTCTTTACCTTTTATTAACGTTTTCTTTACCGTTTTTTAAGAGCCCTGTAACCGTTCCGTTTCCTTTAATTTTATCCCTATTTTTATATAAAAATCTTTTACGCTTTTTAATTTAATTTATAGTATCAATTAAGTCTTTAATATAATATCCTTTTATTTTATTATAAAGAGTCCATTTAAGGCTTTTACCGTTTCCCCTATTATTATTTTTATTTTTATTTATTAAGCAATATATTATCTCCGTTTTTTATTTTTAATTCCTTGAAATCTTATCCTTTTTATTAATTTTATTTCCCTTTTATATATTTTTAATAATACTTTTATTATGGTTTTTCTGCTTTTTCCCCCGGTTTGTATCCTTCGCTGTTAATATTGTACCGGCTTTTTTTTTTTTTTATTTACTTATTATTTCCGTATTATTATTATATAATTCATACGTTTTAATATACGTATTTATTAACTTAATTCCTTTATTTATTTTAAACGTTATTCAGCTTATTATTATTATATTATTTATATATGTTATCTCCGTTTTTATTAATATAAATTATTTACCCATTTATTATTTTATTCTTAATTATTACGTTATTTTTACTTATCGTACTTAATGTATTTTCTTTATTATTATAAAAGCTATATATATACGTATCGTTTTGGACCTCTGGGGTCCCTTTATTCGTTGTTATCTTCTATTTATCAAAATTATTTATTATATTATATTAATTATAACGGTAATAATACTTAAAGATAAATTCTATAAAAAAAGGCTCGATAAGAGATTAACCGATGATATTAAGGTAATAAAGTTAAAGGGATCGTTAAACTATATATCATAATATATAAACGCTTAATCGGCTTTTATCATAGTAAATATATAGGACGTTATTAAGGAGAATATCCTTTAAGGTATTAACCTTATTATTTTATTAATAAAGTTAAAGGTTAAAGGTTTTATTAATCTTAAAAGAATAAAAGAAGGCTTATAATTAAGTATAAATTATCCTTAATATAATTATTAATAATATAGTCCGTTATTAAATTAAAGGGATCTTGAATCCTTACTTAATTTAAAAAAAGCATAAATAACTCTATATTATTAAGGATATGATAATTAAGGATTAAATATTTTAATAATTATTTTATTTAAATTTATTTAAGTATATAAGTCTATAAGAATACTCTTAAAAGTTAAGACGGCTTTAAAATAAGCTCCTTAATCTTAAGGTTAATATATTTAATTAATAATATATTACTTTCTTCCGGATAAAATTAAAAAAAAAATATAACGGATATATATTCTTATTAAAATAAATTATAAAAAATAAATATATTAAAATAAATATCGATTAACTTATTATTACTCTTACCGAGTATAACCGCCAACGATATAATACGGATGAAGCTATAAAGGCAATATAGGCCCGAGTTAATAATTACGGTAAATAAAAAAAAATTAAGAATAATAAATTAAGAAAAAAGGATAAATATATATATTATAAGGGGCTATATAAGGTCGATAAATATTAATATAAATATCCCGATTAACGTTTAAACAATTAAGAACCAAAGGATAAGAAACTTAACGTTAAAAAGGGAATAAAAAAGGTTAAATTAAATAAAGAAAAAATTATAATTACGAAGGTTTTTATTATAAGAATTAATACTTTTATCCGGATTAATAAAATAATATTAATAATAAAGTATAACTTATTATTACCTTAATAAAAGCAAGCTTATTTTATCCTTAATATAGCGGCCGATATTTATTATATGTAGGATTGTATTTTCTTTATAGATTATTAATAAGTTAATAATATAAATATTAATTTCTAAATAAAGGATATCTTTAATAATAAGGATATAAAGATAATAAGGATTAAAACGATTATTTTATAATTAATCCTTAACGGTAAAACAAAGCTGATTAAGTTAACGGATATATAATATATACTTAAAATAAATAATAATTTCGTTTTTTTAAAAGCTTTTAATAAGAAAAGTTATAATAGAATTATAGGATAAAAACGGTAACGAGTTTTTAACTCGGATAACCATAACGTCTTTATTAAATTAATTTTCGATTAAAACTTAATATTAAAACTTTAATTTATAATTATTAATAAGATATTAATAATATACTTTTTAAGGCTAATATTATAGGATTAACTATATAAATGTCTCGCTTATTACGGGATAAATACTATTAAATAAGTTATAAAAATTATCATTGGTATTAATATAAAGAAAGCGGATTTACTTTAATTATAAAAACCTAAATACGATTTTTATAAATTATATATTATAAATAAATAAATAAAAACTCTATTATATACTTATTATTAAAAAAAGTAAATTAAATATTTACTTAAAGGAGCTCGTTAATATTATAATATCGTTGGTAATAATAATATTATACGTATTATCGGTAATTACCATTATTATATAATTTTGATTAACAATACTATAAATATAATATTTATTTATATAATTAAGGACCGTAATAAATTATTAAGAATATTAAAGTAATATTTAATTAAAATAAAGGCTTAAAAGTATATTCTAATTTATATTTACGGTAATAATAAAATTATTATAATAAAAAATACTTTATATTATATAAGGATTTCGGACTATAATATAAAATAATAACTTTATATAATCTATATTAAAATAGTATTATTAAATACGGCTTCCGGACTTATTTTAATAAAATAAGGTTAATTCTTTATATAATGGATATACCTTAGAGATTTTAAGGTAAAGCTCTTATTTACTTATCCTATATAAAAAACCGGCTATTTATAAAGGCTATTAAGGGCGTAATATTATTTAAAGCTTAAATAATAAATAAGCTTAATATTGTTTACTTACGTTTATTTAAGTATTTTACGTATTATTATAAAGAGCCAAAAGTAAAAAAGCTTAAGTATAAAAGCGAAAAATATTAACTTATAAGCTATAAAGCTTTAAATTAATATTAATTTTAAAGTTTTAAATTAAAGAAAATCATTATTTTAACTTACGTTTATTTTAATAAGCAAATAATTTAAATTAATAATAAAGAGGAATATAATAATACCGACTAAGTATTTATTAACGTTATTATTAATAATAACGATAATAACGTTATAAATACGGATAGTAAGAAAGATAATAATTTAAACTCAGATTCTTTAAGTAAGGCTTAATTAAATACTTAAAATTTATTAAATTCTTTAAATTTCTTAAATCCTATATATTCTTTAAATACTGGAAATCCATTACCTTAATACGAGTCCGATAATAATAAGACCGATTTCCACTCCGTTTATGAGGGTAAAAACCAAGGTAATAACGTTACCGGCTTAAGTAAGGATAATAAGGATAAGCTTTAAGGGCATTAATTAAGGGGAGGAATATATAAGGATTATAAGGCCCTTTCAGGGATAAGGATTAATAATAAAAAGGTAATTTTTATATATATAGGAACTTATACCTTTATTTATAGAGCTTAAGATATTATCTTAATTAAAATATTAATCCTACTTAACGTTTATAATGCCTTAAAAGGCCTAAATAATAAGAAATAGCTTAAGGCCTTTAAGACCAAGCTTAATTATATAGATATATAAAAGGTCTAAGAACTCCTACCTATTTTATTAAACGTAAAGCTTATATTAAAACAATAAATATTATTATATAAATACGGACTTTTAGGGGAGATTCTTCTATATAAGGCCCGTTAAATAATAAAAGGATTTCATTAATAATAAGGTAAAAACTACGTATTAACGTTTTTAACTGTTGTAAAGTTTATAAGCTAACGTTTATTACTTATAATTATAACCCGAAATAATCTTAAAGCCGAAATAATTAATATTATATTAACTTTTCTTAAGGTTATTCTTAAAAACCGGATTTAAGTAAAATAACTATATAACTTTATAAAGACTAAATTAAATAATAAGTAATTAATATATTATCTTTGAAAAACATTATATAACTTTAAATAAGCTTTATTTAAATAATACTTTATATTATAAAAAATAATTAAATCTTTAAGATTTAATTATATAATTAAAGATTATTCTATATTTTTCTACTTTAAAAAGAATATTATTTTTATTATCTATATAGACGATATATTTATCATCGTTAAGGATAAATAAACTATCCGGTAACTTAAAAACGCTCTTAAAAAATACTTCCGTTTAAAAAAGCTAAAAGATATTATATACTATTTAAATATAAATATTATATGTAATTAATCTAATTATTTTATCTATATTACTTAATTAACCTATATTAAGCGATTATTAAAATAAATAGATATAGAACTTTTTTTAATAAAGGATTATATATATTAATAATAAAGGGTATAGCCTTAAAATAAGTACTTAAGGGATATAAAATAATAAAAGTAAAGTAAAAGCTATATATATCTTTTATAAATATTTTATAATAAATAACTTAAATAATATAATTTAACGTTTTTTTCTTTATTAATAAGCTAAGAAGCATTACCGTAAACTTAATAATTACTTATATTAACGCGGTTAAGTATATAATAAAAATTTTTAATTTAAGTTATAATATCGGTATATATTATAATCCCATTAAAAGAGAAAATAGGAAGTTTATCGGTTATATAAATATATTTTGTATTAACGTTAAAGAAACGTCTCGATTTATATTAAGCTATATCTTTTAATACTAAAACGGACTTATTTCAGCTTATTTTTATCGATAAAATACTATAGTTATCTTATTAACCGAGTCCGAGTATAATACGGCTTATAAAGCTATATAAAAGGCTTTTTTTTAGCTTATTTTTTTTTATAAAATAAGCTACTTTAATAACTATACTTACCCCGTGATTTTACGAATTAATAATTAAGCAGCTATATAGATTATTAATAATTTATTTAATTATAATTGTATTAAATATATCCGGAATTATTATTATATAATTTATAAGATAATAATTAAAATTAAGGAACTTACCCTTAAGTAAGTTTTATTTAAGGAATAAACAGCGGATATACTTATTAAATTACTTAGATAAATAGAGTTTATCCCTACCTATAAGCTATTAAGTTTATACGTTATATTAAAAGATAAGTAATAATAGATAAAATAGATTACTGGTATTACCATCGTTATCATTAAAGGGAGTATTGGAGTGTTAATAACTCCTTATAATGTTATTTAGTTTATATATATATTAATTTAGAAGTGTTATGTATATTAAAGCACCTGGCCGTACTTCTTAGAACGGCCGGGTATCCTTTGGAGATAGCTTTGCTTCTCCTGCACACACCTAGATAACTGAATCAATGAATACGTTATATACCCATTATATCAGGCTTGTCGTGCGTCCTTCCTCGTTCCACATGCAATGGTGTAGGTTGAAGTCCCCCAATAGCATATGCTCACCTGGTATAGACAAGATGTCTTTAAATATCGGTATCGTAAAGGGCCCTTTCCTGTTAAGCGGCGGTAAGTTATATATATTATGGATACTAAAATCCCTTTTTAAGTCTCCCTCTCTCGTAATACGGAGCGTATATAGGTTTTTACTATAATAATTAACTTCTTAACTATTTACATTAAACCTCTTATTTATAAAGAAGTATATTTTGGTCGTTTTATCCTTTTTAAAGGTTAAATAAAACCCCTCCCCCGGGTAAATAAACGAATATATATATAAGTTATACGGTAATTGTTATATCGCTATAACGTTAACGTCCTTTATCTCCTTAAATTTAAATATCGGTAATATTATCTTAATTTCTTCGTTACTGACGTTATATTATATTACCCTTAAGAGTATTAATATATTACTTATTGACTTTTATAAGGACTTCCTTTTTAACGCCCGTTTAAGCTATAAACTTTTCGTTAAAACCGAGTATTTTCTGGCTTAATACCTTCCTAACTATTATTATTAACTTAAAGCGGCTAGCTTTTAAAACCGGTATTATAAAGAAATTCCTTTTCTTTATTCTATTTATTATTATTATTTACCCTTCTTTATTTAACTAGTTTAATTCATGCCTTAAGATTATCTTTAATTATCTTACTAATCCTAATTTATATAAATTATAACGCTAAACCTTAACCATAATCTTTACTTTTTTTCACTAGATTTCTTTAACCTTAATAGTATACTTAAATTCCTAAGTTAAGTAATCATCCTTATTATATATAATATATCTTAAAACGTTCTTTATTTAATTTTTTATTATTCGGAATACCTTATAGTAATATGCCCGTATTCTTAATATTTAAAATATCAATAAATATCTGCTGTTTTATCTTATGGTTTAATTAACTTTAAAGACTTATTTTTTATTACCTTTTTATTAAGGATATCGTTATATATTTTTATTAACGTTATACTTAAGATAATTAAAAAGTACCTTTTTATTTAATTAAAAGTATTTAGTTTCTTTATTATAAAGGGAAGCTTATAATTGACGATCTTTAACTTAAAGTGGAGAACTATATTCTCCCTTTTTATATATCTTAAAGTAAGTTCTCCTTCCTTTTTTACAAACCTTATTAAATATATCTTATTTACCGTAATAATAAATAATTATCTTAATATTTTTATAATCTTAAACTTCTTTTTATAAATTTATTCTTTTAACTTTTTTAATTTTTTTCTTACCTTTAAGGATACCGTATTAAAGAAGATATCGCTACTTTATAGTTTATATATTATAATAATCTATTTTATTAAAGGTTCTTTAATTATGCGGGACGATTTTATTAATTATAAAAGGTTTACCTTTATAATTACGTTCCTGTTATTAACGTTTAATAAACGGATTATTACCGTCCTTATTTTCTTTAATACCGTTACTTTCTCCTTTATTTTTACCTTTTTCCCCGCCGCGGAAGGTATTATTTTTATAACCTTTGTTACCCAACTTCCTTCCGTTTATAAGGCTCCGTTTATTATTCCTTTATTTCGTACTATATTCCCTTAACTTTTTTTACCGTTATTTATCAATGGGTTTATTGCCACCCTTTAAGTTTTATGTAATCGGTTTAACTTTTTTAAAATCTATAATATTAATTATATTTTGAACGTAATATCCTTTTACCCCGCCGTAAAAAGATTATTTAATATTTTTACTACTTCATTATTATCCGTACTTCCCCTCCGCGTAAAATAATTTATATTGGCCGCCTTATTTCTTTAGGTATTTATAAGCTCGCTTTTTTTACTTATTATTTCTTTATTCTGTAGACCTTCGGCTTTACTGAACCCTTCTTTATGTTATATTTATGCGCTGTCTTTTTATTATTAACGCCGCTTTTTAAACCTTCCTTATAACCTTTTACCTATTATTTCCTTACGTGTTTTACGCATTTTTATATACGTATTCTATTAACCTTAGTTCCCTTATTTATCTTAATATTTATCCGACTTACCGTTATTACGTTATCTATATACGTTATCGCTATTTATATTAATATAAGCCGTTTGCTTATTTATTATTTCATTCTTAATCATTATATTACCTCTGTTTATTACGGTTAATATATCCGTATTACTGTTATTTAAGCTATACATATGCGCATCGTTTTGGACCCTAGGGGTCCCCTTATTCGTCGCCATTTTCATAATAAAAATATAAATAACGAGGGATATATATTTATACGGATATTAACTTATAGATATTTATATAAATTCTTAATATATTATATTTATAAAAGCAATTAAGATTATTAAAGAAAAAAGAAAAGAAATTTAAAATAAAATAAAAGCCTTATTATAATCGCGTGCTGTTTTTATATTAATACTTACCTTTATTATAATATGATAAATTAATAATAAAGCCTTAAATAATTATTAATTAATACCGTAAAGACTCTTTTTTTATTTTTTTTATTGGATTTTATAAAAAAAATTTTAATAAACTTTATAAATTGTATTAATTATTTATTAACGTAAGGTGCCCTTATTATATTATTATTAAATAGATATTATTATACTCACGTATATACCTAAAGACTTTTTTCTTTTTACTTTTTTCTTATTAGGTTTAATAATAGGTTCTTAATAAGCCTTATACTTAACCGGCTATACGTTAACTTTTTAAATATATTTTTTTATGCTTTAAAGATTAACGTATAAAAAAGGAGATAATTATTAATAGTTAACGTTATTTTTACGCCGGTATTATAGTAATACGTTATACTATTACGCCAAAGTAGGCCTTAATAAAGGGTTTTAATAACGGCCTTAATATACGTTATTTATGAATTATAGTTTAATTGGCGTAAAGCGGGGTAATTATTACCTTTACCTTAAGTAAAGGCTATACCTTAATTCTTTTTAAGTTTTTTAAGAATTAATCTTACTATTAATTTACTTATTAAAGTAATATTTAAGTATCCAGACCGTAACGCCACGTCTTCTATACCTACCTTTACTAGTCCCGCCGGCGTGCCGCCAGCGGAGTCAGTTTAACAAAATACATTAATTAATTACTAAATAAATAAACCCTTATAATAGTAAGAATTTATTTATTTAATTTAATAGAGTTAGTATATTTATTAAGGTATAAAGATATAATCAATATAATTATTATAAATATAATTAAAGAATCCTAAATATGATAAATAATATTGTCACGTTTAAAAAAAACCTTTTTTAATATGTTTTTTAAATACGTTTTAATTAATATGATTATACGTAAAATATTAAGAGAATATAAAAATATATTTTATTTATAAGTAAATATAGCCTTGAAAGTACTTAATATATTAATTAATTAAGGGAAAAGCATATAAATAAATAAAAATAAATATTAAAAACTATAATAAAAAGTATATTTTTAATAAACATTATTAAGTATAATATTAAGCGTTAAAGGAGTTTATATAAAGGTTAGAAAGCTATTTAAAGATTAATAGATAACTAATTTTTTTCCCCTTTATTTTCTTAAATAATAATATATAAACAGCAATAATTATAATAAATTATTATCCTTTTTTAATTATTTTTTTAAAATTATTATAAAAAACCGATATAAAGATAATATTAGTAAACGCGTACGAGCTAGGCAGTTACATATAATATCATCCTAAATACGTTAATAAAGAAAAATATTAAAATTTATAAAATAAAATTTAAATAAAGTTTATTTAAATAATCAAGCTTTTTTAAGACGTACTTAAAGTTACGTAATAAACCTACTTAAAATATATTTAATAATAACGGGATTAAAAAAAACATTAAAAGTATATAAATAAAAAAGTAAAATAAAAAATAATTAATTATAAGGTTTGATCCTTATAAAGGGCGGCATTTATGATTTTTTAATAAACGGAATAAAATATATTATACCCTTAAATAAATTAAGCGTATTATACTTAAAAAAGATATAAAAATAAATAGCCCGAACTTTAGGATAAATGGATATAAAGTATTAAAGTTACCATTATTAATAAGTCAGAATAAAGGAATAGGGGGGCCCTTAAGAAAATTAAGTCTTAATATACCTATTCGCTATTACTAGGTAAAACTTAAGGATAAGGCTATAAGAAAAATAAGTAGATATATATATGAACGGTATTAGAAAATAAGAATTAATTATTAATAATACGTAACATTAAAAAGGTAAATTTATTATAAAGGAAATAAAGGGTAAATAATTATTAAATTAATGTTTTTTTAATTTTTATACTTATAATAAGTTAAGTTATATAATGAATATTATAAACGATTAGATAAGTAACTGGGATATATATAAAAACATATAATATAGTCCGGAATATAATAATATTAAGGGTAATATTTCGTTATAAAAAGAATTAAAAAGAAAAAGAATATGGAAGATATTAAATTTACGGATAAATATATAAAAGAATAAAAATATTAAAAGGGTTAATTAAGGGTAAAATCAATTTATATATATTTTAAAAAGAAAAAATATAATGGATTATTATAATAAAGAATTTATATCTTATTAACTTATATAGGGGCTACGGCATATTTTCAACTTATATATATTTTAAAAAGAAAAAATATAATGGATTATTATAATAAAGAATTTATATCTTATTAACTTATATAGGGGCTACGGCATATTTTCAATTGTATTCTATTGTTACCTATTATTTTATCACTTTTACTCTTTTATCCCTTCTTATCTTTTTTAAAGTCTTAATAAAATTAATAACTTAAAGATTATATTTTGATTACGTAAACTTAAGTAAATGAATTTAAAAGTTTAATAGGTTTTCTTAGAAACAGATAATAATATAGGATTAAATCGTAAGGATTAAGTAAGCTTAAATTTAAATCATAATAATATATATATCCAAAGATTCTTTTATATTATTATTATTTAGAATAAATAAAAATAAAATAAATAAGTTAATTTTATTAATATTTTCCTTTATAATTATAAATTTTAAAAATATATAAAACTTAAGTTACTTATCAAATATAAGTTTAATTATATCCTTAATAATAATTTTATCGGTTTTATCCGTAATATTTATAATATAAAGGCCTTATATAATAATAATAACTGTTAAAATAATAAAGTGTAACTTACTTAATTAAGTACTATATAAGGTACTAAGCGATCTATCTATGAGAAGTTTAGGGAGTAGGCTAATCCCCTTTTAGCGATAGCCGAGTTTTCTACCTTCTGTATTTCTAATACTCTTACTTGATTAGTAACTTTATAATATTATAATATTGTATTACCTATTAAGTAAAGAGTAAAAGCTCTTATTGAACCATATCACCGTAATAACAGGGATATCCGTCCTAACTTTAAATATAAAAAATATATTTATCTTTAAACTTTAAATGTATAATTACTTTAATCTTAAATAATTGCTTAGTTTTTAAAAAACGTTCTTTAATAATAACTTTATTAAGTTATCCGTTATTATATTACCGGTAAAATAATATATAAGCTTTATTTATTTATTAATTATATACTCCCGGAAAAAATAATACTTAATATATATATACTTTATCTTTAAGTAATTTATCAGGTCCTTAATTAATATAATCGCTCCTTAATTATTATAAAAGATTATTATAATAAAGGTAAAAACCCCGGTATTGTATTTAAGTTAAATAAGAAAAATATAATATTATATAATATCTTTACCCTTAAAAGCCTGTAATACCGTTATATTTAGGGTTACCCTTAATAAATTAAATTAGTAATTATTTAAACCAAATCGTTTCTTTAATAATATTATATTATCCTATGTATTTTAACCTTATATATAAACAGGGCCATAATCGGTTAATATTTTAAAAATTAATTATTAAATATACTTCCCAGGTTAAAGGTATACTTAAAGGTAGACCCGTATATTTATAAATTACGGGTATAATCTAAGTCTTTATAACTATTAAGGGGCTTTAAAGGACCTTAAAAAATAAGCTTTAAGGAATTTATACCATAAGGGTAACGGAAAATCTTTTTAATACTTAGTTGTATAATACTTTTCGTTAAGATTAGATACGTAATGTAATATTATTAATATTATATAAACTATAATAAGTTTAATAATTATTATAATATATAAATAAGATAATAGCGGATAAAAATTTAAGCCGGAATTATTTTAAAACGGTATATTCTTTATTAAACGGTTTAAAGCGGGTATTTATATTTATAAAGATAGTTATACCGTTACCCTTAAAAAGAAAATCATTATATATATTAAATTAAGTAAGAACTTATTTAACGTAACTTTTTCAATTAAGAATTAAAATTTTATTTTATTAATTATAAATAATATTTATACTTAAATTAAATCGGATATTTTAAACTTCTTATATAAGTAAGCCTTTTAATCAATAATAATTTATTTATTGATTTTTATGGTTAAAATATAATTAATATATATAATAATAATAATATTAATATCCGGGTTTAAAAATACGTTAAAATCTTTATTAATAAAACGGTAATAAAGCTTTTTAAAGAATATAAAATAATATTAATATTAAGTTTAAAATAACTATTTAAGATTATAAAAAGCTTTATTTAATAAATAAATATATTTTAAGCTGATCTGTACCCATAAACGGCCTCATCTATACCCATCAACGGCCTCATCTGTACCCATCAACGGCCTCATCTGCACCCATTAACGGCCTTATTTGTACCTATTAACGGCCTTATTTTTGTCGAGCCCGAGACGGTTTTACCGGGGGACGGACGTATTAAATAGGACAATAATTACTATTTAAGGGGCTTAAGTATATATAAACTTATCGTTAACGCGTTTTTTAAGAATAACAATTTATTTACTTAAACGGTATTATTAAAAGACACGTTTTTCAATATATCTTAACCGGCAATATTAAGGATTTAAGTCCCTCTTTATATTTATCGGGTAATAATTAATTATAAATATATTTAACGCGTCCTTAAGTATAAAATAAGATAAAAAAGAGTTAAAGTTATATTATTAATATTAATATTTAACCTTATAAAAATTTAAGTCCTCCTTTGTATTTATTAAATATAGGCTTTAAGGTATTAATACGGGTAGTTTTTAAGTTAAAAAAGATATTAAAAACGTATTATTAATATTAATCCACTTTAAGGTAATTCCGATATAAGTATCCTTTAATAAGAAAGAATAACGGGTTAAGCTTAATATTTAAGTTAATTAAATAATAAATTATCAATAATAACGACGAATAAAGGGATTTTAGAGGTCCAAAACGATACGTATACGTATAACTTTAATAATAATAAAGGAAGTATATTAAGTACGATAAGTGGAAGTAACGTAATAATTAAGAATAAAATAGTAAACGGGTAAGTAATTTATATTAATAAAAACGGTAATAATATATACGGGTAATATAATAATAATAAGCCAGATAACGCTTAAAATAAATAAGGGAATTAAGGGTAATAAAATACATATATTAAAATACGTAAAATGCGTAATAATAATACGGAAATAATAAGTAAATAAAAGGGTAGGAAAGCCGGTACGGTATTAATAATAAAGGGTATGAACGGAAGGAAAAGGCGGGAAGACCGTAATAAAAGTATTATTAAGGATATATAAAAAAGAAATAAAGTTAATAAGGAAGATAGGATTTTAAGGGAATAAAAATAAAAAACGGAGACAATACGTCGCCCGGTAAATAAGGGCGAGAGGGCAATAAAAAAAGTAATAAAGGCTTTAGAAAAACTTTTTATAATAAAGTAAAAAAATATTATATTAAAAACTTAATTAATATTATGAATTGGATTAAAAAACGTAAAAAACTTTTATATAAAAATAAAAATAAAGTTAAAAAAAGTAAAACGTTTATAAAACTCTTAAAAAACGGAAGTAAAAGCGTTAATAAAGGGTAAAAACGGCGGTTTAGAATTAAGGATATAAAGTAAAAATATAAAAGCAATAACCCCTTAAATGAGAAAAAACTGAACAATAAAAATAATAAAAAAAGTATCCGCGGCAAAGAATAAAAAAATAATAAAAAAGAAAGTAACCGTATTAAAAAAAAGCGAGGATAATAATGGTCCGTTTATTTAATAATAAAGAGAGGAACGTAATTACGGAAATAAACTTATTATAGTTAATAAAGGCTTTTAAGGTAATAACGGAATTATTAATAAAATAAATTATTACGGTAAGTAAATTATAAAGTAAAAATATCCTCCTTAATATAATATTATTAAAAACGAAAGAAAGCTTAAAAAAATTTAAAACTTAAATTAATAAGGGAGAATATAAATTAATTAAAATTTTAAGGTAATTATTTATTATTATAATAAATAAAATATATTTATTATATTTTATAAAAACCGAAAAAAAGGTTACGTTAAAAAATATAAAAAAGGAGAATATAATACTTTATTTAAGGTTTAAGATTATTAATTATAAGTTTCTTCCGGTAATAAAAAAAAACCTAACTTTTTAAAATATATAAAGAAATATTTTACCGTTATATTAAATATAACGTTAATAAAAATATATAATAACGTTTTAAATAAAAAGATTATTAAAAAGGGATTTCTTAAGATAATTTAATTATAAATTAAAATAATAAATATTTATTAATAATTTAAATATTAAAGCTATAAATATATTATTATAAAATATTTTAATATTATAAAATATATAATTTACGTTAAGGGTTATAATATTTATAAGTATATAAAGTTAATAATTAAAAAACTTATAAAGAACGTATTTAAATATATTACGTATAATAAGAAAAAATACTTAATATAAGATTCTAAATATATAATAAGAGTTAAGGAAATTAAACATAAAAAAACTTAGATAATTATGAAAATCCAATAATATAATACGTATAATATTAATTTAATAAATTAATTAAAAGTAACCTTAAAATGTGAGCTTAATTAATCAGATAATAAAGGGTAAAGAACGATAACGGATAAAATAAAGAAAAAAAAGCTTTTTACGATCTTAACTTTAAAGGTTATTTATTTTACGTTTTTAATAATAACCAGGAAAATATTAAGTTAAAAAATGCTTAACTTTAATAGGAAGTTTATAATTTAAACGGGTATAAATAAGGGAATTTTTATAAAGGTTAATATATAATATATTAATACTTTTAAGAATAATATAATATAACGTCTATAATAAAAAAATTAGAATATTAATATTAATATTTAAATTTAAAAGAGTTAAAAACGTTAATATTATAATAATATAGGAATTACCGTATAGCTTATATATATATTTATTTATTAACTTAAAAAAAGGTTTTAATTAACCTTTAAGGGGGATAAAATAATTAAAATATACTTTTTATAAATAAATAGTTTAATATAAATAGTTAAGATATTATTTATTACGGTAAAAACCTTTATATACTCTATATTATAAAGGAAAAAGACTTAAAAAACGATCTTAATATTTATAATATATATAATCCGCTATTAATTAATAAGGAAAAACTATTTATAATATTATTACTTAAAAAGGTTTTAATTACTTTAAATAAATATATATTACTTAAAAACTTTAATTTATATTATTATATATAGAATAAGGAAAAATATATAATAAATTATATTAAATCGGATAACTTATTAATAATTATTATTTAAATTAATTTTTTATTATTAATATTATTAAAGATTATTATGTAAAAAAATTATAAGTTTAAAATAACGATTAATTTAATTTTTAATACGGAAAAGGTTATTAACGTGGTTATAATATATAAGTTATAAAAGGACTTAAAATATAACTTAAATTATATACCGATATAAATAACCTTAAATTAAACCGTTAATATAACCTTATTATTACCGGTAAAGAGGGCGTAGAAAACGGTTAAGGTAATAAAGGTTTATATAAAAACGGAGGAAATAATAATATAATTTACGGACCTCCTTTAATTAAATAATAAAAACCGGATTAATCTTTTTATAGAATAAGTAATAAAAATATTAAATAAAATAATTAATAAAATAGTTTTTATAATAAAGTTTTCTTAAAGAATTAAAATTTATTAAAATAAAGGGTATATAATTATAATTATAAAAGCGAAAAAACTAATAAAGTAAACTTTTAAATATAAAAATTAAGAAATATTTAATTAATTAAAAGCTACTTAAAAAAAAAAAAAGAAGATTATTAAGAAAATTAAGTAAATATATTTTCAGTTTATAATATATAACTCAATAGTTTTACTTTATAATATTTAAAAATTATAAAAGTATAATAAAAAATAAAATAAAAATTTAAATTTTATCCTTAAATTCCTATTTTTTAAAAGATTTAATAATATATTAATTAATATTTTTAACGGTAAAATTAAGGCCCTTGAAGGAGTATTTTTCCTTTTTTTATTAAAAATTAATTTAAACAATATTAACGGCGTTATATACCCCAACCCCGTATTAATAAATAAGGTAATAATATAAGATAAAATAAGTAAAACGATCAATAAATTAAAGAGAAATAAAGCCTTAAAACTGAATAAAATCCCTAATAGATTCCTAATAATAATAATATTACCGTTTAAAAGGATCTTTATTTATTTATTTTTTAAATATATTTCGACGTTGGTTATTATTTATATAAGTTTAAAGAAACGAAAACGATTATATTTAAGAAGTTGATTAAGCCGGATTACTTTAAGGTAAAGTTTTATAAACTTATTATATTCTTTTTATATATTAAAAAAGGTTTTAAACATAATAATAATAAAGATCCTTAACAATTATATAAAGAATTACGGACTTTTCTTTAATTAATAAATAAAAATAAAAAAAAATTAATTAATAGAAATAGCCCTTAAAAGATTAATTAACGGTATATATATAATATAAAATTATAAAAAGAAATATATTATAAGTCTTCTTTTTCTTAATATTATAAAAATTTTTAATAAAATAAACTATTAAAAATTATTATATAATTTAAAAAAAAAGGAATATTATTTTTCTTAATTAAATAAATGAAGAATTTCTTAAGCGATTAAGTTACATTAATTAACCTAAAATAAAAAATAAGCCCGATAAAACCCACTATAACGGAAATTCCTTAAGGATTGTTTATTTCTTTAATATTATTTTTATTTTTTAATAATTTATTAATCGAAAAGCTTACTAAATTAAAATAAAAGGTTTAAATTAAAAACTTTATTAATAACGTTTACCTTTTTAATTTATAATATTTTTATATATATAAATTATTTAAAATTAAAATAAACTTATAAAATTTATCTTTAATAAGTAAAAACTTATAAAGCTTAATTTATATTATATAAATATAAACTTATTTATATAATTAAAAGCTTAAAGTTATATAATATAACAGCTATAGTAAACTTAAGTAAAATTACGGTAAAGCCGGATACCAATATTAAAATCCTTAACCTTTAAGTAAATAGGAAATTTAATTAAAAGGATTATATAAGAAAAATCTAAAAGAAAATAACTTTATAGGAAAAAAGCTTTATTTATTTAGTTATATTAATATAAAGAATTACGTTATAAAAAACCCGGATTATCTATTAAGCCGTAATAAAGTTAACTATAATATATATTATAATTATTTAATATATATTTAAGGGTATTCCGGGATATAAAAAGAAGCTTATTTAAATATTATAGAAAGTTTAAAATCGATATTTAAAAATAATTAATAATATTTATAAAGTAACCCTTATCCCGGTATTAAAGTTTAAGGTTTTTATATTATTAATTAAAATTTTATTAAATTCAATAATTATTTAATTAAAATTAAAAAAATATATATATTTAATTATAATAATAAGAAACGGGTGGATTTATTAAAATCTTAATAAGCTTTAAGTTAAAAAGAATAAATTAAAAATATTTATCCTTTTTCTTATTAAGATAAAATAAAAATAAGTTAAGAAAAAAATTAATTATACCGGTATTTTAAAGGTTAATTTAAATATATATAAATTCCTGTTAAACGTAAAAAAAGATTAAGATTAAAGGGATTTAAAAAATAAAAACTATAATAATTACTTTATAAGTTATAATAAAGTAAACTAAATATTAACGGAAGTATAAAGATTTTATATTTTAAAATTATTATTATTTAACTTTTAATAATAAAAAGATTATTAATAAGTATTTCCGTTATTATAATATTATAAAAAAGGGTAATAACGTATTAACAATTTAACTTCGGACGGATAAGAACGGTTTAATTTACTTCTTATTTATTATATATATTGGAAGTTAAATAAACGTTAAATATAAATATAAATAAAGAAAATAAAACGCTATATATATTTTTATTTTTTATCTTTTATTTACGGAGGTTAAATTAAAACTTATCGTAAAAGTTAATATTTATAATTATTATTAAATATTATTTATAAAGCGAAATATCCGGGTAATTATTAAGTTTATAATATTTACCGGATTATTATTATAATTTAACCTTATTTATAAAGATAAACGAGGTTATTAAAGACCTTACGGAAAAGGCCCGTTATTAATTAAAGAAAAAAAGAGAAACGGAAGTCGGTTATATTAATTATATAAACCGGAAAATATTTTTTATAGTTATAAGGATATAATAATAGACATTTATTAAAAGTCTTTAAAGGAATTAATAACGATAATAATATAAAAGGAATATATATTAAATACGTAAATATTAATAAGGATATTTAAAAACGCTATATAAAATTAAGGCAATATAAATATATAAAGGAATAAAAAAGTAACGAGCTTAAGGGTAGCCTTTATAAAAATATAATTATAATATTATGGATTTTCTTAAGGAAGTTAAAACATAAAAAATATATAAATGAATTACCACTTTTTAAACGGTTATTAATATCCTTTACTTTAAGGGATAAAGGGTAAAAGCCTGGTAAACGCCGGTTTTTACTTTAACGTTATAAGTATCAGGTTTTTACGGTTATTAATAAAATTAAAAAACCGCGTATTAAGGAACGCTAGAATTAACTTAATTAAATCCGTAATATAAATTAATTAATTAATTAATATTTGTAATTTACGGTATATAACTTAATAATTTTATTTCGTAATATTCTAAAGCTAATAAAGTATAATAAAGAATAAAATAAAAAATTAAAGTTTATTTTTAAATTCTTGTTTTTTAAGAAACCCAATAATATATTAATTAATACCTTTAATAATAAAATTAAAGCCCTTAAAAAAGCATTTTTCCCCTTTTATTAAAAGTTAATTTAAATAATATTAATAATATTACATACTTTAACCTTATATTAATAAATAAAATAATAATATAAAATATAATAATTAAAATAATCAATAAATTAAAGAAAGATAAAACCTTAAGATTAAATAAGATTCTTAATAGATTTATATTAATAATAATTTTTCCGTTTAAAAAAGTTTTTATTTATTTTTTTAAATATATTTTAACGTTAATTATTACTTATATAAGTATAAAAAAACGAAAATAATTATCTTTAAGAAGTTTATTAAGCCGGATTATTCTAAGGTAAAATCTTATAAATATATTATACTCCTTTATACGTTAAAAAAAGCCTTAAAGATAATAATAATAAAGATTTTTAATAATTATATAGAAAATTATAAACTTCTTTTTAATTAATAAATAAAAGTAAAGAAAAATCGGTTAATAAAAATAGCCTTTAAAGGATTAATTAATAATATATATACGATATAAAGTTACAAAAAGAAATATATTATAAGTCTTTTTTTTTAATATTATAAATATTTTTAATAAGGTAAATTATTAAAGATTATTATATAACTTAAAGAAGAAAAAAATATTACTTTTTTTAATTAAATAAATAAAGAATTTCTTAAATAATTAAGTTATATTAATTAATTTAAAATAAAAAATAAGCTTAATAAAGTCCGCTATAATAAGAATTCTTTAAAAATAATTTATTTCTTTTATATTATTTTTATTTTTTAACGGTTTATTAATTAAGGAATTTATTAAGTTAAAATAAAAAGTTTAAATTAAAAACTTTATTAATAACGTTTATTTTTTAATTTATAATATTTCTATATATATAAATTATTTAAAATTAAAATAAGTTTATAAAATTTATTTTTAATAAATAAAAACCTATAAAGTTTAATTTATACTTTATAAATATAAGCTTATTTATATAATTAAGAGTTTAAAACTATATAATATAATAATTATAATAAACTTAAATAAAATTATAATAAAGCCGGATACCAGTATTAAAGTCTTTAATTTTTAAGTAAATGAAAAATTTAATTAAAAGGATTATATAAGAACGGTTTAAAAAAAATAACTTTATAGGAAAAAAGCCTTATTTATCTCGCCGTATCAATATAAAGAATTATATTATAAAAAACCCGGATTATTTATTAGGCCGTAATAAAGTTAGCTATAATATATATTATAACTATTTAATATATACTTAAAAATACTCCGGGATATAAGAAAAAGCTTATTTAAATATTATAAAAAGTCTAGAACCGGTATTTAAGAGTAATTAACGGTACTTATAAAATAACTTTTATCCCGGTATTAAAGTTTAAGGTCTTTATATTTTTAATTAAGGTTTTATTATACTAAATAATTACTTAAATAAAATTAAAAAAAATATATATATTTAATTACGATAATAAGAAACGGATGGATCTATTAGAATCTTAATAAGCTTTAAGTTAAAAAGAATAAACTGAAAATACTTATCCTTCCTTTTATTAAAATAAAGTAGGAATAAATTAAGAAAAAAGTTAATTTTATTGGTATCTTAAAAATTAATTTAAGTATATATAAACTTCCGTTAAATATAAGAAAAATTAAGATTAAAAGGACTTAAAAAGTAAAAATTATAATAATCGCCTTATAAATTATAAAAAAATAAACCGAACGTTAATAAAAATATAAAAACTTTATATTTTAAGGTTATTATTACTTAATTCTTAATAATAAAAAGATTATTAATAACTAATATCTTTACCGTTATAATATTATAAAAAAGGATAATAACGTATTAATAACTTAACTCTAAATAAATAAAAACGGTTTAACTTATTTCCTATTTTTTATATATACCGGAGGTCGGATAAACGCCGGATATAAATACGGATAAAAAAAGTAAAATATTATATATATCCTTATTTTAAATCCTTTATTTATTAAAATTAAGTTAAAACTTATAATAAAAATTAATATTTACGATTATTATTAAATATTATTTATAAAATAAAATATATAGGCGGCCGTTAAACTTATAATATTTATTAAGTTATTAACGTAATTTAATTTTATTACGGAGATAAATAAAATCGTTAAAGATTTAATTAATAAGCCCCGTTACCGGTTTAAATCCTTAGGATAACAACATAAAAATTATATTTAACAAAGGGCATAAAGATATAATATTAATATAACGTAAATAAGGAATATAATAATATCGGCGGTAATAATAACGGAGGGGTAAAAAATATATATATTAATAAGGGCATTTGAAGGTATAACTTAATATTAATATTGAGTAAATCAGTAAAACTACGGAAAAGCTATAGGTCCGGGGGTAACCCCTATAATAATATAATCGTAATATTATGAATTTCCTTAATAAAGTTAGAACGTAGGAGTTATATAAATTAATTACCACCCTTTAAATAATCGTTAATGCTTTTTACTTTAAGGGGTAATAGGTAGAGGTCTAGTAAATGCTGTTTTTTCATTTTAACGTTATAAGTATTCGGTTTTTACGGTTATTAAGAAGGTTAAAAGGCCGCGTATTAAGGAACGCCGGAATTAGCTTAACTAGATTCGTAGTATAAATAAATCAATTAAACTTTACATTTTAATTTATTCTTTCAGTTAAATTATTACTTTTAACGTAATAAAAAATCGAGATTTAAGGGTTAATTTTAAGTTAATATAGTAAAAAGCGTTATATTTTAATAATAAATTAGGGATTACAATTTAAAATAATATTATCCGGGAGGCCGTAATACTTAAATACTTCTTTAATAAAGAATTAAGTTATTTCCGTAACGGAAATCCCTTTTTTTAACGTAATAAAGGATATAATATTAATCTTTAAATAATATATAAACTATAATAAAAATAACGTTTATATCTTTATATTTAAATAATTTAATAATAAACTTTTTTAAGAAATTAACTTATTTTTATTCTGGGATTTTTAATTAATAGAATAATCCTATAGGCTTTTATGGTAAAGCTTTAAATTAAAATTAGATAATATAATTCCAAATATAACGGTTAATATTATCCTATAAAATAAATTAAAAGAAATACCGGAAATAGATTTAATCATATGATCCTGGCCGGGGTAATTATTAATTAATTTACTATAAATATACTTCAAAACCTCCATAATAAGCGGTATTAATACTTATAATTTACCTTTATTAATAAAGATATCGGACTTAATTTTAATACGGATTAAAAATACGCCTTTAAAATTAAATAGATTATTCTCCGTAATTATTTTCTTAAACTCCGTTAAGCCTTTATTAATATAATTTACTTTACGGATTTACTTATAAAATCTAAGTTCTTTAAGTATTAAATATGTTATTATTGGTATTTCTTCCCCCTTATTTAAAGTTAAAACTTAAAATATTTAAAGGATAAAATAATCTGGAATTAATCTTTAACCTTGTTATTATTATCGCTTTATAATCAATAGCTGGGTATTTAAATAAAGGTATTAAATTTCTTATTCTATTTATTTAAGCGGTAAACAACCTTAAAATTAAATTTTAACAAAAATATTTAAATATTTAATTTAATGTTTAATAAGCTTTTAACTTTTAATGAAATATTTTAAAGCTTAATTATCGTTAAAAATTCAGAAAAACTTCTTTATTATTTTTAATTCAGGTTATTAATCTTTTAAATACCGGATAATAATAAAAAGTTCCTTATTATAAATATTATAATCATACTTATCCGGTAATATACTCTTAAAGTAATAAGTTATTAAGTATAACTCCCCGGCCTTATTATATTAAGAGAAAATACCCTTAAAAACGTAATTTAAAGAATTTATCTTAAAGATCGTTTCTTTATTAAGATTATGATAAATTAATATAAAAGCCATAATAAGAGCTTTTTAAGTATAGTATAAATTTTTAGTATTCCGGGGACTATAAGAATAAGTTTTCTTTTTTAGTAAATTTAAAAAAAACTTTATTATTTTAAAGAATTAAGGGATAAATCTTTAATAAAAATTATAAAAACCGATAAATCCTTAAAGGGCCTTAAGGTTAATAAAGACCGGTTATTTTTTAATCTTATATACTTTATTGGGGTTTACTTTTAACCCGTTAATAATAAGAATGAAATTTAAAAACTTAATTTATTTTATCCTGAATTTATATTTCCGGATATTTACTTATAGGCCGGCGTTGCGTAAGCGTTTTAATATTAAGTATATATGTTAAATATACTTTTTTAATAACGTTATAAATAATAATATTATTTAAATAATTAAATAGGATTTTATTTATATATTATTAATATAAAGCGGGGCTATTGATTAAGCTAAAAGGTATAATTTTATATTTAAGAACCTTTAATAAAGTAATAAATACTATAAAGTTTTTACTCTCCGGGTATATACGGAGCTTATTAAAGGCTACAATAATATTTAAGCGTATAATCTATTTAAAACCGGTAGCTTAAAATAATACCTTTTTTATTAAAAGAATAAGATATTAATTCCTCTTAATAATAATATTAATATTACGGTAATCCACTTATAATTATAAATCACCGTTAAACTTAAAATAAAAAGGATAAAGGATCTATAAAGGGCTTTATTAAGCTTGATGAATCCTTTTTTTAAGTTTTTAATAATATACTTCTTTAATTTCTAAAGCTTATAACTTCAAAGCGAATAATTATAATCCCGGTACGGAGGTAATTTATTTAACGCTATGTAATTAAAGATATCCTTAAAATCGTAATATTCCTTTAAAAGTTTAATTTTGATTTTATTTATAAAAGTTGCTTTTTCCATAAAGTTATTTTTATAGGTTATTATTGATTGATTGATTGATTTATACTACGGATCTAGCTAAGTTAATTCCGGCGTTCCTTAATACGCGGCTTTTTAACCTTGCTGGTAACCGTAAAAACCTAATACTTATAACGTTAAGGTAAAAACCGGCGTTTACCAGGTTTTTACCCTTTATCCTTTAAGGTAAAGGATATTAATAACCGTTTAAAAAGTAATAATTTATTTATATACTTCCTATATTTTAAAGTTCTTATGAAAATTAATAATATTATAACCGTATCCTTATAAAAATTACTTTTAAGCTCGTTACTCTTCCGTTCCTTTATATATTTATATTATTTTAATTTTACGTAATGTTTTTAAATATCCTTATTAATATTTACGTATTTAATATATATTTTTCTTATATTATTATCGCCGTTAACTTTTTTAAGGACTTTTAATAAATATTTATTATTATATCTTTATAATTATAAAAAATGCTTTCCGGTTTATATAATTAATATAACCGGTTTCCGCTTCTCTTTTTTTTCCTTAACCGGTAATAAACCTTTTCTATAAGGTTTTTAATAATTTTATTTATTTTTATAATAAAGTTAAACTAAAATAATAATCCGGTAAATATTATAAACTTAACGGCTATTTAAATACCTCGCTTTATAAATAATATTTAACGGTAATTATAAATATTAATTTTTATAATGAGTTTTAACTTAATTTTTATAAATAAAAATAAGAAATAAAAATATATATAGCGTTTTACTTTCTTTATTTATATTTATATTTAACGTTTATCCGATTTCCGGTATATATAATAAATAGGAAGTAAATTAAACCGTTTTTACCAGTTTAAAATTAAATTGTTAATACGTTATTACTTTTCCTTATAATATTATAATAACGGAAATACTTATTAATAATCTTTTTATTATTAAGAATTAAGTAATAACGATTTTAAAATATAAAGTTTTTATATTTCCGTTAACGTTTAATTTATTTTATTATAATTTATAAAATAATTATTATAATTTTTACTCTTTAAAACCCCTTAATCTTAATCTCTTTTACGTTTAACAGGAATTTATATACGTTTAAATTAATTTCCGGGATATTAATAAAATTAACTTTTTTCTTAATTTATTCTTATTTTATCTTAATAAAAAAAAAGATAAATATCTTTAATTTATTCTTTTTAACTTAAAACTTATTAAGATTCTAACGGATCCGTCCGTTTCTTATTATTATAATTAAGTATATATATTTCTTTAATTTTATTTAAGTAACTATTTAATTTAATAAAACTTTAATTAATAATATAAAAACCTTAAACTTTAATACCGGGATAAAAGTTACTTTATAAGTACCGTTAATTACTCTTAAATACCGGTTCTGGACTTTTTATAATATTTAAATAAGCTTTTTTTTATATCCCGGAGTATTTTTGGGTATATATTAAATAACTATAATATATATTATAACTAACTTTATTACGGCCTAATAAATAGTCCGGGCTTTTTATAACGTAACTCTTTATATTGATATAATAAAATAAATAAAATTTTTTTCTTATAAAGTTATTTTCTTTTAAACTTTTCTTATATAGTCCTTTTAATCGAGCTTCTTATTTATTTAAAAATTAAGGACTTTAATACTGGTATCCGGCTTTACCGTAATTTTATTTAAGTTTACTATAATTATTATATTATATAGCTTTAAACTCTTAATTATATAAATAAGTTTATACTTATATAACGCGAATTAAGCCCCGTAAATTTTTACTTATTGAAAATAAACTTTATAAGTTTATTTTAATTCTAAATAATTTATACGTATAAAGGTATTATAAACTAAAAAATAAATATCGTTAATAAAGTTTTTAATTTAAATTTTTTATTTTAACTTAATAAACTTTTCAATTAATATACCGTTAAAGAATAAAAATAATATAAAAGAAATAAGCAATCTTTAAAGAATTCCTATTATAGCGGACTTTATTAGGCTTATTTTTTATTTTAAGTTAATTAACGTAACTCGGTTACTTAAGAAACTTTTTATTTACTTAATTAAGAAAAGTAATATTCCTTTTTTCCTTAAGTTATATAATAACCTTTAATAATTTATTTTATTAAAAATATTTATAATATTAAAAAAAGAAAACTTATAATATATTTTTTCTTATAACCTTATACTATATATATACCGTCGATTAATTTTTTAAAGGCTATTTTTATTAATTAACTTTTCTTTATTCTTATTTATTAATCGGGGAGAAATCTATAATTTTCTATATAATTATTAAGGATCTTTATTATTATTATTTTTAAGGCTTTCTTTAACGTATAAAGGAATATAATAAGTTTATAAGACTTTACCTTAAAGTAATCCGGCTTAATAAACTTCTTAAGGATAATTATTTTTATTTCTTTAAACTTACGTAAATAATAGTTAACGTTAAAATATACTTTAAAAAAAAAACCCCTTTTAAACGGCAATATTATTATTAATAGGAATTTATTAAGGATCCTATTTAATTTTAAGGTTTTATTTTTCTTTAATTTATTAATTGTTTTAATTATTATATCTTATATTATTATTTTATTTATTAATACGGGATTAAAATATATAACGTTATAAATATTATTTAAATTAGCCTTTAACGGAAGGGGGAAAAATATTCTTTTAAGGGCCTTAATTTTACCGTTAAGGATATTAATTAATATATTATCGGATTTCTTAAAGGATAGGAATTTAAAAATAAACTTTAATTTCCTATTTTATTCTTTCTTATATTTTATTAACTTTTAAATATTATAAGATAAAACCGTTAAGTTATATATTTTAAATTAAAAATATATTTATTTAATTTTCTTAATAATTTTTTCTTTTTCCTTTTAAGTAATCTTTAATTAATTAAATATCTTTTAATTCTTATACTTAAAAGTTTATTTTATTAATTTTTTCGCCTTTACGGTTATAATTATATATTCTTTATTTTAATAAGTTTTAATTCTTTAAGAAGGTTTTATAATCGGAACTATCTTATTAATTACCTTATTTAATACTTTTATTATTCGTTTTATAAAGAGGTTAATCCGGTTTTTATTATTTAATTAAGGGAAGTCCGTAAACTATATTACCGTTTCTTCTGTTTTTATATAAACCTTTATTATTTTAATTATTTTCTACGCTTTTTTTACCGGTAATAATAAGGTCGTATTAACGGTTTAATTTAAGGTTATTTATATCGGTATATAATCCGAGTTATATTTTAAGTCCTTTTGCGGCTTATACGTTATAACCGTATTAATAACCCCTTCCGTATTAAAGGTTAAATTAATCGTTATTTTAAACTTATAACTTTTTTACGTAATAATCTTTTATAATATTAATAATAAAAAATTAATTTAAATAATAATTATTAATAGATTATTTAATTTAATATAATTTATTATATGCTTTTTTTCGTTTTATATATAGTAATATAAGTTAAAGTCTTTAAATAATATATATTTACTTAAAGTAATTAAAACCTTTTTAAGTAATAATATTATAAACGGTTTTTCCCTATTAAATAACGGTAGGTTATACGCGTTATAAATATTAAGGTCGCCCTTTAAGTTTTCTTCCTTTATAATATAAAGTATATAAAGGTTTTTACTATAATAAATAATATCTTAATTATTTACGTTAAGTTATTTATTTATAAAGAAATATATTTTAGTTATTTTATCCCCCTTAAAGGTTAAATAGAACCTTTTTTCCGGGTTAATAAATAAATATATATACGGGTTATATAATAATTCCTATATTATTATAATATTAATATCTTTAATTTCTTTAAACTTAAATATTAATATTATTACTTTAATTCCTTTATTACGGACGTTATATTATATTATTTTTAAAAACGTTAATATATTATATATTAATCTTTATAAAGGCTTTTTTATTTATATCCGTTTAAGTTATAGAATTCTTATTAAAGTTAAGCGTTTTTTAGCTTAATATTTTCCCGGTTATTATTAAAGATATAAAGCGGCTAACCCTTAAAGTTAAGATTATAAAGAACTTCCTTTTCTTTATTTTATCCGTTATTATTATTTACTTTTTATTATTTAATTAATTAAATTTATATTTTAAAGTTACCTTTAATTAGCCCGTTAAACCAATTCCGTACGTATTATACCGTTGGATTTTCGCGGTTATCCGGGTTTTTTTACGTTTAATCTTTTTAACTTTTATTATATATTTAAAATCCTATATTAAATATTTTTCCTTATTATACGTAACGTATTTAAGCGTATTTTTTATAAGCCCCTTAATTACCAGCTTTATATACTTATAGGTATTATAACTTTTAATATAAACCGTATACTTTATAATATTAAGGTATTTTATAATAATATATTTATAACCTTAATATTTAAAATATTAATAAATATCCGCCGCCTTATTTTATAGCCAGGTTATCTTAAGTAATTTTTTTTCGGTAATCTTTTTATTTAAGATATTATTATATATCTTTATTAATATTATACTTAATATAACGGTAAAATACCTTTTTATATATCTTAAGGAAATAAATTTTTTGATCATTAGAGAAAGCTTATAGTTAGTAATCTTAAACCTTAAATAAAAAACCGTATTCTCCTTTTTTATATTTTTTAATATAACCTCTTTTTCGGTTTTTACGAAACGTAATAGGTATATCTTATTTATTATAATGGTAAATAATTACCTTCAAACCTTAATTAATTTATACTTTCTTTTATTAATTTAAATTTTAAATTTTATTAAATTTTCTTTTACTTTTAATAACGTTATATTAAGGAAGATATTTTTGTTTTATAATTTACGTACCGTAATAATTTATTCTATTAATAATTCTGTTATTATTTTAAAAGCCTTTATTAATTATAATAAATTTATTTCCGTAATTACGTTTTTTTCCTTATTATTAAATAGGCAGATTGTTATTATCCTCGTTTTCTTTAATATGGCTGTTTTTTCTTCTATTATCCTTTTATTCTTTATTATAAGTATCCTTTTTATTATTTTCATCGCCTAGCTTTCTTTCACTTAAGGGGTTACCGTTTTTATATTTTCGTTTTATACCCTTAATTTTAAACCGCCGTTTTTACCCTTTATTAACGTTTTTACTCCCGCCTTTTAAAAGTTCCGTAAATGCTTTATTTCCCTTAACTTTACCCTTACCTTTATATAGAAGTCCCTTATGCTTTTTAATTTAATTTATAGTATTAATTAGGTTTTTAATGTAATATCCTTTTACTCCACCGTAAAAAGTCCTTTTAAGGTTTTTATTGCCTCCCTTACTACCTTTTTACCCTCCCTTATTAAGCGATATATTATCTCCGCCTTTTATTTTTAATCCCTTAAGGTCCTGTTCTCCTTATTAACTTTATTTCCCTTTTATATATTTTTAATAGTACTTTTATTATGGTCTTCCCGCCTTTTCCTTTTACTTATATCCTTTATTATTAATACCGTACCAGCCTTCTTACCCCCTTATTTATTTATTATTTCCGTATTATTATTACGTATTTTATGCGCTTTAATATATATATTTTATTAACCTTAATTCCCTTATTTATTTTAAGCGTTATCCGGCTTATTATTATTATATTACCCGTACGCGTTATCGCCGTTTCTATTAATATAGGTTATTTACCCGTTTATTACCTTATTCTTAACCATTACGTTACTTCCACTTATCGCACTTAATATACTCCCCTTACTGTTACTAAAGCTATGTATGTACGCATCGTTTTGGACCTCTGGGGTCCCTTTATTCGTCGCCATCCTCTTTTTCCACGGCTTTTCACGTAGGTTATTATAGTTAAGATATTAATTAAGGTATTATTAAGGAAATCCAGGTAATTATTTAAGTTCATTATTAAAATATAAAAAGTCTTAATCTTTTTATCCTTTTAAGTCCTTATAATAATATAAAAGCTTACCGTATTAATAATTCTAATTAAAAAAGGTTTTTCTTCCTTAATAAACTCTGGGAAAAGGAGGTTGTTCAATAATTTTTTCTTCTTTTCCCGGGGCTTTAATAGCTTTAATTTTTTACATTTTAAAATTATATTTAAAGTTTAATAAGTTAAAATTATAATTTAAAGGAACTCCGGAATAAGCTTTCTATTTTAATAATTAACGTTATTATAACTTTATTATTTTAATATAAAGAAGATCTTATTAATTATAGGGTAAATGAATACGTAATACGGTTTTATTTAAAGCTTTTTCAGGATTATATTATATAGTTTAAGCCGGATAATAAATATAAAGGATTAACTTTTTAAATGGCCTTTTATAATTATTTAAGGGTAAATTATATAAGTAATAAATCGTAAATATTTACCCTTATAATTTTGAATAAACTTAAGTCGAAAGAAGGTGAAAAAAAGAAATCTAAAGTATTTTATAAATTTTAAAGAAGATTTATTTATTAATAAAATCATAATTAATAGTACTTAAATCAATTAAAAAGGATAAAAAATATATTAATTTTTATAGCTTGTAAACCCGGTAATAATCCAGGGTTTATTATCTTAAACATTAAAAAGGTCCTTAATATTATTAATATATCTGATCGTAGAAATTTAAAATTAATACGCGTATTTATCCTTTATAATGATTTCTATAAAGTTTAATGTTTTATTAACCCGTTTAAGTCCTTTAATAAGGTATTTTTAAGGGTATAAGAGATTTAATTGTTAAATTTTTAAGTAAGCTTTTTATTTAAATCTTAAGTAATATAATAAACTTAAACTAAATACTCCTAAGTATTATTCCGGTTACGTTAACGTTAAGGGTAGTCGGCTTAAAAATAATTCTTTTAATAAGTAGAATATTTAACGTCCGACGGGGGGGCTAACTTTGTAATAACGGGAATAATTTATCGGAAATCGGACCTTTTAAAACCTTTTACTTTACCGGTAAATTTAAAGGAAGTAATATAAGTTCTTATAATTTCCTTAATTTCCTTAATAGGGGCTTTATTAAGCTTAAAAGTTTTACGTTAACGTTAATATTTTAAACGTTAAAAAAGGTTTATTCTTTTTAAATATACCCGGGTTTCATTTAAGTTATTTAAGTTATAGCTTCTTTAAAAAGGATTTTTACGGAATTAATTAGAGAAGTGGGTAATAATTTTACGGACTATAGTTTTTAAGTTCCTTTTAAGATTTAGGTATTTAAGAACCTTAATTAAGCGGGTAAAGTTAAAATAAAACGTTATAGATTTATCCTTATTAGATATTCTTAAGGCTTAAGAATTATTAATTTAGTTTTCCCTTTAATTAATATTCTCGAAAATTCAGTTTAAAAAAATTTAAAATTTTTTAAAGGTTTGAGGATTAAATAAAACGTTTTTATTATATTCCGTCTTTAATTACTTAAGGACTTTCGGGCTTAATAATATTAAAATATAATCGACTTAAGTTTATATAATTAAGTATTAATCCTTATTAATATAAAGTCTAATAATAACGTAACGTTTAAAATAACGATATTAACTACGGTCCTCCCTTATAAAAAGTTCCGGGTCCTTAATTTTAATAGATTTAAGCTTTTCGTAAAAAATTAAAAACACCGTAAATCGATAAGGTAAAAAAGTTATACCGTTCCGTTAGAGATTTTTAAGCTTAATAATAAGGTTTACGTTTTAACCTTTTAAACTACGGTTAGTTTATATCTTTTAAAGAAAAAAAATTTCCGAAGCTTTACCGTTATAAAAAAAAAATTTAATTAATCTTTAATTATAAGTTTTTCTTAATATCGTTTAATTTTATTTAAAGGATTTATATTTCGTCGTTTACGTCCTTATAATATTATATATTAACGTTATACTCTTAACGTAAAAGGTTTAATTATTTTAAAAATTCCTTACGGATTATAAAGTAAAATAAATAGGGGTCTTTATAAATCAAGGAATTCATTTAATTAATTCCTTTTTTTTAATTTATAATAAAGTTAATAAATAAAATATTCTTTATATCCCCCGTAATAATTATTTAAAACCGGATTCCCGGTTATTAAATAATTTATTGGGTCCCTGTTTTTTCTGCTTTATTAAGAAGAGGCCTTATCCTTAATAAATTATATTAATTAATCGGGGTCCCTTTAAAAAGCGCTTTATAAGTTATATTTAAAACTTATAAAAAACTTTAATAAAAAGGGTTACTAAGGTTTATTATCCATAATTACGGTAAGTAAAGTATAAGTAAAAAATAAATTAAAATAAGAAAAGGATAGAAATAAATAACAGAAAAGTAAAAAAAAAGGAAAAAGATAAATTTATTAATCCCTTAATTAAGCAATTTCCGTATTATAAAAATAATATCGTAAGGTAAAATAATAAAATTTATATTATAATAAGGTTAATATTGCTCCCTTATATTATAAAGTACTCCTTAAAATATTTTTCTTCCGGGTATTAAATACCCTATATTATAATAAAAGTATAAAACCAGATATCCTAATTAAAGGTTTTAGAGAATAAAAAGGTAAGTAATAAATAAGGATTATATAGGCTTTTATAAGTTTATTCTTAATTAAACTTATAGCATTTTTAAGGTTTATTTTATTTATAGCCTTTAAATTATTTATCGAGGCTTAACCCTTTAAATTAATTCTTTATATAACTTCATAAAATTAATATCTACCTATTTAAAGCTATCGTAACCTCCCGTTTTAACTATTAAGGTTTTCCTGTAGCCCGTCCGGATATTAATTGCTATACGTTTTAACCGTAGTTACCGCTTATTTAATATTAATATCAATTGTCGGCTTACCGTCCGCTATTAATAAGTATTATTAAAAAGAGCCTTTATTTTACCTCGTTATTCTTTATGAAAGCGTAAATAAATTAACTTTAATATAATGTTAAAGTATAAGCCCCTTTAAGGTGGTTAAAAAGCAAAAATTATATTACGTATAACTAAAGATATTAAACTATAAAGGTATAGGAGTGAAGGGGCCGAATACCCAGTCGGTGACACTCGTGGGTACCGGACTAACCCCGGGCTTAGCCCGGGGTAGGCCCGGTAGGGCCTGTTCCTGAGCTACTAACAACCCTGAACCCTGACAATTAATAAAACCCTAGAGAAGTAAACGGATAGGATATTATCCCTTTTTTATAAAAAGAAAAAAGAATAAATAAACTTAAAAAACTATAGGCTATTAATAATTATAAATATAGATTATAAAATATATATAGATATTTTAATAAAGCGTTTAGTTTAAGCTTTAAGTAAAATTATTACTTTATAATAATTTACGTTTTTCCGAAACGTTAAATTAATAATACTATAAAAACGATTTAAGTTATTATCAGAAAATAGGCTCTCTAAGGGCGTAATTATCTTATTAAAAAAAACCGGTATTATCTTTCTTAATTAAGAGAAAGCTTATAATTAAGTAAGTTATAAATTTCTCTAGGCTATTTTAAAGCGGCTGGGAATATTAATATAATTTATATAATAGATTTAAACGCTTTATAAGGATATTAAAATAAGAGTTATAATAATAAGTATATAGGCCGCGAGTTAAGGGTCCTTTATAATATACGTTAAAGAAATCCTATAAGTTGCCTTTTATCTATAACGGTTATTAAATATTTGGTTACGTATATAGCTTAAGATCCTCGGATCGTAAACCTATATATTAAAGGTTAGGTTATAAAGATTATTATATACGCGGATAATATTACCGTTATAATGTAAGATTAAATTAAGCTTAATACCTTAATAAAGATTCTTACTCTCTATAATAAGGTTATTAATATAAAAGTAAATTAATTAAAAATATACCTATTAAGATTAAGAGATTTGTCGCTTATCCGAGTACGGTAAATATATAAAATCTCGCCTTAAGAGCTTTATAAGTACTTAAGAATCTTAATTAATATAAATACCTTTAAATAATTAAAGAATTTTAGGGAAATATGTTATAAAAATATAAGGAGTTAAGGCGATTTAGTCCAGATACTACTTATCGTTAAAAAGTAAGGTTATAATTATAAATATATATATTGATTGATTAATTAATTTATATTACGAATCTAACTAAGTTAGTTCCGGCGTTCTTTAATAGTCGGTTATTAAGCTTTATTAACAACGGTAAAAACCTGATATCTATAATGTTAAGATTAAAAATCGGTATTTACTTAATCTTCATTCTTATCTTAAAGGATAAAAAGTATGCTTAACTATTTAAATAGTAATAATTTACTTATACGTTTTTTTAAAGATAACCTATAATATTATAATTAAGTCCTTTTAAGGATTATTTTTAAACTTATTATTCTTCTATTTCTTTATAAGTCCGTCCTATATTAACTTCTTAAATAATATTTTTAAATACTTTTACCGGTACCTACGTTATTGTTATTTTTATCGTAATTATTATTTTATTTCATTATTGCGGCCGTCTTTTTTAAGGACTTTTAATAAGCCTTTATTATTATTTCCCTTAAATCATAAAAAATATTCTTTAATTTATATAATTACTATAATCGGTACTTACCTTTCCTTTTTTTCTTTAGTTAATAACAGGTTTTCTTTATAAGGTTTTTAATGATTTCATTTATTTTACTAAGAAGGCTAAATTAAAGTAATAAGTTTATAAATATTATAAGCTTTACGGCCGCTTAAATACCTCGTTTTATAGAGAATATTTTACGGTAATTATTTATTCCGGCTTTTTTAATTAATCCCGTCTTAAGCTCCATAAATAATAAAAATAAGATAAATACGTAAACCGCGTTTTACTTTCTTTATCCGTACCCGTAATTAAGGTCCGTCCGGCGATTAAAATCTTATAAAAAAAAGTAAATAAATTAACCCGTTTTTACCCATCTAGAGCTAAATTATTAATACATTATTACCTTTCCTTATAATCCCGTAACGGCGGAGGTATTGATCGGTAATATTTTTATTATTTAGGGTTAAATACCGTTGCTTTTAAGGGATTAATCCCTTATATTTATGTTAACATTTAATTTACTATAATATTATTTATATAGTAATCGCTTTTATTTTTACTTTTATAATCTGCTTAATTTCTGCCTTCTTTATACCGGGTATATATCTATATAAATCTAAATTAACTTTTTAAATATAAGTTAAATTAATATCCTTTTTAACCTACTTTAATTTTATTTCGGTAAAAAGGATAAGTACCTTGTTTTTACCCTTTTTTATCCGGGACTTTTTAAGGGATAATCGGATCCGTTTATTCCCTATGATCGTAACCGGGTCTATGTTTTTTAAGTCTTATTTAAGCGATTACTTAAATAAGAAATAAATCGATTAATAATATAAAAACCTTGGATTTTAATACCAGGACGGATATGACCTTATATACGTTATTGATTACTTTTAAGTACTGGTTTTAGACCTTTTCTAATTATTAATTAAGCTTTTTTTTTATATCCGGAAGTACCTTTTAAAGTATATAAAATAGCCGTTATATATATTATAACCAGCTTTATTACCGCTTAATAAACGGTTTTTACCTTATAGAAAGTAATACTTTACGTTAATGATATAAGATACGTAAGGCCTTTTCCGTAGGAAATTATTTTCCTTTAAACCTTTTTTTTATAATCTTTTTAATTAAACTTCCTATTAACTTAAAAATTAAGGCTTCTAATATTAACTTCCGGTTTTATTATGACTTTATTTAGACTTATCATAATTATTATATTATATAGTTTTAAGCTTTTAATTATATAAATGAGTTTATACTTATATAATATTTGATTAATTAATTAATTTATACTACGGATTTAGTTAAGCTAATTCCGGCGTTCCTTAAGAGTCGGCCTTTAGGCCTTACTGGTAACCGCAAAAACCTGACATCTATAACGTTAAGACCAAAAACTGGTATCCACCCAGCCTCTGCTCTCATCCCAAAGGATAAAGAGCGTCCCCGGCCGTTTAGAGAATGGTAATCCATTCGTACGCTTTTTCAGACTTAGATAATATAAACTGGGCCTTATATGTTTTTATTTACTATAGATAAACTTTATAGGTTTACTTTAACTTTAAATAATTTATATAAGTAAAAGTGCTATAAACTAATAGGTAAATACTATTAATAAAACCCTTAATTTGGACTTTTTATTTTAACTTAATTAATTCTTTAATTAACGGGCCGTTAAAGAATAAAAATAAAATAAAGGATATAAATAACCTTTGGGGGATCTTAATTATAACGGGCTTTATCGGGCTTATTTTCTATCCTAAGTTAATTAATATTGCTTAATTACTTAAAAAGCTTTTAATCTATTTTACGAAGAAAGGTAATATCCTTTTCTTCCGTAGGTTATATAACAATCTTCAATAATTTGTTTTATTAAAGGCTCCTATAATATTTAATAAAAGAAAGCTTACTATATACATCCTTTTATAGCTTTATATTATTGATTGATTGATTGATTGATTTATACTACGGATCTAGTTAAGTTAATTCCGGCGTTCCTTAATACGCGGCCTTTTAACCTTATTAATAACCGTAAAAACCTAATACTTATAACGTTAAGGTAAAAACCGGCGTCCATCAGGCCTTTACCCTTTATCCCTTAAAGTAAAAGATATTAACGGCCGTTTAAAAAGTAATAATTTATTTATATACTTTTTATGTTTTAACTTCCTTAAGAAAATCCATAATATTATAGTTATATCTTTATAAAGGTTACCCTTAAGCTCGTTATTTTTTTACTCCTTTATATATTTATATTATTTTAACTTTACGTAGCGCTTTTAAATATCTTTATTAATATTTATATACTTAATATATATCCCTTTTATATTATTATTACCGTTAATTCCTTTAAGGACTTTTAATAAGTATTTATTATTATATCCTTATAATTATAGAAAATATTTTCCGGTTTATATAATTAATATAACCGGTTTCCGCTTTTCTTTTTCTTCTTTAACCGGTAATAAACCTTTTCCGTAAGGTCTTTAATAACCTTATTTATTTTTATAATAAGATTAAACTATAATAATAATCCGGTATATTATAAATTTAATAATTATTTAAATATTTTACTTTATAAATAATATTTAATAATAATTATAAATATTAATTTTTACGATAAATTTTAATTTAACCTCCATAATAAGGGATAAAAAATAAGGATATATATAATATTTTACTTTTTTTATTTATATTTATATCCAACGTTTATCCGACTTCCGGTATATATTATAAATAGGAAATAAATTAAATTATTTTTACCCGTCCGGAGTTAAATTATTAATACGTTATTATCCTTTTTTATAATATTATAACGGTAAAAATACTTATTAATAATCTTTTTATCTTCAAAAGTTAAATAATAATAATTTTAAAATATAAAGTCTTTATATTTTTATTAACGTTTAATTTACTTTATTATAATTTATAAGGTAATTGCTATAATTTTCTATAATTTTCATTTTTTAAATCCTTTTAATTTCGGTTTTTTTTATGTTTAACGGGAGTTTATATACGTTTAAATTAACCTCCGGAATATTAATAAGGTTAATTTCGTTTTTAATTTATTTTTACTTTATTTTAATAAAAAAAAGGATAAATATCTTTAATTTATTCTTTTTAACTTAAAGTTTATTAAGATTCTAACGGATTTATCCGTTTCCTATTATTATAGTTAAATATATATATTTCTTTAATTTTACTTAAATAATTATTTAATCCAATAAAACCTTAATTAATAATATAAAGATTTTAAACTTTAATATCAGGATAAGGATTACTTTATAAATATTATTAATTACTCTTAAATATTAATTTTAGACTTTCTATAATATTTAAATAAACTCCTTCTTATATCCCGGAGTATTTTTAAGTATATATTAGATAACTATAATATATATTATAATTAACTTTATTACGGCTTAATAAATAGTCCGGGCCTTTTATAACGTAACTTTTTATATTAATATAACGAAATAAATAAAACCTTTTTTTTATAAAGCTATCTTTTTTTAAACCTTTCTTATATAATCCTTTTAATTAAGCTTTTTATTTACTTAAAGGTTAAGGACTTTAATATTAATATCCGGTTTTACCGTAATTTTACTTAAGTTTATTATAATTATTATATTATATAAGTTTAAGTTCTTAATTATATAAACGAATTTATATTTATATAGTATAAATTAAGCTTTATAAGTTCTTACTTACTGAAAATAAACTTTATAAGTTTATTTTAATTTTAAATAATTTATATATATAAAGGTACTATAAATTAAAAAGTAAACGTTATTAATAAAGTTTTTAACTTAAACCTTTTATTTTAACTTAACGTATTCTTTAATTAATAAACCGTTAAAGAATAAGAATAATATAAAAGAAATAAACGATCCTTAAGGAATCTTTATTATAATGGGTTTTATTAAACTTATTTTTTATCTTAGGTTAATTAATATAGCTTAATCGCTTAAGAAACTCTTTATTTACTTAATTAAGAAGGATAATATTCCCTTTTTCCTTAAGTTATATAATAACCTTTAATAATTTATTTTATCGAAAATATTTATAATATCGAAAGAAAGAAGACTTATAATATACTTTTTTTTTATAACCTTATATTATATATACGCCGTTAATTAATCCTTTAAGGGTTATTTTTATTAACCGATTTCTTTTTATTCTTATTTATTAATTAGGGAGAAGTCTATAATTTCTTTATATAATTATTAAGGATTTTCATTATTACCGTTTTTAAGGCCTTTTTTAATATATAAAGAAGTATAATAAGTCTATAAGACTTTACCTTAAAATAATTTAACTTAATAAACTTCTTAAGGATAATTGTTTTTATTTCCTTAAATTTACGTAAATAATAGCCGACGTTAAGGTATATTTAAAAGAAGTAAGTAAAGATTTTTTTAAACGGTAATATTATTATTAATAAGAATCTATTAAGGATCTTATTCGGTTTTAAAGCTTTATTTTTCTTTAATTTATTAATCGTTTTAATTATTATATTTTATATTATTATTTTATTTATTAATACGGGATTAAGGTATATAACGTTATTAATATCGTTTAAGTTAGTTTTTAATAGAAAGGGGAAAAATATTTTTTTTAAGGGCCTTGATTTTACCGTTAAAGGTATTAATTAATATATTATTAAATTTCTTAAAAAGCGGGAATTTAAAAATAAATTTTGGTTTCCTATTTTATTCTTTATTATACTTTATTAGCTTTTAGATACTATAAAGTAAAACCGTTAAGTTATATATTATAAATTAAAAATATATTTATTTAATTTTCTTAATAGTTTTCTTTTTTTTTTTAAATAATTTTTAATTAATTAAGTATTTCCTGATTCTTATATTTAAAAACTTACTTTATTAGTTTTTTTATTTTTATAGTTATAATTATATATCCTTTATTTTAATAGGTTTTAACTCTTTAAAAAGGCTTTATTATCGGGACTATTTTATTAATTATTTCGTTTAATACCTTTTTTACTTACTTTATAAAGAGGTCGATCCGGTCTTTATTATTTAATTAAAGGAAATCCGTAAATTATATTATTATCTCCTCCGTTTTTATATAAACCTTTATTACCTTAATTATTTTCTATGTCCTCCTTACCGGTGGTAATAGGGTCGTATTAACGGTCTAGTTTAAGGTTATCTGTATCGGTATATAATCCGAGCCATATTTTAAGTCCTCTCGTGGCCCATACGTTATAACCGCGCCGGCAACCCCTTCCGTGTTAAAGGCCAAATCAATCGTCGTTTTAAACCCACGACTCTCCCACGTGATAGTCCCTTATGGTGTCAGTAATGAGAGGAGCTTTATATTATATATATACCGTTAATTAAACCTTTAAGGGTTATTTCTATTAATCATTTTTTCTTTATACTTATTTATTAATTAAAAAGGAACTTACAATTTTCCGTATAGTTATTAAGGATCTTCGTAATTACCGTCTTAAGGGCCTTCCTTAATATATAAAGGAACGCGATTAATTTATAAATTTTTATTTCTGAATAATCTGGCTTAACTAATTTCTTAAGGATTATTATTTTAACCTCTTTAAATTTATAAGGATAATAACCGATATTAAAGTAAACTTAACATAAAGAAAGAAAGATTACCTTAAATAATATCGTTATTAGAAAGAAGGACTTATTTAGGATTCCGTTAAATTTAAAGGTTTTATTTTTCTTTAATTTATTAATCGTTTTAATTATTATCTTTTAAGTTATAAGTCTATTTACCGTTACTGGGCTTAAGTACGTAATATCCTTAATATGAAATAAATTAATATTTAGCGGAAAAAGAAAAAACCTTCTTTAAGAGTTTCGATTTTATTATTAAAGGTATTAATTATTATATTATTAAGCCTTTTAACGGGCAGGAACTTAAGGATAAGTTTAGGTTTTTTATTTATTCCCTACTATATTTTATTAGTTTTTAAACCCCGTAAAAAAAGATAATTAAATCGTAAACTACCGACCGGAAGTATATTTATTTAATTTTCTTAATAATCCTCTTTTTCTCCTTTTAAGCTTTTTTAAACTATATAAGCGTTTCTTAATTTTTATACTTAATAATTTACTTAATTAATATTTTTACATTTATTATTATTATTAGATATTCTTTATTTTAATAGGTTTTAACTCTTTAAGATAATTTTATTATTAAGGTTTATTAGTTACTTTGTAAAAAGATTAATTTATTCTTTTTTATTTAACCGGGGAAGCTATTTTAATTATATTATTATTTCTTTTATCTTTATATATACCTTAACTTCTTTAATTAATTTTTACGCTTTCCTTATTAATATCGGTGGTATTATATTAACCGATTAGTTTAAAATTATTTATATTAAAATATAGTTTAAGTTATATTTTAAGTCTTCTTAAGACTTATACGCCGCTATTATATTAATTACCCTTTCCGTATTAAACGTTAAATTAATTATTATCCTAAATCCCCGGTTTTCTTACGTTATAATACCTTAAGGTATTAATAGTGAAAAGTTAAACGTTATAACGGTTATTAACAGTTTTTCTGATTCAATATAATTAATTATATAGCCTTCTTTATTTTATATATTATAATAATAAAAAAAGTCTCTTAACATAATATATTCGCCGGGTAAAAGTACGATACCTTTAAGTAACGGTATTATTAAAGGCTTTACTTTATTAATTAATAATAGGTTATATATATTATGGATGATTAAGTCGCCTTCCTTACTTTTTTTTCGCGTAATCCGGAATATATATAAGTTCCTATTATAATAAATAATATCTTTATTATTTATATTTAGCTTTTTATTTATAAAGAAGTATATCCGGGTCGTTTTATTTCTTTAAAACGTTAAATAAAACCTTTTACCCGGGTTCATTAAGGAGCGTATATACGGGTTATATAATAACTCCTATATTATTATAGCATTAACCTCCTTTACTTCTTTAAACCTGAATATTAATAATATTGCCTTAATTACTTCACCTTATATATTATATTATATTACTATTAAAATTATTAATATACTATATATTAGATTCTGTTAAGGCTTCCCCGTTAACTTTTATTTAAGCTGCCGGCCGCTTATTAAAGTTAAATATTATTTATCCCGGCTTTTTTATAATTATTATCGTCGTTTCAGATTTAAAAATTAACGTTACGATAAGTTTACTTTTCTTTACGTTATCCGTTATAACCTTTTACCCGTCCTTATTTAATTAATTTTATTTTTATTTTAAGACCTTTTTTAATTAACTCACCGGCTTAAGTTTATATAAATTATACCGTTAAACCTTAATAATTATCCTGATTTCTTTATATTTAATTTCCTTAATCCTTATTGGATATTTCGGGTTTTATATCGGGTACTTATTTTTCCTGTATATTATATACTTATATACGTTTTTAACGAGGCTTTTATGTATTAGGCCAGCGTATTTATATGTATTATACCCTTTAATATATATTATATACCTTATATTATTAAGGTATTTTATAATAATATATTTATAACCTTAATACTTAAAATATTAATAAATATTTACCGCTTTATTTTACGGCCGGATTAATTTATAAGGTCCTCCCTTAATAATCCCTTTATTTAAAATGTTATTATACATCTTTATTAATATTATACTTAATATAACCGTAAAGTATGTTTTTAACCGTTTTAAGGTATTCGGTTTCTTCATTATTAAGGGATACCTATAATTAACGATTTTTAATCCGGGATAAAAAAAATCGTATTCTCCCTTTTTATACGCTTTAAAATAAGGTTTTTTTTTTATTTTTAAAAAGTACGTTAAGTATATTTTACTTACCGCGATAATAAATAATTATCTTAATATTTTTACCGTTTTAAGTTCACTTTTATCGGCTTATATCTTTAACCTTTTTAAGCTTTCCTTTATTTTTAAAAACGTTATATAAAAAAAAATATTCTTATTTTATAATTTACGTATAATAATAACTACTTTATTAATAACTTTCCTATTACTTTAAACGCTTTTATAAGGTATAAAGGGTTTACATTTATAATGGTATTCCTTTTTTTTAATTAATAAATAGATTGTTATTGTTTTTACTTTCTTTAAGGCCGTTATCTTCTTTTTAATCTATATTATTTCCTTTTCAATTATTACGGGTTTTTTCTTTATGGTTTTCGCCGTTTAAGTTTCTTTTATTTAATAAGTTCCCGCTATTATACTTTTATTTTATACGTTTATTTTTAAATTTTTATTTTTATTTTTTATTAATACTTTTATTATTATTTTTTAAGCTTTCTTTGAACGTTTTAATTTCTTTAATCCTACCCTTATTTCTGTATAGAAGTCTTTTATTTTTTTAGTTTTACCTATAGTATTGGTTAAGTTTTTAACGTAATAATTACTTATTCTATCGTAAGTTGTCCGTTTAAGGCCCTTATTGCCTTTTCTTTTATTTTAATCTTTTTATATATTTAATATATTACTTTTCTTGTTCTTTATTTTTAATTATTTATAAGCTTATCGTTTTTACCCTTTCTATCTTTATTTTATATACTTTTAATACCGTTAATTTCGTATCCGCTTTATATATACTTATTGCTTTTTCCCCCCGCCGCCGTTACTATTTTAACCTCTTTAACGCTTATTATATTTATTATTTTTTTACGCGTTTTATACGTCCCGTTATATATATTTTATTAATTATAATTCCCTTATTTAATTTAATAACCGTTTATGGCGTTATTATTACGTTATTTATATAATTTCCCGTTATTTTTATTAATATAAGTTATTTACCCGCTTATTCCCTCGTTCTTAATTACTATACTATTTATATTTATCGTAATTAAAATATTAACCTCGTTATTACTTAAGCTATACGTATACGTATTAATTTGGACCTCTAAGGTCCCTTTATTCATCGTTATTCTTAAAATTATTAATATAAATATATATATAATATCTTTACCGGAATATATAATTTAGTTTTTAAAAATGCTTAAAATAATTGAATACTCCTTAAAGAAACAATATTATAAGTTAGTTTAGGATAATAAGGTAAAAAGGACTATTTAAGACCTGTAATCTTAATACTTAGTCGTAAAAAGAGGGGTTAACGTTATAGACCTAGATATTATTATTAAGGCTAGTATAAGAAGTTTTATTATAAGATTTATAAGGTTCTTAGATTATTTATGGGTATACTTAATAAAGGAAATATTTACCTATATAGCCGCGAATTCTCCATTAATAATAACTATATTTAATTTATGGTTATAATACTTTATAGCGGATACTCAAAATACCCCCTTAAAATTCAGGTATAATTAATTAATTTAAAACAAGTTATAAGGGGATATAATTAAGATTATACCTTTAAAAAGTATAAAAAAGTTAATATATATATATATTTTTAATAATATCCGGAGCTAAGTAAGATTAAATAAAAAAGGTATTAAGAAATTTAATAATAATATTTAATTAAGTATAAGAATATATTATTAATTAAAGATGGCGACGAACAAAGGGACCCCAGAGGTCCAAAACGATACGTATACGTATAGCTCTCGTAATAGTAAAGAAAATATATTAAATATAATAAGTAGAAGTAACGTAATAGTTAAGAATAAGGTAATAAACGGGTAAGTAACCTATATTAATAGAAATAACGACGACGTATATAGGTAATATAATAATAATAAGCCGGATAACGCTTAAAATAAATAAGGAAATTAAGGTTAATAAAATATATATTTTGATTGATTGATTAATTGATTTATACTACGGATCTAGCTAAGCTAATTCCGGCGTTCCCTAATACTCGGCCATTTGGCCTTACTGGTAACCGTAAAAAACCCGATATCTATAACGTCAGGAACAAAAACCGGTGTCCACCCAGCCTCCACTCACGTCTTAAGGGCTGAGAGCATCCACGGCCGTCCAGAGAGTGGGAATCTATTCATACGCCTTTTCCAAGAAAACCCATAATACCACGACCGAATCCACTTAAGGGTTGCCCCTGGACCTATTGCTCTTCCGTCACCCCACGGGTCTGAAATATGTATTTTAAAACATATAAAATACGTAAGAATAATACGGAAATAGAAAATAAATAAAAGGGTAAGAAGGCTGGTACAATATTAATAACGAGGGGTATAAGCGGGGGGGAAAGGTAAAAAAAAAGCGGTAAAAGTATTATTAAGGATATATAAAGGGGAAGTAAGGTTAATAAAGAGCATAAAACCTTAAGGGATTAAAGGTAAAAAACGGAAACAATATATCGCCCGATAAATAAAAGCGAAAAGGCGGTAAGGGAAATAATAAAAACCTTAAAAAGGTTCCTTATAATAAAGTAAAAAGATATTACGTTAAAGACCTAACCGATATTACGGATTAAATTAAAAAACATAAGGAACTTTTATATAAAAATAAAAATAAAATTAGGAGAAACGGAGCGGTTACGGGGCTCTTAAAAGGTAATAATAAAAACGTTAATAAAAGGTAAAAACGGCGGTTTAAAGTTAAGTATATAAGGTAAAAATATAAAGGCGGCGGCCCCTTAAATAAGAAAAAGTTAAGCGATAAAAATAATAACGGAAGTATTTATAATAAAGAATAAAAAGATAACGGAAAAAAGGCCAGCCGTATTAAAAAAGACGAAGATAATAACGATTTATTTATTTAATAATAAAGAAAAAGACGTAATTATAAAAATAAACCCGTTATAATTAATAAAAGCTTTTAAAATAATAACGGAACCATTAATCAAATAGATTATTGCGGTATATAAATTATAAAATAAAAATATCTTCCTTAATATAGCGTTTTTAAAGGCGAAAGAAAGTTTAAAAAGGTTTAAAATTTAAATTAATAAAGAAGAATATAAGTTAATTAAGATTTTAAGGTAATTATTTATTATCGTAATAAATAAAATATATTTATTACGTTTTATAGAAGCCGAGAAAAAGGTTATATTAAAAAATATAGAAAAAAAAAAATTATAGTTTTTTACTTAAGGCTTAAAATCGTTAATTATAAACTTCCTCCGGTAATAAAAAGACTTAATTTTTTAAAATATATAAAGAGGTACTTTACCGTTATATTAAGTATAATATTAATAAATATATATAATAATATCTTAAATAAAGGGATTATTAAAAAGGGATTTCTTAAAATAATTTAACTATAAAATAAAGCGGTTAATATTTATTAATATTTTAAATATTAAAATTATAAATATATTATTATAAAATACTTTAATATTATAAAATATATAGTTTACGTTAAGGATTATAATACTTATAAATATATAAAGCTAATAATTAAAAGGCTTATAAAAGGTACGTTTAAATACATTACGTATAATAAGAAAGGATATTTAATATAGGATTCTAAATATATAATAAGAATTAAAAAAAATTAAACGTAAAAAGACTCGGATAACTATAAAAATCCAATAGTATAATACGTATAAGATTAATTTAACGGGTTAATTAAAAATAATTTTAAATTATAAATTTAACTAATTAAATAATAAGGGGTAAATAACAATAATAAATAAAATAAAGAAAAGGAAACTCTTTACGATCTTAACTTTAAACGCCTGCCGTTTTACGTCTTTAATAATAACCGGAAAAGTATTAAATTAGAAAACGTTTAACTTTAATAAAAAGTCCGTAATTTAAATAAGTATAAAAAAGGGAGTTTTTATAGAAATTAATATATAATATATTAACGTTTTTAAAAGTAATATAATATAACGTTTATAATAAGGGAATTAAAGTAATAATATTAATATTTAAGTTTAAAGAAATTAAAAATATTAATACTATAATAATATAGAAACCACCATATAACCTATATATATATATATTTATTAAATTAAAAAAAGGTTTTATTTAACCTTTAAGGGGGATAAAACAACCAGAATATACTTTTTTATAAATAAGTAGCTTAATATAAATAATTAAGATATTACTTATTATAATAAAAATCTTTATATATTCCGTATTATAAAAGAAAAGGACTTAAAAGGCGATTTTAATATATATAACGCGTATAACTTATTACTAATTAATAAAGAAGGATTTTCTATAATATTATTACTTAAGAAGGTTTTAATTATTTTAAATAAATATATATTATTTAAAGAATTTTATTATTTTATTATATATAGAATAAGGAAAAATATTTTATAAATTACGTTAAATCGGATAACTTATTAATAATTATTATTTAAATTAATTTTTTATTATTAATATTATAAAAGATTATTACGTAAAAGAGTTATAAGTTTAAAATAACGATTGATTTAACTTTTAATACGGAAAAGGTTATTAATATAATTATAATATATAAATTACGAAAGGACTTAAAATATGGCTCGGATTATATACCGATATAAATAACCTTATTATTACCGGTAAGGAAATCGTAAAAAACGATTAAGGAAGTAAAGGTTTATATAAAAACAGAGGTAACGGTAATATAATTCACGGATTTCTTTTAATTAAATAATAAAGACCGGATTAACCTTTTTATAAAGTAAATAAGAAAGATATTAAACGAAATAATCAATATAATAATCTTAATAACGAAGCGTTTTTAAAGAGTTAAAATTTATTAAAATAAAAAATATATAACCGCAACCATGAAAACGAAAAAGTTAATTAAGCAGGTTTTTAAATATAAAAATTAAGAAATACTTAATTAATTAAGGATTACTTAAAAAAAAGGATTATTAAAAAGGTTAAATAAATATACTTTCAGTCTACGGTATATAACTTAACGGTTTTACCTTATGGTATTTAAAAATAAATAAAGTATAATAAAAAATAAAGTAAGAAACCAAAGTTTATCCTTAAATTCCCGCTTTTTAAAAAACCTGATAATATATTAATTAATACCTTTAATAATAAAATTAAGGCCCTTAAAGGAATACTTTTCCCCGCTCCGCTAAAAGTTAATTTAAACGATATTAACGGCGTTATATATTTTAACCTTATATTAATAAATAAAATAATAATATAAAATATAATAATTAAAATAATTAATAAATTAAAAAAAGATAAAGCTTTAAGATTAAATAGGATTCCTAATAGATTCCTATTAATAGTAACCTTATTATTTAAGAAGGTTTTCTTTTTTTTTTAAGTATACCTTAACGTTAATTATTATTTACGTAAATTTAAAGAAGCGAAAATAAATATATCTAAGAAATTTATTAAGCCGGATTATTTTAAAATAAAATTTTATAGATTTATTATATTCCTTTATACGTTAAAAAAACCCTTAAAAACGGTAATAACGAAGATCCTTAATGATTATATAAAAAATTACGGACTTTTCCTTAATTAATAAAGAGAAGTAAAAAGAGGTTAATTAATAGAAATAACCCTTAAAAAACTGGTCGACGGCGTATATATAATATAAAATTACGGGAAAAAATATATTATAAGTTTTTTTTCCTTTAATATTATAAATATTTTTAATAAAATAAATTATTAAAGTTTATTATATAACTTAAAAAAAAAGGATATTACTTTTTTTAATTGAATAGATAAAAAGTTTCTTAAGTAATTAAGCTATATCGATTAACCTAAGATAAAAAATAAGTTTAATAAAGCCCGTTATAATAAAAATTCCTTAAAAAGTACTTATTTCTTTTATATTATTTTTATTTTTTAATGGTTTATTAATTAAAAAGCTTATTAAGATAAATAGAAGGTTTAAGTTAGAAACTTTATTAATAACGTTTATCTTTTAACTTATAATACCTTTATACGGATAAATTATCTGGAATTAAAATAAGTTTATAAAGTTTATTTTTAATAATTAAGAACTTATAAAACTTAATTCCTATTATATAAATATAATTTTATTTATATAATTAAAAGCCTAAAACTATATAATATAGTAATTATAATAAACTTAAATAAAGTTATAATAAAGCCGGATATTAATATTAGAATCCTTAACCTTTAAGTAAATAGGAAACTTAATTAAAAGGATTATATAAAAAAGTTTAAAAAAAAAATTACTTTATAAGAAAAAGGCTTTATTTATTTCGCCGTATTAATATAGGGAGTTACGTTATAGAAAACCCGGATTATTTATTAAGCTATAATAAAGTTAATTATAATATACGTTATAACTATTTAATATATACCTAAAAGTATTCCGGGACATAAGAAAAAGCTTTTTTAAATATTATAGAAAGTCTAAAATTAATATTTAAGAGTAATTAATATAAAGTAATCTTTATCCCGGTATTAAAGTTTAAGGTTTTTATATTATTAATTAAAGTCTTATTAAATTAAATAATCGCTTAAATAAAGTTAAAAAATATATATATACTTAATTATAATAATAGGAAACGGGCGGATTCACTAGAATCTTAATAAGCCTTAAGTTAAAAGGAGTAAATTAAAAATATTTATCCCCCTTTTTATTAAGTTGAAGTAAAAATAAATTAAGAAAAAAATTAATTTTACCGGTATCCCGGAGGTTAATTTAAACGTATATAAACTTCCGTTAAACGTAAAAAATACCGAGATTAAAAGGATTTAAAGAATAAAAGCTATAGTAATTACCTTATAAGGTATAATAAAATTGATTGATTGATTGATTGATTTATACTACGGATTTAACTAAGTTAATTCCGGCGTTCCTTAATACTCGGCCTTTTAGCCTTATTAATAACCGTAAAAACCTCATACTTATAACGTTAAAGCAAAAAACCGGCGTTTACCAGGGTTCTACCCTTTATCCCTTAAAGTAAAGGATATTAACGGCCGTTTAAAAAGTAATAATTTATTTATATATTTCTTATATTTTAACTTCCTTAAGAAAATCCATAATATTACGACCGTATCCTTATAAGGGCTATTTTTAAGCTCGTTATTCTTTTATTCCTTTATATATTTATATTATTTTAATTTTATATAACGCTTTTAAATATCTTTATTAATATTTATATGCTTAATATATATTTTTTTTATATTATTATTATCGTTAACTCCTTTAAAAACTTTTAATAAACGTTGATTATTATATTTTTACGGTTATAAAAGATACTTTCCGATTTATATAATTAATATAACCGGTTTCCGCTTCTCCTTTTTTTCTTTAACCGGTAACGGGCCTATTCCGTAAAATCTTTAATAACCTTATTTATCTTTATAATAAAGTTAAACTATAATAATAATCCGGTAAATATTTTAAACTTAAGAATTACCCGGATATTTCGTTTTATAAATAATATTTAATAGTAATTATAAGTATTAACTTTTATAATAAATTTTAACTTAATTTCCGTAAAAAAAAAATATAAAAAAAACGTATATAACGTTTTTTTTTTTTTATTTATATTTATATCCGGCGTTTATTTAACCTTTAATATATATAATAAATAAGAAATAAACTAAACCGTTTTTATCCGTTTAAAGTTAAATTATTAATACGTTATTATCCTTCCTTATAATATTATAACGGTAAAAATACTTATTAATAATCTTTTTATTATTAAGAATTAAATAACGATAACCTTAAAGTATAAAGTCCTTATACTTTTATTAACGTTTAATTTACTTTATCGTAATTTATAAAGCGATTATTATAGTCTTTACTCTTTAAATCCTTTTAATTTTAATTTCTTTTATATTTAACGGGAATTTATATACGTTTAAATTAACCTCCGGGATATTAATAAGTTTAATTTCCCTTTTAACTTATTCTTATTTTATTTTAATAAAAAAAAGGATAAATATTTTTAATTTACTCTTTTTAACTTAAAACTTATTAAGATTCTAGCGGATCCGCCCGTTTTTTATTATTATAATTAAGTATATATATTTCTTTAATTTTATTTAAGTAATTATTTAATTTAATAAAATTTTAATTAATAATATAAAAACCTTATATTTTAATACCGGGATAAAAGTTACTTTATAAGTACCGTTAATTACTCTTAAATATTAATTCTAGACTTTCTATAATATTTAAATAAGCTCCTTCTTATATCCCGGAATACCTTTAAGTATATATTATATTATTATAATATATATTATAACTGGCTTTATTACCGTTTAATAAATAATCCGGGCTTTCTATAACGTAACTTTTTATATCGATATAATAAAATAAGTAAAGCTTTTTTCCTATAAAGTTATTTTCTTTTAAAACTTTTTTATATAGTTTTTTTAATTAAACTTCCTATTTATTTAAAAATTAAGGACTTTAATATTAATATCCGGCTTTATTATAATTCTATTTAAGTTTATTATAATTCTTATATTATATAGCTTTAAGCTTTTAATTATATAAATAAGTTTATACTTATATAATATAAATTAAGTCCCGTAAATTTTTATTTATTAAAAATAAACTTTATAAGTTTATTTTAATTTTAAATGATTTATATATATAAAAAGTATTATAGGTTAAAAAGTAAACGTTATCGATAAAGCCTTTAATTTAAATTTTTTATTTTAACTTAATAAGTTTTTCGATTAATAAACCCTTAAAGAATAAGAATAATATAAAAAAAATAAGTAATTTTTAAGGAATCCCCGTTATAACGGGCTTTATTAATCTTATTTTTTATCCTAGATTAATTAACGTAATTTAATCGCTTAAGAAACTTTTTATTTATTTAAATAAGAAGGATAATATCCTTTTCTTCTTTAAGTTATATAATAACCTTTAATAATTTATTTTATTAAAGGTATTTATAATATTAAGAAAAAAAACTTATAATATATTTCTTCCCGTAACTTTATATTATATATACGCCGTTAATTAATTTTTTAAAGGTTATTTTTATTAACCGATTTTTTTTTATTTTTATTTATTAATCGGGGAAAAGTCCGTAATTCTTTATATAGTTATTAAGGATCTTTATTATTACCGTTTTTAAGGTTTTCCTTAACGTATAAAAGAGTATAATAGGTTTATAAGATTTTACTTTAAAATAATCCGATTTAATAAGCTTTTTAAGGATAATTATTTTTATTTCCTTAAATTTATATAAGTAATAATTAATATTAAAATATACTTAAAAGAATTAAATAAAAATCCTTTTAAATAGTAATATTATTATTAATAAGAATCTATTAAGGATTTTATTTAATCCCGGGGTTTTATCCTTCTTTAATTTATTAATCGTTTTAATTATTATATTTTATATTATTACCTTATTTATTAATACGGGATTAAGATATATAACGCCGTTAATATTATTTAAGTTAATTTTTAACGGAAGGGGGAAAAATATTCCTTTAAAAGCCTTAATTTTACCTTTAAAAATATTAATTAATATATTATCGGATTTCTTAAGGGACGGGAATTTAAGGATAAACTTTGGTTTCTTATTTTATTCTTTATTATATTTTATTAACTTTTAAATATTATAAGGTAAAACCGTTAAGTTATATACCGTAAACCGAAAGTATATTTACTTAATTTTCTTAATAATTTTTTTTTTTTTTTTTTTAAGTAACCCTTAATTAATTAAGTATCTTTTAATTTTTATATTTAAAAGTTTACTTTCTTAGCTTTTTCACCTTTATAATTATGATTATATACCTTTTATTCTAATAAGTTTTAACTTTTTAAAAAAGCTTTATTATTAAGATTATTTTATTAATTATTTTATTTAATATTTTTATTATTTACTTTATAAAAAGGTTAATTTAATCTTTATTATTTAATTAAGGGAGGTTTATAAATTATATTACCGTTTCCTCCGTTTTTATATAAACCTTTATTACTTTAACCGTTTTTTACGCTTTCCTTATTAATAATAATAAGGTTATATTAACGGTTTAATCTAAAGTTATTTATATCGGTATATAATTTAAGTTATATTTTAAATCTTTTCGTAACCTATACGTTATAACCGCGTTAATAACTTCTTTTATATTAAAGGCTAAATTAATTATTATTTTAAACTTATAACTCTTTTACGTAATAATCCTTTATAATATTAATAATAAGAAATTAATTTAAGTAATAACTATTAATAAATTATTTAATTTAACGTAATTTATCATACGTTTTTCGTTATCTTATATATAATAATATAAATTAAAGTCTTTAAATAATATATATTTACTTAAAATAATTAAAAAAATTTTAAGTAATAATATTATAAATAATCCTTTTTTATTAATTAACGGCGGGTTATATACGTTATAAATATTAAAGTTACCCTTTATATTCTTTTCCTTTATAATACGGAATATATAAAGGTTTTTATTATAATAAGTAATATCTTAATTATTTATATTAAACCGTTTATTTATAAAGAAATATATTTTAATTATTTTATCCCCCTTAAAGGCTAAAGAAAACCTTTCCTTTAAATTAATAAATAAATATATATATAGGCTATATAATAATTTTTATATTATTATAATATTAACGTTTTTAATTTTTTTTAATTTAAATATTAATATTATTATTTTAATTCCTTTATTATAAACGTTATATTATATTACTCTTAAAAGCGTTAATATATTATATATTAACCTTTATAAGGGCTTCCTTATTTATACTTATTTAAATTACGGACTTTTTATTAAAGTTAAATATTTTCTAACTTAATATTTTCCCAATTATTATTAAAAACGTAAGACAACCGGCCTTTAAGGTTAAAATTATGAAAAGCTTCCTTTTTTTTACCTTATCCGTTATTATTATTTACCCTTTATTATTTAATTAATTAACTTCGTATTTTAAGATTATTTTTAATTAACCCGTTAAATTAATTCCGTACGTATTATATCATTAGATTTTTACGGTTATCCGGGTTTTTTTACGTTTAATTTCCTTAACTTTTATTATATATTTAGAATCCTATATTAAGTATCTTTTTTTATTATATATAACGTATTTAAACGCGCTTTTTATAAGTTTTTTAATTATTAACTTTATATACTTATAAATATTATAACTTTTAATATAAATTATATATTTTATAATATTAAAGTACTTTATAATAATATATTTATAATTTTAATATTTAAAATATTAATAAATATTTATCGTTTTATTTTATAGTTAAGTTATTTTAAGTAATCCTTTTTAATAATCCTTTTATTTAAGACGTTATTATATATTTTTATTAACGTTACGTTTAATATAATAATAGAATACCTTTTTATATATTTTAAGGAATTAAGTTTTTTTATTATTAAAGGAAGCTTATAATTAATAATCTTAAATTTTAAATAAAGAACCGTATTCTCCCTTTTTATATTTTTTAATATAATTTCTTTTTTAATTTTTATAAAATATAATAAATATATTTTATTTATTATAACGGTAAATAATTACCTTAAAACCTTAACCGATTTATATTTTCTTTTATTTACTTAAACTTTAAACCTTTTTAAGTTTTTTTTTACCTTTAATAACGCTATATTAAAAAGGATATTCTTACTTTATAGTTTATATATTGCGATAATTTATTCTATTAATAATTCTATTATTACCTTAAAAGCCTTTATTAATTATAATAAGTTTATTTTTATAACCGCGTTCTTTTCTTTATTATTAAATAAGCGGATTATTATTATTCTCGTTTTTTTTAATACGGTTATTCTTTTTTTTATTATTTTTTTATTCTTTATTATAAATACCCTTTTTATTATCCTTATCGCTTAACTCTTTTTTATTTAAGGGATTACCGTTTTTATACCTTCGCTTTATATCCTTAACTTTAAGCCGCCGTCTTTACCCTTTATTAATGCCCTTATTCTTACCTTTTAAAAGCCCCGTAAGCGCTCCGTTTCCTTTAATTTTACCTTTCTTTTTATATAGAAGTCCCTTACGTTTTTTAATTTAATTTATAATATTGGTTAAGTCTTTAACGTAATATCTTTTTACTTTATTATAAAGAGTCCTTTTAAGGCTTTTATTACTTCCCTTATTACCCTTTCGCTTTTATTTACCGGACGACGTATTATCTCCGTTTTTTATTTTTAATCTTTTAAAATTTTATTTTCCTTATTAATTTTATTTCTTTTTTATATACCCTTAATAATACTTTTACCGTAATCTTCCCGTCTTTTCCTTCCGCCTATATTCTTCGTTATTAATATTATACCGGTTTTTTTACCCTTTTATTTATTTAATATTTCCGTATTATTATTATACGTTTTATATACTTTAATACGCGTATTTTATTAACCTTAATTTCCTTATTTATTTTAAATGTTATCTAACTTATTATTATTATATTACCTATATACGTTATCGCCGTTTCTATTAATATAAGTTATTTACCCGTTTATTACCTTATTCTTAATTACTACGTTATTTCCACTTATTATACTTAATATACTTCCCTCACTATTATTAAAGCTATATATATATGCATCGTTTTAGACCTCTAGGGTCCCTTTATTCGTCGCCATTTTCCTTTTTTTTTTTAATTTTTTTTTTTTTTTTTTTTCGCTATAATAAAATAAATTAAATATTAACGGAAATATAAGGATTTTATATTTTAAGGTTATTATTATTTAATTTTTAAAGATAAAAAAATTATTAATAAATATCTTTAACGCTATAAAATTATAAAGAAAAGTAATAACGTATTAATAATTTAATTCCGGATAAATAAAAACGGTTTAATTTATTTCTTATTTATTATATATATTGGAGGTCGGATAAACACCGGATATAAATACGGATAAAAGAAATAAGATATAATATATATCCTTATTTTATATTCTTTCTTTATTAAAGTTAAGTTAAGATTTATAATAAAGGTTAATACTTATAATTACCATTAAATATTATTTATAAAGTAAAATATATAGGCGGCCGTTAAGTTTATAGTATTTATTAAATTATTAACGTAGTTTAACCTCGTTACGGAGATAAACGAGGTTATTAAAAATCTAATTAATTGTCAGCCTAGGTGTAGGCATGGTGGTAGTGTTGCGGGCATGGAGTGTCACTGAGCCGTTATGCAAGCGGTGCCAAGACACTTTTATAATACGTGTATATCTTATTACCTGGCCGTATATCCTAGACTAGTTAGGTATATCCTATAATCTTCTTTTATAAATTTATCTTTATAGATTATACTTAATTCATATTACCTTATTATACTTATACGTCTATATATATAATAATTATAAGCCTAATTATATATACCTAGTATATTTATTAAAGATTTAAATTATTTATTTAATAATTAAATTACGTAAATATAGCCTTTAAATTATATATTTAAAAAATAATATATAAAGACTTAAATAGAAATTATAAAAAGATTAACCTTTCTCCTCTTTTATTAATTAATTAATTAATTTAAGATAAGCTCTTATAAAATAAAACTCATTAATTCTAAAGATTAAAACGTATAATTATTTATCGTTAAAAAAAAGGCAACGGGATACTATATTTAGGATCTCGTAAACTTTTACTTTTAATATTAAGTTTAAAGTATTAATAAAGCCCGATAAATTAAAAGTTCCTTAAATCTTCAGCGATTAAGCTATAAATATTATAGTTATATATAAAATATATATAATATAATATAAAAGCTACGTATTACGGTAAGAAAAGTAAAATACTTTATTAATAAAACTTAACGATTTTATCTATTTATTTATTAATAAAATAAATTTTATATATTTATAAGACGTAAAAGTCTATCTATAGGACTTCCTTTAAGCCTTTTAATTGAAAATAGTACCCTTAAACTCCGCCCGTTCTTTAAAAGTAAAAAAGGAGTATTATTATATTAAAATTAATCTTAAATCTTAATAAAGTTTTAAGTCTTAAGTAAATAAATAAATGTATATACTTGCTTAAGCTAAAAATAATCATTTTATAAAAGCCTTAAATTATAAATACGTATTCCGTAATTTTTTAATAATAATAAAGAGATATATATTAATATTATTTTAAATATATAAGTTTAATATTAAAAATATAATAGATTACTCCGTAACCCTTATTACCGCTAAAAAGAAATTCAAACATTATATCCGACTTTACGACGTAAAGAAAATAACTTTAACGTACTTAACGTTTATAATTAACGATAAGAAAACCGGTAATAATAATACTTTAAAGGAATTAATAAAATTAACTTATAAAAGCAATATAGCTAAGTTAATTAAATACCTATATAGTATAAAATATTAATTTAATAAGTATAATTACCTTTAAAGTAATCGGTTTAATAGGTTATTAAATTTTAAATGAAACTTAATTATTATGAAAAAAATAAAAGATAAACTTAAGGACTAAAAAATTAAAAAGAAAGTTAATAAGGCTCTTAAGAAGTCTAGAAATATTAAAAAAAAAAACCGTTACCGGTATTATTAAACGATAAGTACAGAGCTTTTATTATCTTAAAAATATAAATCTTAAATCGTCCTAAATTATAGATAGCGGTTTTATAGTTTATATTTATAATAATATTATAAGAAACCGCTTTATTAAAGAAGGAAATAATAAAAATAATATTATTATTATAATTATTAATAATAATAAAGTTAAAGTATACGGAAATATTATCCTTTACGTCGATAAGCTTATTAAAAGAAAAATTAAAATTACGTTTATAAAGGTAACTTATATCTTAAACTTTATAATAAATTATTTATTTAGTAGTATTCTTAAGTAAAAGGGTATATACTTTAAATAATAAAAACGTATACTTATTTATAAAGGATAATTTATAATATTACTAAAATATACCGGTAATCTTTACGTCCTTAAAGATAATATTAAATAACGAGATATTAATAATACTTTTATAGTTAATAAAGCTATCTTAAAACGATTAATAAAGTTAAAAATAACAGCGGAATAATACTAATTCCTTATTTATATTAATAACGATTCCATTTAATACCTTATAAGAGTAATTAAAAAAGTAAAGATTATAAATAAAAAGAAGGTTTTAAAGATAAATAATTATAAAGTTTATACCTTATTAAAGGCTTATTAAATCGTATTAAAATTATTATATAAAGTAAAAACCTTATTAATACCTTTCTTTTAAATTATTTACGATCTTATATAAATAAGTATTACGATATACCGTAATTAATAGGTATTATATATCGTTTATTTTAAATCCGATTTCTAAATAATATATATTTATAAGTATAAGTTAAAAGTAAGTAATATTTTACGGAAAGTAATTAAAACGATTAAGACTTAATTCTATTATGATATAGTCTTTATTTAATTAAGTAATAAAATATTATTAAAATCTAAGTTTAATAGTCTTATTAATAAGCTTAATATTACCTTTAAACCGTTAATATTAAATACTGCAGCATAAAACAGATATTCGGAACGGAAGGGTAGACTATTTATTATTAAAGTACAGGCAATAAGACTATAAGTAAATCTACCTTAGTTCCTATAGCCATAGATTATATAAACGGCCGGGTTCCTTATAAATTAAATATTAATAAAAAAGTATTTATAGGTTATATTATTTAAAAAAAATCATAAATTTAAAGTTAAACCTTTAATACTTAAAACAATATAACTATAAAGCTTATTTATTCAATAAGTTTATCTTAAGGAAAGAAAAGCTTATATTAAAAGTATATATTAGTTTCTTTATTAATTATTATAATATAATTATTTATAATATTTAAATACTTAATTAAAGAAAAGTTATTTATACCCGAGACGTCTTCTTTAACGAGAAAGAATTCTATAAAGTAATTAAAATCAATATAACTTAGATTGAAAATCAGATATTCTTTAAGGTTTTATTAATAAATATTATATATTTTATAATAACGATTAATAGTAAAAAAGATAAATAAAGCGGAATTACCGGGATAAGACCTTTAAAAGAATATAAAGAACAATAATAGCCATATTTATCTTTATTAACTCTAACGTCCACGAACTATAACTCTATAGACGAGGATAACGCCGGGGGTGGTAATAATGACGGTAATAGTTCCGGGGGAAGTAATAATAACGGTGATGGAGGTGGTACTTTAATATTAACTTTAAAGCCTACTTAAAGTCCAGAAAGAGAGACAACAATAAATCGGACTTTAATACGGATAATATCATTAAAGGAAAAAGGACCGGACGAGGTATAAAGAAAGTAAGCTATATTATAGCTCTTAATTTAATTAAAAACGGTTTAAAGTTATTATATTACGTAGTATTTACTGCCTTCTTATTATTATTTAAGCTTTATAAGAATAATAAATTATCTTCTTATTTATTAAAATTAATAATTAAGGGTACGTTTTACCGTAATACCTTATTTTTTAAGCCGAAATATTATCGTTATATATTAAAATATTTATATACTATAGGCTTTAAATTAATAATTAAAGTAAAGCTTAACTTACTTAAGGTAAAAGGAATATGGAAAAAGGTCCTATTCGATTATATAGAAAAAGCGAATAAAATACCCATCCTAATTACTTAAGTATTTAAGTATAAATTTAATAATAAAAGGTATCTTATAAAATATAAAGCGAAACTTTATATAAAGGGTAATTTATAAAAGACTAAATAAAATATATTTACCGTTACTTTAATAATATAAGTCTTAAGAATACTTATAATTATCGTAATTATATTTAATTTAGAAATAAGATAATAAAACGTTATTAATACGTTTATTAATAGTAATATAAATGAACCTATATATATTAAATTACCGGAAAAGTATAAGGGTAAAATTTTACTTTTTTTATTTTAAGCTTTATATAAATTAAAATAATTATTAATATTATAATTCCGGAATTTCTTATAAATATTAATAAACTTAAACTTAAAGTAAATTCCGGAAGTTAATTGTTTTTTTATTAATAATTATATAATAGTTTTTTTCTTTATAAATAATATTATCGTTATCTATAGTTAAAAGAATAATTAAAAAGTGGATAACTTTTAAAGTTAATTCTTTTAAAGATATGAAATAAGAAATTTAAATAAGCTTAAGTAATTTTTAGGTATAAAAATAATATAAAATAGATTAACTTATTAAATCCGTTTATATGAAAATAGTTATATCGATAAATTTACGGTTAAATTCAATATTATAATAATAAACCGAACTCTTAAAGTACCTTTATATAATATCAATATATTTATTAAAAATACCAATTAAGTAATAGCTTAAAAGATCTACGTATATTAATAATTCGTTAACTTAATTAACTTCGTTACCGTGATAATAAAAGTAGATATAGCCTTTTTAGCCTTAAAGCTATTTAAGTTCCTTATAAATCCGTTACGATATTATTAAGAATTAATTATATAAGTATTATAATATTTTACTTATATAAAGTACTATACGATCATTTATAACGGGCGTATTAAAGATCTTTATATTGTATTTACAGCTTTATTTAACGTATCCTTTATTAACGATATAGAGATATGGTATAGCTTATAAGGCTATATTTTTAAGCTCTTTAAGAACTTAATCAATTAAAAAGTAATAAAGTAAAAAACGGTAATAATAAGCTTTATTAAAGCTAAACTTCTTAATTTTACTTTTATAGTAAAAAAACTTATATAATAGAATTATTTCTTTAAATTAATTATATTAAACTTATCGTATTTATTAAGGATTAAATATAATAATACTTAAATAATCCGTATAATTTAAGGGATAAACTTATAGTTTATAAGAAAATTCCGCTATATAAATATATATTATTATTAATTACGATAAGAATATTAAAAGAAAACGATTAATATTAAATATATATATACAATAAAGATATTAATGGACGGCCTTATAAAGCCCTTACCGTTATAAAAATATAAGGAATTCATTAAATTCTTAAGTTTTAAAGATAATAAATCCCGGGAGAACTTTATATTATAATATGACTTAATAAAACCCTAGAGACGTTATTTTTAAGAGATTTAGTTCTTAAAAAATCATGACTATAAACCGGGTATACAATAATTTTTCCGGGTTCCCTTATTTTTACGATTTCCTTAATTTAGAACTTTTTCTCGGCGTATACTTAATAATAATTACCCAATAATATTATATAAGATAATACTTAAAGCTTTATTAAGTAAATATAAAGCTTTAAAGTTAATTAATATATTAAAATCTTATTATTATTATTACTTTCCGGGTTACCGATTTTTTTATTAAAACTTTAACTTCTTAAAACACGTACCCTTTTTTATATAAGTTTCTCGGTCCATTAATAAGCTCGATTATAATAAAAGAAATAATTACATAAGGATATCCAGGATTATTATTAAATAATAATCTTAAAAGGGTATATTAGCTTAAGTATAAGTATAATAATAATATTGCGGGCATAGAGTATTACTAAGCCGTTATATGAGCAATATTAAAACACTCTTATAATACGTATATATCTCATTACCTGGCCGTATATCCCAGACTAACTGGGTGTATCCTGCAGTCTTCTTTCATAGATCTATCTTCATAGATCATACTCAATTCATACTACCCTATCACACTCATACGTCCATGCGTGTGACATTAATAAACCCAGTTACCGGTTTAAATCCTTAAGATAACGGCGTAAAGGTTATACTTAATAAAAAACTTAAGGATATAATATTAATACGGTATAAAAAAGGGATATAATGATATTAACGGTAATAATAACGGAAAAATAAAAGGTATATATATTAATAAGGGTATTTAAAGATATAACTTAATATTAATATTAAATAAATCGGTAAAAATACGGAAAAGCTATAGGTCCGGGAATAACCCCTATAATAATACGGTCGTAATATTATGGATTTCCTTAATAAAGTTAAAACGTAAGAGTTATACGAATTAATTATTATTTTTTAAACAACCGTTAATGCTTTTTACCTTAAAAGGTAATAGGTGGAAGTCTGGTGGATACCGTTTTTTCGCCTTAACGTTATAAATATCAGGTTTTTATGGTTACCAGGAAAGCCAAAAGGCCGCGTATTAAAAAACGCCGGAATTAGTTTAACTACATCCGTAGTATAAATAAATCAATTAATCAATCAAACTTTAATTATAGATTTAAGACTTTAATACACAAACGTTTAATAATATTTAAGACTTAAAGAACGAAACGCTCAAGGTGTTAAATAAGGCCTTCTAACCGTATAACTATATCTTAAGGATACTTAATAAATATAGTTAAGAAAGGATAAATAATATTTAATAAGCTATTACCTTTATAATTAAAAGGCTGATTTTTACGGCTATTCCGGTTATATAAAAAACTTTTTTAAGTATAAAGGAAAACCTTATTATATATAAATCTAAAAAGCTTTTATATATAAAGTATTATATAAATTATAAAAAATATTAAAACTTTAAAATAAGGCTTATAATATATTAAATAGTTTATAAGGCCCTTTTAAACTTAAAATTAATAAAAGTAAACCTAGATTCTCTGGTTAAAAGGCCTATATAAACTTATTAATTATATTCCGGAAAAAGAGTTGAAACTTAGGATTTTTAGGCCGCTATAAGGGTACGTTATGGCTTCCTAAAGGCCGGAAACCTCCTATAGAAATTACTTTATTAGAAGGTAAAAACGGGGACGGATTAATTATAAGTAAAATATACGTAATAATATTACCTTATTTACGGGGAAAACCTATCTTCATAATATATTTAGGTAAACTATATTATAATTTAAGTTATTTAAAGTGAACTTATAAAAATGTAAAAAGCTTTAAGGCTTAACTTAAAATTAATCCTTTAGATTTAAAATATAAATAAAATAATTATTTTTATAGCTATCTATTTTAAAAAATTAAAAAAGTTTAAAAGAAGGCAATAAAATATATTATATTAATTAACCCTTTAAATTATCTGGAAGAATTATTTAACTTATTTTCTTAAGGATAAGCTTATTAAATATTAATAGCTTTCCATAATTAAACCGTATTATTATAGGATGATTTAAAAGTTAATAATAACCGATTAAGTTATTTATATATATGAAAGGTATAAACGTAAAGCTTAGAACCTAAATATATTTAAGAAAGTTTAATATAAGGATCCCTAAAAGCTAAAGGTTTATAAGGGCTTAGAATATCTTTAAAAGGAAAAACCCGCTGAAGAAGTTATAATTATAATTAAAAATATAGATATAAACTTCTTAAATCGGGATATTACTAGGGATATTAAAATATTTAAAAGTAAAAAATTAATTAAAATCCTTAATGATCCTTGATTTAATTTGGATTAAGAATTAAAGGATAAAGGCTTTATAAAGATTAATATATTTAATATAAATATAAAAACCTCCTCTTTCAGTAAAAAAAGTCCCTTATTTTTTAATTGAAAAATTAAGGGGGGCTTTAACACTTAATTTTAAGAATGAAATGGCTTTGAATTTAATAATAAATATAATCTATCCATTATTATCCGGAGCCAGGCCTAAATCCGAAGAAGTATCAATTATAATAGATAAAAATAAGAATAAAAGCATAAGGGTATTACCAACAGCCTTTTTGAGTTTAACTCCGGGTGTAACGATTCTTCAGACTTAAATAATAACCTTGCGATAGAAAATAAAACTAAGTAAGGTAAAAGCCCCGAAAAGTATAATTTTAATTAATTAGTATTAATAGTATTAATAAGTTAAGTTAATAAATTCTTCTTTAAATCATTAATGAATAAAATTTTAATCTATAACTAATATTAAGTAACGCCGGGGTAATAAAGTATAATAATTCCCTATATAAATATTACCCTTTAAATCATTCCTTAATTATAGGGGTAAAATAATTTATAGGTTTGAATCCCTGTAAGACTTTTTGGTAAAATACCTCCATCCTGTTTATATTAAGGCTATATAGCATAACAAATAAAATAATTCCAAGTTAACTTAAAGATTTCTACCGCTCCATTACTTATATCGTAAAAGTTATCGGATAAAAAAGAACCCTTAATTAAATATAAAAAAGAGCCTTTAATTAAGTTACTTATAATTACTATAAATAAGCTCCGAAGTGTTATCGAAGAAAATAATAAAAAGATCGTAAAGTTATAACGGATATTATATAATAGGCTTAGAAGTATAAAGTATAAATAAGTATTCCTTTAAGAGAGGTATATATAAATTAACTAGGTAATAATTAAAGTTTTACTATACTTATAAAGATTATTTATTCCGTACGGCTAAAGGCCAAATAAGATCCGACTGTAGAACCACGGAAATCACGGATTTAAGTGATTCAGCTCTTATAAGATACTTAAATTTACGACTATTTCCCGGGTAAGATTATGATAATTGCTTAGCTTATACCTTTTTCGATTTTTTAACTTTCCTTTAATAATAGGCCTTAATACTTAACCACTATTACTTCTATTTACTTCTTTAGTATACTTAACGCTAGATATATTATATCCCTGGCCCCGGAGCCGCTTTTAATAATAAAGACTTTAACCTTACCGTCGTTACGAGGGCGTAGCGGTCTTTCTTTTTATAGTGTATTCATTATATATACTATACGTATGTTAAGACCTTTACGGACACTAAGACCCAAAAGGGTATAGTGGACGCCCGTGCTTGGCGCACCCACCTATATTGCGCACCTTCATAGCTAAATACTTAATCATTAGATATATTATACCCACGTCTTATTTATATACTGATTAGTGTATAATAAAAAGGATTAATTAATATATTATAAAGAATATTAAGAATATTAGAATAATATAAAATACCTACCCTCCGTACTCAATATTAACTTAAAGGCTTAAATTATTGTATATTAACCCTTAAACACTTTACCTCCCTTACCCTTAATTAATACTTAGGGCCAAATAAGTATTATAATAGATATTAAAACCTTTTTAATGAATTACAAAATCTTTAAAGTATAATAATTATTAATAATAATATACTTATTTAATAATTCTACAAAGGTTTTAGCCAGGAATATAGAACTTATATTAATATTTATAATGATAACTATAAGCCGTTTAAAACGGCTAATAATAATATTACCGTTTTAAAATATAAATTCATTTATATTATTAACCGGTTTCCTTAAAATATCAACCTTAAATAAGATATTTACGTTTAATATTATAACATTTACGGCCATTATTACCGATCCGCGTTTGAAGGACGATAATTATTTAACTTTATTTTATTCCGTATTCCTCCTTAATTCAATGTCCGTTAAAGTTATTAGGTTAAAGTTTTAGAAAAAAGATATTTTACATCGTTACTGATTATCGTTTCCTTAACGGGCATAATAAATCGACCTATAATAACGATAATAACAATAATATAAGTATTAATAACGATTAAAAACGCCGGCGTTATAATAATGGCGGTAATAACGGTAATAAAAGCAATAATAAAGGTAATAATAAGTCTAATGATAAGGAATATAAGGCTTTTTCGGGGGTTAAGGCCTTACTAAACTTAACCTTTATATAAATCGTTATTATTATGTTACTTATATTTATAATTTATTATAATTATTAAGTATATTTAATTATAAACGTATTTATTTTTATTATTTATATCTTTAATACGGGCTATATAAGTTATATTAGGTAGTCGCCGTATATTTATCCGTAAAAAGCTTTTTCTTAATATTATTTTTATTAAAGGTTTTTCCGGGGGGGAAATTATTACTCATATTAAAATCATTAAAATCCTGTATTAATTGAATCAAGGCGTGCGTATTTAACCGTTTATAACGTCATTTTTATCCTTATTGATGTTTTTATCAACATTAACCTTAAATAACTATGAAAGCCTAATTATCCTTTAAAGTAAAGTAATAACTTAAAGGATTTAAAAATATTTATTAACCGTAATAATGTTTTTATAAATCTTTTACCGGCAGCTTTTTACTTCCTTGAAATCGATATTCAAGTCATTAATGATTTTATGTTTATAACCTTATAAATTATAATTATACCTAAATTATAAAGCCTTAAAATATTAATATAAGGTAACGGGGCATATAAAGGAGTAAAATATTAAACTTTTACCGGAAAGGGTAATTAATATTAACTTTTTTAATTTATTCAATTTATTGAAGGATTATAAATATATCGTTTATACGGATATATTAATAAAGCTTGAATTAAGTAAGAGCTATATTAAACCTGGTACTTATTAAAACGGACTTATTTATTCCGACCCAATTAACTTTATTAATAACATAAAAGTTAAACATAAGTTGGTTTTTTTTTATTGAAAACGTTATTAAAGTTTTTTGTTTAATTTTATCATTAAACTCTGTATATAAAACGGTTTTTAAAGCCTTTTAAAACTATATAAAGAGGATTTATTGCTTTAACCGTTTTATCCGCCGTTCATATATTAACGATAATAATATATATAATGGTTCTTGGTTTAGTAGTTAACGGTACGTTAAAGGAATTTAATAAACGTTTATAGTACCTTATAATCTTTAATAAAACGGTATTTCTGAATAAATAAAGTAATATAATATTATTAAATAATAACTTATTACGTATTTTTATTACGGATTTTAACATTATAATAACTTTTATATATAATATAATACTTGGAAGTATTTATAATATGTTAAATTAAGCTATAAGTCTCGGAAAAGCCGATTAATTTTTTATTAAAAGGGTTAAATAACGCGGTATTTATTAAAACCGTAAGCTTCCGGGGGTAAGTTAAATGAAATTCCAGATTAAAGCCATTAAAACCCGTTTTATCGGCTTTAAGGGTTATTACGTATATTAAATACTTATATTAAATAAGTAGGTTTAACTTTATAATTACGTAAAATAACTTAAGGATAAAACTATCCAATTTAAATATAAATTTAATAACCTTTTATCGGTTCGTTACTTAGGAAGAAATAGTTATTTTAGATTTCTAGCTATTATTGAAACGGATACGTCACGGTAATAATAATAATTTAGATAACGAACCGGTTATTGTTATCATTATAAAACCTTTATATTATAAACGTTACGGATAAAACCGATAATATTATTATTAAAAATAAAACTAAATTTTTATCCGATAAATAACTTAAGCTCTATATAACCTTAAAATTTATAATGGTTAAAGAAAACTTTAATAACAATAACTTATTTATTTTATCCTTATTCACCCTTAATAATAGTATTATAAAGGAATCTTTCAATATATATATTTTTATAAATTAAAATTAAAGCTTATTTAATCCTTAGAATTTAATCTTATATTATTATCTGTTTTTAAAAGAACTTATTAAATCTCTAAATAAACTTACTTAAGCTTACGTAATTAAAATATAACCCTTAAATGATCGGCGTTATCGGGATTTTAATTACCTTACGGGTGTCCTGTAAAGTTCTAAAACGGTGTTAAAATGGTACCAAAATGCTTAGATTATGAAAAGGGTTTCAAAAGGCTTTTTACCTCACCCTCACCATCACCCTCACTATTACCCTTACCTTCACCTTTACCATCACCTGCACTATTACCTTTATTACCCTCATCACCCTTATTACCCTCACCATCACCCTCACCCTCACCCTTATCTGTACTACCACCTGCACCCTTACTTACCACCCTTACCACCCTTACTTGCACCCTTACTTGTACCCTCACTTGTACCCTTACTTGCACCCTCACTTGCACCCTCACTTGCACCCTCACTTGCACCCTCATCACCCTTATGTCCTTCATCATCCTCACCACTACCCATCACCCTCACCTGCACCCTTACTTGCATTATCACCCTCACCCTCACTCACCCTTACCTGCACTATTACCCTTACCACCCTCATCACCCTCACCCTCATCACCCTCATCACCCTCACCTGTACCATCACCTTTACCATCACCATCACCCTTACTTACCCTTACCTGCACCCTCACCTGCACCCTTACCTGCACCCTACCTCACCATTACCAGAACCATCACCTGCACCATCACCTGCACCTTACCACCACCCTCACCATCACCCTCACTACCACCCTCACTACCACCCTTACCTGCACCACCCTCATCACCCTCATCACCCTCATCACCCTCATCACCCTCATTACCCTCATCACCCTCATCACCCTTATTACCACCCTTACCTGCACCCTCACCCCCATCTGCACCCTCACTTGCACCTTCACTTGCACCCTTACTTGCACCTTCACTTACCACCCTTACCACCCTCACTTGCAGCCTCACTTATTACCCTTACCACCCTCACTTGCAGACTTATTTGCACCCTCACCTACACTACCTACTGTACCCTCACCTACTGCACCCTTACCTACTGCACCCTCAGCTACTGCACCCTTACCTACTGCACCTTTACCTACTGCAAACCCTTTATTAGGCCCTTTACTAAACCCTTTACCAGGCCCTTCACTATGATGCGACGCCTGATGCGCGTATGCCCCTACCGCAACAGGCCGAAAAACACCGTGATGGAGAACCTGAGAGGTAAGCAAGGCCCCTTACCTGCACCCTTACCCGCACCCTCAGCAAACCCCTAATTAAGCCCTTTACCAGGCCCCTCAACAAGCCCCTTACCAAGCCCTTTACCAGGCCCTTTACCAGGCCCCTTAATAAACCCTTTAATAGATAGATATATAAATAGTAAAAAAAATAAATTAATAATACTTTATTACCTTAAAGCCCCCCCTAAGCAGTCCCAAAAGCGGATACCCCCCTTAAATCTCAAAATCGTGTTAAAAGGGTCTTAAAAGGGTAGTAAAATGATTATTTTTTCAAAAGGCTTTTTTTTAAAAAAAGGCTTTAAATCTCAAAGTTTAATCAATGAGAACGGCCTTTTGGAAATTAAAGCATTTTCACACCCTTTTGACACGCTTTTGGGCCTTTGGTGTAAACCGGTAAGGTATTAAGCCGTTAATTTTTAATGAACGCTTATGTATTTATAATTACGATTTTTACGGACTATATTAACTTTACGATTTATATATAAATTATAAAGGATATATACTGATTGATTGATTGATTGATTTATACTACGGATCTAGTTAAGTTAATTCCGGCGTTCCTTAATACGCGGCCTTTTAACCTTATTAATAACCGTAAAAACTTAATACTTATAACGTTAAAGTAAAAATCAGCGTTTATCAAGCTTTTACCCTTTATCCTTTAAGGTAAAGGATATTAACGGCCGTTTAAAAAGTAATAATCTATTTATATACTTCTTATATTTTAATTCCCTTAAGAAAATCCATAATACTATAATTATATCCTTATAAAGGTTATCCTTAAACTTATTATTTTTCCGCTTTTTTATATATTTATATTACTTTAATTTTACGTAACGCCTTTAAATATTTTTATTAATATTTATACGTTTAATATATATTTTTTTTATATTATTATCGTTATTAATTCCTTTAAAAACTTTTAATAAACGTTTATTATTATATCCTTATAGTTATAACAGATACTTTTTAATTTATATAATTAATATAATTAATTTCCGCTTCTTTTTTTTTTCCTTGATCGGTAATAAATTTTTTCCGTAAGGTTTTTAATAACCTTATTTATCTTTATAGTAAAGTTAAACTATAATGATAATCCGATAGATATTATAAATTTAATAATTATCCGGATATTTCACTTTATAAATAATATTTAATAATAATTATAAATATTAACTTTTACGATAAATTTTAACTTAACTTCCGTAAATAAGGGATAAGAAATAAAAATATATACGGCATTTTACTTTCTTTATTTATATTTATATCCGACGTTTATCCGATTTCCGGTATATATGTTAGACTGACTCCGCTGGCGGCACGCCGGCGGGACTAGTAAAGGTAGGTATAGAAGACGTGACGTTACGGTCTGGATACTTGGGTATTACTTTAATAAATAGATTAATAATAAGATTAATTCTTAAGGAACTTAGAAAGAATTAAGGTATAATTTTTATTTAAGGTAAAGGTAATAAATACCTTACTTTATGCTTATTAAGCTATAGCTTATGAATAACGTATATTAAAACTATTATTAAGGCCTTTTATCAAGGTTTAACGGTTTACCTTAACGTAATAATATAACGTATTATTATAACGCCGGCGTAAAGATAACGTTAACTATTAATAATTATTTCCCCCTTTATATATTAATCTTTAAAGTATAAAGAGATATATTTAAGAAGCTAGGGTAAAGCCGATTAAGTATAAAGTTTATTAAAAACCTATTATTAAACTTAATAAAAAAAGGATAAAAAGAAAAAAGTCTTTAAGTATATATATAAATATAATAATATTTATTTAATAATAATATAATAAAGGCATTTTACGTTAATAAATAGTTAATATAACTTATAAAGCTTATTAAAAACCTTTTTATAAAACTTAATAAGAAAAAATAAATAAAAAAAGAGTCTTTACGGTATTAATTAATAATTATTTAAGGTTTTACTATTAATTTATTACGTTATAATAAAGGTAAACGTTATTATAGAAATAACGCGTAATTATAATAAGGCCTTTATTCTATTTTAAACTTTTTCTCTTTTTTCCTTAATAATCTTAATCGCTTTTATAAGTATAATATATTAAGGGTTTATATAAATATCTATAAGTTAATACGCGTATAATTATATACCCTCGTTATCCATATTATTATTATAGTAAGTAACGCTAGTATTACGTAAACGTTTTATTTACGTTAATAATCCGCTTATTTTAATTTATTAATAAGATATATAAGTTTACCCTGATCTTTAAACAATATAACGTATACGTAATAATATTTCGTTAACGTAAATATAAATATAATATTAATAATATATATAATAGCGTTTTATTTAACCTGCTTCTTATAGGATAAACTTTTATACCGGCGGGGCCCCTTATTTTATTATAGGTATCGTAATAAATAATATCCTTCCCGTTGCCTTCCCGTAAGTATCCTTAACGCTACTAAACCGTTATTATTTTAATATATATATAATTCCCGGATTAACTATAACCCCGGATAACTTAATAAATATATAAATATCGGTCGATCGGTACGCGGTTTATTAAAGCGTAAGCTTAATACGTACGGAAGTATAATGAAATCCTTCGGGATTTTAAAGCTTTCCGGTTAAATATTAATTAAACGTTAATTACCGCCGGTTAAATAAAGTATATACTCCGTTAAGTTACCTTAAAAGCTAAAAAGGAAATATCGGTTTTCTAGATTAAGAAAAAAGCATTTATTACCTATATTAAAACGGCGGAAAAAGAGGTTATCCGGCTTAAAGAATAAGTAAATAAATTATAATTTAATAATAAGATAATAACGTTAACGTTTAATAATTGGATCGGCTTAATATAGGGGGTCCGGGCCCTTTATAAGAATCGATTCCGTCGGGGAGTTACTTTCCATTTCTTAACCCTATATCCGGGATAAGGAGAGTAAACCCCGAGTTTATGATATTTAATAACCTAGGAAATAAAAAGGAGGAAAAAGATATAAGCTTCAGCCTATTTAAAAAAAAGGAAAAGGAGGTTATACTTTTTTTAATAACGCCGTTAAGGGGATTAACTTTAGCTTTTAAGAGTAATATTTTAAAATCGAATTAAAGAGTTTTTCCGGTAAATAATATTGGGAAAAAACCTTTAATTAAAACGGAAAAGAAAACAGAAAAAAAAAAAAGAGGAAAATAAAGAAGGTATAATATTTTTATATTTATCCTTAACTTTATTAACTTATTTATAAAAGGAGAAAGTTTACGTTAACGTAAAATTATAAATTATTCTTTTATTTTTATACGTTAATATTATTAGAGTTTAACGTTAAATATTTAAAATTAATAATATTAAATATTAAGCGCTTATAATCTATATATTATTAAAAGTAATATAACGGATAATATTATAAAAGTTACCGGAGTATTAATATAACCTTAATAAATATATTTATTAATCTTTTATTATTTTAATAACTTTATTTATTTAATATCTTTAACTTAATAACGCGTTAAGCGTTTATAATTTAACGTTTACGTTTCTTTGCCTTTAGTATTATTATAACTATTATTAAAGTTACTTTTATTAATTATAATATTATAATAAAAATAATCGTTTCCGTAACGCCGGCTTATCCGCACGCGTAATACCCATAATAAGTAAAGTTATTAATTAAAGCTTAAACTCTAATAATCTTACGGAAGGATAACGTATAAAGGTTAAATAGCTATAATATTAATTATATATATAATTATTAACTATATATATAATTTCCGCCGTTATAACGTTATAACTTTATTTACGTTTCCTTTTATTCTATATTATTTTATTATATTATTCCCGTAATTCTTAAGAGTACTTTAAGTCCGTTTCCGGTATTTATTAATTATATTTAAAGCCTTAATTAATTTATTTAACTTAATATTAAATACCCTTTTTATTCTTAACCCTATTAATAATTTCTTTAATTACTACTTATTCCTCTTTATTATTAATTAATTTAAGTACTTATATTATAGTTTCCGCCGTTTAATTACTGGCGTAAATATAATAAAACTTTAAAAAAGAAATATAAATAATAAAATAAATTTAATAGGCAATAAAGAGGAATAAGCGGTACGTTTAATTTTAATTTTATTATTAATTTTAAAGGGTTTTATAAATCGGGGTATAAGTTTCTTACTTAATTACTTTAACTTAAAGTTTTTGGTATTTAATATTATTAAATCGTTAATATTATATAACTTTTACTTATATTTCTTATTATATATTTTTTAAATCGATTTAATAATATAGCGTTATTAATCTGTTAATATTAATTGTATTTTATATAATATTTTAACCTTATTTTTTATTATAAATATCTTTTTTTCTATAGGTTTATCCTTAAGTTTAAAATAAATATCTGGATTATAACTATATATTATTATAAAGGGATTATAACTTAAAGTTAAGTATTCTGAATTTATATAAGTAAATTTAGTTAAAAAAATAACCTTATTTAATTTATTTATTTAAAATTAATGAAAGTCCTTAAATATTATTTAAGGTTTTAATTTTAATACTTTATTTAATTATCCGTTTACGGGTAAAAAGCGGTATTTAATTTATATTTTATCTTTACGTAATAATATACTGAACCCCAGAATTTATTAATAAATAAAAACCCCCGGTTAATTACGATTCTAGCCAGCGTATTATAATATAATACGATTTCTTTAAAAAAAAGGTCCGTTAATATAACGGTATCAATTTATTTTATAATAAGAAGGTATCTATATATCTTTATATACTTATTTATAATTATTAAAATCGAATTATAAACGTTATTTTTAACCTTACTTACGGATAAACCGGTAATAAAATCTATATTAAGTTTTTTCCAGGGTATAATTAATTAAAGGAGTAAAGTAAGCTCGCCGTAAAGGCGATAATATGGTACCTTAATCCTTTAATAAGTATTATACGTTTTAATATAATTACTGATTTAAGCTTTTAAGCCGTCTTAGTAATATTTATAGGTTAGGAGTTTATAAGTCTTTTTAGCTTTAAAGTAACCCGTTAGTGGGTTATTATAATACTTATTGATTAACTTTTTTCTAACCGCTTTATTCCGGGGGACGTATATATGGCTTTTATGGGTTATAAGGCTATTAAAATCGAATTTCTAAGCATTATTATAACCTTAATAAAAATACGTCGGCGCTACGTTATCGTCCTTAATCTTATATATAAATATATCGTTAGCCTATAGATCCTTAATAAGTAACTTAATCGGCCTAAATTTTTCGTAAGGCCCTTTAAGTAATTATTGAATCTCTTTTTACGGGATAATAACCTAAATACCTCTTAAAGTAAATAGTAACTAATAATTAATAACCGCCGTCCGCCGGTGCTCCGCTAACTTATCGGATTAAAGTGTAAGTTTATTCTATAAGGTAAATAATAAGGTGGTATTAAAAGGTAAGACTCCTTTATAATCTAAACCTTTTAATAAAGGATTAATAGGGTTTATTTTACCTTAACGATAAAACACTTTAAAGTTATAATTAATAAGTTTTAAGGTTTACTTAGCCTAATACGGACTTAACGCCGGCTATTTTATAAACCTTTAAAGGTTATTATAATCTATTTATACTTAAATAGCTTTAAGGCTCTTTTTTAAATAATACCGCTATTATTTAAACGTTATAATAATAATAAAAAGCTTTTAATCATACGTTTTATAATTCTATTTAATAAAGGTTATTTTTCTGGATTAATACGTAATTAAACGTTAATAATCCTCCTTAAACTATTAAAATAAAATGTTTACGATAATAAAGTTAAATATATTAATCTTTACTTATATTCCCCGTTCTGGATTAAAATAGCGGAATAATAACGTATTAATAAATATTTCATAGAGCCGGCGGAACGTTATATTAACCGTATTATTCTACTTTAACGGGTTAACCTTCTTCCCTTCCTTATTATTCTTAAGTAAACTGGTTAAAGGCTTAATTATCCTTAAATATTTATAAATGAAACGATAATAAAAATTTATAAAGCTTAAAAAGACCTATATTTCCTAGTAGGTTTTCGGGGTAAATTAATCCTTAATAATTTGGATACGCTTTTAATTTATCTGAATCCCTTTAATAAAAACAATAAACCTTAAGAACTTTATTTAAGTAATATTAAATTAATACTTTTTAAAATTAACGTAAAGCTAAAATTAATAAAATTGCTTAAAAACCTACTAAATATAACGTTAATAATCCGCCGGATTCTTATTAAATATTAAAATATCGTTTAAATAAACTATATAAGTTATATTAATAAAATTAATAAAAGTATAATTAATATAAGTTTAAAAGGTCGTCGGGGCGTTAATTAACTTAAACGGTATAATAAAATACTTAAAGTAACCGTAACGTATACGGAATACCGTTTTTTACTTATCGCTGGACTTAATCCGTAACCGGTAATAAATATCCTTAAAGTTTAACTTAATAAATTATTTAAAATTATTTAACCGGTCGAAAGTCTTAATAATTAAGGATAATAGATATTGATTTTTAACTATAACCGTATTTAATTTATAATAATTAATATAAAGATAAAAACCGTCGTTTTTCTTAAATATAAAAAGGATTAAAGCGTTTATAAATAACGTTAAATAATAAATCCAACCCCGGGTTATAATATCCTTAAGATACCGCCGGAGCTCTATTAACTTTACTTAAAATAGGTTATATAAGGGACCATATAATAACTCTTTACCGTTTAAGTTAATAATATGGTCCCCCTATTTCAATTTAAATAAGGTATTAATTATATTATTAAAAAAGATATTTATATATTCGCTTAACTCCCTTAAAATACTCCGGTTAATAAAGTCTTTTATAATATTTATATACGTTAAATTACTTTAAGGGATTTATAATACTTTTAAGTATTCTATTATTATATTAACGTAAATAACTATAAAGACTTTATTAATCTCCGTTAAACTTTAATTAAAGTTATAAACGTTATTAATTTATAATTTATAAGAATTAATTTTAAAGCGTTACTTATTTACCGCCGGATTAATTATTATTTATAAAGCATATAAGGCTAATAAATTAAGGATTACGTTTAGACCTTCTTAATTAATAATATAAAAAAGTATTTTATACTGTTTCTTTTACCCTTAATTATTAATTAAATAATATTATAATTAATAAACGTTATAATAAAAGATTTACTTATTATTAAAAAAAGCCGTTTACGGTAAGACGGCGGGGGTTAACTATAAGTCCTATTAAACCGTATATACTTATAAAATTAAATTTATTTAAGCTTTAATATTAATTAATATACTTAATAATTAAAGATTATCCTGAAAACTCGTCCAACCCTTAATAATAAAAGCCGGGTATATTTTTAATTATCTCTTTATTAATTTTAACCTTAAGGCTTTATTAAAGCTTTATCGTTTTTTAATACGTTATCCTTTTTATGGGATTTTACGTTTATTATTAAGACTTTATTCTATAAAATAATAAGGCAATTAAATATATAATAACCTTTTCTGTAATATATATAATATTTAACGTTTTTATTTACTTTAAGGGCGGTATCGGAATTTTTAAGTATAATTTTACGCTTTTAACCACGAGAATCAGTTTTAATAAGGATATACGCCGGCTTTAAGCCGTTTAAATTAAGTTTAAATACCCTATTTTTAAGGGATTTACCCTTATTAGCTTTTTAATTACTATTAATGGTACGTTTTAAGTTATTTTCCTATATAATCGCCGCCGTTACAATATTATCCCGGGTTCTTAATACCTTATTAATTACGAGGATTTTAATTTTAAACTCCGGTAAAAACTTTATAAAGAATATATAAGTATAAAACTTATTTAATAATAATAATAAATCCTTTTTTATAATCTTTAAAGTATTACGGAATTACGTTACTTTTTAATTAAAGCGTTATTTAATATCCTTAAATTATTTATAATAAGTAAACCGGCGGTTTTCCGGATTAATTATTAAGTTTAAAAGTTTATCTTTAAATTCTTAATAGCTTATTTTATTAATTTCCTTATCCGGTAAGTTAAAGATTTTACGAGAAATAAACCTTAAATAAAAAATTATTTTTTTTCTTTTAATAAGGAAATACTTAGGATAAAATATAAATTATTTCTTTAAGTTAATAAATTATATTTAATACTTACCCTTAAACTTATTTTAATATAGTTTAAGTTTTTCCGGATAAAAAAACTTGCCCTTATAAGGTAAAATAAAAGCCGTTATTGGTACGCCGTTGGTATAAAGCTTAATAATAAGGTTAACACAGGGGAAAATCCCGGAACGTAAACCCTTATATTATACGTTAACGCGGCTAGATATATACTTTTAATAAATATGATTTTCAACTTTAAGCCGGTTAATTTTAAATTATAGTTCCAGAAGTTAAACTTATTAAACCGTAGTATTATAACGGTATTCCGTTACTTTAATTTACTTAATTATAATAAAGGGGTTCTTAATTAAAGGGTAAATATTGTTTTCCTATTTTAAGGTTTATTAAGTTAATTAAGTATCTATTACGACGATAATATTAAGCCTTCTCCTTAATAAAAAAGAAGAATTAGAATATTAAATTGACTTTATTAACGGTACGCCGGCGAGACTAATAAAGGTAAATATAGAAGACGTAACATTACGGTCTGGATACTTAGGTATTACTTTAATAAGTAGATTAATAATAAGATTAATTCTTAAGGAACTTAAAAAGAATTAAGGTATAGCCTTTACTTAAGGTAAAGGTAATAAGTACCTTGCTTTACGCCTATTAAGCTACGGCTTATAAATGACGTATACCAAGGCCGTTACCAAGGCCTTTTACTAAGGCCTAACGGCCTACCTTAGCGCAGCAGTATGGCGCACCACTATGGCGCCGGCGCAGAGATGGCGCTAGCTGCTAATAATATATAATAAATAGGAAATAAATTAAACCGTTTTTATCCGTTTAAAGTTAAATCGTTAATACGTTATTACCCTTTTTTATAATATTATAACGGCGGCGATATTTATTAATAATGTTTTTATTATTAAAAGTTAAATAATAATAATTTTAAGGCATAAAGTCTTTATATTTTTATTAACGCTTAATTTATTTTATTATAATTTATAAAGTAATCATTATAGCTTTTACTTTTTAAATTCTTTTAATCTCGGTTTTTCTTACGCTTAACGGGAATTTATATACATTTAAGTTATCCTCTGGGATATTAATAAAATTAACTTCCTTTTTAACTTATTTTTATTTTATTTTAATAGGAAGGGGGATAAATATTTTTAATTTATTCTTTTTAATTTAAGGCTTATTAAGATTTTAACGGATCCGCCCGTTTCCGATTATCGTAATTAAGTATATATATTTTTTTAATTTTATTTAAGCGATTATTTAATTTAATAAGATTTTAATTAACGGTATAAAAACCTTAAACTTTAATACCGGGATAAAAATTACTTTATAAATACCGTTAATTATTCTTAAATACCGGTTCTAGACTTTCTATAATATTTAAATAAACTTTTTTTTATATCTTAAAGTACTTTTAAGTATATATTAAATAATTATAACGTATATTATAGTTAACTTTATTATAATTTAATAAATAATCCGGGCCTTTTATAACGTAACTCTTTATATCGATATAACGAGATAAATAAAGATTTTTTCCTATAAAGTTATTTTCTTTTAAACCTTTTTTATATAATCCTTTTAATCGAATTTCTTATTTACTTAAAGGCTAAAATCTTTAATACTGGCATCCGGCTTTACCGTAATTTTACTTAAATTTATTATAATTATTATATCGTATAGCTTTAAGTTCTTAATTATATAAATAAACTTATATTTATATAACGTAAATTAAGTCCCGTAAATTCTTATTTACCGAACAGATAATTTATATATATAGAAATATTATAGGCTAAAAGGTAAACGTTGTTAATAAAGTTTTTAATTTAAACCTTTTATTTTAACTTAATAAATTCTTTAATTAATAAATTATTAAAAAATAAAAATAATATAAAAGAAATAAACGATCCTTAAGGAATCTTTATTATAACGGGCTTTATCGGACTTATTTTTTATTTTAAATTAATTAACGTAGCTTAATTACTTAAGAAACTTTTTATTTATTCAATTAAGAAGGGTAATATCCTTTTTTTCCTTAAATTATATAGTAATTTTTAATAGTTTATTTTATTAAAAGTATTTATAATATTAAAAGAAAAAAAGACTTATAATATATTTTTTCCCGTAATCCTATACCGTATATATGCCGTTAATTAATCCTTTAAGGGTTATTTTTATTAACCGATTTCTTTTTATTTTTATTTATTAATCGGGGAAAAGTCTAATTCTTTATATAATCGTTAAAAATCTTTATTATTACCGTTTTTAAGGCCTTTTTAGCGTATAAAGGAGTATAATAGGTTTATAATCCTTTATTTTAAAGTAATCCGGCTTAATAAACTTCTTAAGGATAATCGTTTTTATTTCCTTAAATTTACGTAAGTAATAATTAATATTAAAATATATTTAAAAGAAATAAATAAAAACCCTTTTAAACGGTAATATTATTATTAATAGGAATCTATTAAGGATTTTATTTAATCCTAGGGCTTTATCCTTTTTTAAGTTATTAATTATTTTAATTATTATATCTTATATTATTATTTTATTTATTAATATAGGGTTAAAGTATATAACGTTATTAATATCGTTTAAGTTAATTTTTAACGGAAAAAGAAAAAATATTCCTTTAAGGGCTTTAATCTTACCGTTAAAGGTATTAATTAATATATTATCGGATTTTTTAAGGGGCAGGAATTTAAGAATAAACTTTAATTTTTTACTTTATTCTTTATTATATTTTATTAACTTTTAAATATTATAAAGTAAAACCGTTAAGTTATATATTATAAATTAAAAGTATATTTACTTAACCTTTTTAATAGTTTTTTCTTTTTCCTTTTAAATAACCTTTAATTAATTAAGTATTTCTTAATTTTTATATTTAAAAGTTTACTTTATTAACTTTTTCACCTTTATAATCGTAGTTATATATTTTTATTTTAATAAATTTTAATTCTTTAAAAGGGCTTTATTATCGGAATTATTTTATTAATTATTTTATTTAATATCTTTATTATTTATTCTATAAAGAAATCGATTTAATCTTTATTATTTAATTAAAAAAGGTTTATAAACTATATTATTATTTCTTCTATTTTCTTATAAACCTCCGTTATTTTAACCGTTTTCTACGTTTTCCTTACCGGTAATAATAAGGTTTTATTAACGGTTTAATTTAAAGTTATTTATATCGGTATATAATTTAAATTATATTTTAAGTCTTTTATAGCTTATATATTATAACCGCGTTAATAACCCCTTCCGTATTAAAGGTTAAATTAACTATCGTTTTAAACTTATAACTATTTTACGTAATAATCCCTTATAATATTAATAATAAAAGGTTAACTTAAATAATAATTATTAATAAGTTATTTAATTTAACGTAATTTATTATACGCTTTTTTTTTATTTTATATATTAGGTTAAAATCTTTAAATAATATATATTTATTTAAAGTAATTAAAACCTCTTTAAGTAATAATATTATAAATAATTTTTTTTATTAACCGGCGGTAAGTTATATACGTTATAAATATTAAAGTCGCCTTTTAAGTTCTTTTTTTTTTTTTTATAATACGGAGTATATAAAGGTTTTTACCGTAATAAATAATATCCTAATTATTTACGTTAAGCTATTTATTTATAAAGAAGTATATTTTAATTATTTTATTCCCCTTAAAGGCTAAAGAGAACCCTTTCCCCGGGTTAATAAATAAATATATATATAAGTTATATAATAATTCCTATATTATTATAATATTAACGTTTTTAACCTTTTTAAACTTAAATATTAATATTATTATTTTAATCCTTTTATTACGGACGTTATATTATATTATTCTTAAAAGCATTTATATATTATATATTAACCTTTATAAAGGTTCCTTTATTTATATCCGTTTAAGTTACGGACTTTTTATTAAAGCCGAACGATTTCTAATTTAATACCTTTCCGGCTATTATTAAAAACGTAAGATAGCCAGCCTTTAAGGTCGGGATCGCGAAGAACTTTCTTTTTTTTACTTTATTTATTATTATTATTTACCCCTTATTATTTAATTAATTAAGTTTACGTTTTAACATTACTTTTAATTAACCCGTTAAATTAATTTTATACGTATTATACGGTTAAATTTTTATAATTATCCGGGTCTTTTTATGTTTAATCTCTTTAGCTTTTATTATATATTTAAAATCTTATATTAAGTATCCCTCCTTATTATACGTAATATATTTCAACGCGTTTTTTATAACCCCCTTAATTATTAACTTTATATATTTATAAATATTATAATTTTTAATATAAATCGTATATTTCGTAATATTAAAATATTTTATAATAATATATTTATAGCCTTAATATTTAAAATATTAATAAATATCTGCCGTTTTATCTTATAATTAAGTTATCTTAAGAAATCCCTTTTTAATAATTTTTTTATTTAAAACGTTATTATATATTTTTATTAACGTTATACTTAATATAACGGTAAAATACCTTTTTATATATTTTAAAAAGTTAAATCTTTTTATTACCGGAGGAAGCTTATAATTAACGATCTTAAACTTTAAGTAAAGAATTATATTCTTTTTTTTTATATCCTTTAATATAATCTTTTTTTTGGTTTTTATAAAACGTAATAGGTATATCCTATTTATTATAACGGTAAATAATTACCTTAAAATTTTAACCGATTTATATTTTCCCTTATTAATTTAAGCTTTAAATTTCTTTAAGCTTTTTTTTATTTTTAATAATATTATATTAAAGAAAATATCTTTACTTTATAGCTTATATATTATAATAATCTGTTTTATTAATAATTTTATTATTATTTTAAAAGCCTTTATTAATTATAGCGGGTTTATTTCTGTAATCGCGTTTTTCTCCTTATTATTAAATAAACGGACCGTTATTATCCTCGCTTTCCTTAATACGGTTATTTTTTAAACCGTTATCCTTTTATTCTTTACCGTAAATACTCTTTTTATTACCCTTATTACTTAACATTCTTTCATTTAAAAAGTTATTATTTTTATATCCTTATTTTATACCTTTAACCTTAAGCCGTTATCTTTATTTTTTATTAATACCTTTATTCCCGTCCCTTAAAAACCTTATAAACGCTCCGTTTTCTTTATTTTTATTTTTATTTTTATATAAAAATTCTTTATGCTTTTTAATTTAATTTATAATATTAATTAAGTTTTTAACGTAATATCCTTTTATTTTACCATAAGGAGTCCTTTTAAGGCTTTTACCGTTTTTTTTACCGCCCTTTTATCCTTATTTATCAAAGGATATATTATCTCCGCTTTATATTTTTAATCCTTTAAGGTCTTATCTTCTTTATTAACTTTATTTCCCTTTTATATCCTTTTAATAATACTTTTACCGTAATCTTCTTACCTTTTCTTTCCGCTTATACCCTTTATTATTAATATCGTATTGGCCTTCCTACCCCTTTATTTATTTATTATTTCCGTATTATTATTATACGTTTTATGCGCTTTAATATGCGTATTTTATTAACCTTAATTTTTTTATTTATTTTAAGTATTATCCGGCTTATTATTATTATATTACCTGTATACGTCGTCGCCGTTTCTATTAATATAGGTTATTTACCTGTTTACCACCTTATTTTTAACTATTACGCCACTTCCACTTATCGCACTTAATATACTTCCCTCACTATTATTAAAGCTATGCATATACGCATCGTTTTGGACCTCTGGGGTCCCTTTGTTCGTCGCCATAAGTAAATACCTTATTTTAAAGTAATTATTATGGCTACAATATAACCATTCTAAGGATTTATGATTACATTAAGCTTTAAATCTATCCATACGGATTATTACGTATTTTTTTACCTTAAGACTGGTACATTTATAATTATATATATAGATAACGTCTTAATAGTTAGTCCGTTTAAGTAAAGACTTTAAGACTTAAGAACCGTACTTAATAATGAATACTATATATTTAATTTAAATTTAATAAATTATAACTTAATATTATTATTATATAAAACCGATAAAACCGAACGTTATATCTTAATTGAGAAATTTTTATTAAAAAATAATATAAAATTATAGTTAATAGGAAGCTTACCCGATATATATATTTATATAAGTTAATTTAAAGCCGGAATTATTACTTAAAAGCTATTAAGTAAAATTAAATTTTAAATAATAATAATATTAATCGGTTATAAGTTTATTAATATATATTATACTTAATATACGACCGGATATAGCCTATATGGTAATAGTAATTAATTTATATTCCGTAAATCTATTTTATTAATTTTAATTATATATATAAGGTATATAATATTTAAAAATAGCGTCGAATAAAGGGACCTTAAGGGTCCAAAACGATACGTATACGTATAGCTTAAGTAATAACGAAATTAATATCTTAATTACGATAAATATAAATAATATAATAAATAAAAACGAAAAAGTATACGGATAAGTAATTTATATTAATAAAAATAACGGGGAAACGTATAAATAACACGATAATAACGTAATAAATAGCCGTTAAATTAAATAAAAGAATTATAATTAATAAAATATATATAAAGAAACACGTAAAATACGTAAAAAAAGGGCAGGTAAAAAAAGCGTTAAAGAAATTAAAATTATAATAATAATAAGGAGAAAAAATAATAAGTATACGTAAAGCGGAGGTAACATTAATAATATTAAGGGTATATAAAGTAAAAAGAAAAGAACGGAGGTAATAAACTTATAAATAATTAGGGATAAAGAATAAAAAAAATAATTCGTTAAATATATAAAAAAGTTAAAATAGGAGAAAAAACGGTAAGGGTTTTAAACGGATTACTTAGGACGGAATAAATAACTATTATATTAAAAACCTAGCCGATATTATAAATAAAACTATAAAAAGTAAAAGAATTCTATAAAAAAATAAAGGTAAAATTAAAAAAGTTAAAATAACTAAAAAAAGCTTAGTAAACGGTAAAAAGGATACCGATAAAAGGTAGGGGTAAAAATTAGAAAATAAATGTATATAAGGAAAAGGTAATCATAAAAGTTTTTGAAATAAAAGAAACTTAGATAATAAAGGCCGTAATAAAAAAGTACGTAATAAATAAGAAGAAGATAATACGAATTAAAGAGAAAACGGCGGTATCGAAAAAAGCAAAAACGGTAATAATCCGTTTATTAATTAAAAAAAAGAATATTATAATAAAGGCTAACTTTTTATAGCTTATAAAAGCGTTTAAAATAATAAGAAAGTTATTAATAAAATAAATTCTTACTATATATGAACTATAAAGCGGAAATATCCTTTTTAATACGGTATCCTTTAAGGTAAAAGAAAACTTAAAGAAATCAAAAACGTAAATTAATAAAAACGAATTTAAAATAATAAAAATATTAAGATAATTATTTATTATCGTAGTAAATAAAATATATTTAATACGTTTTATAAAAGTAAAAAAAAAGTTTACTTTAAAACGTATAAAAAAGGAGAACGCGGTCCTTTATTCCGGATTAAAAGTTATTAATTATAAACTTTTTCCGGTAATAAAAAGGTTAAATATTTTAAAACGGATAAAAAGTATTTTATAATTCTATTAAATATAACATTAATAAGGATATATAATAATATCTTAAATAAAAGGATTATAAAAGGAAAGTCCTTTAAATTAACCTAATTATAAAATAAAATAACGGATATTTATTAATATTGTAAGTATTAAGGATATAAATATATTATTATAAGATATTTTAACGGTATAAAATATAGGGTATATATTAAAAAATATAATATATATAAATATACGGGCTTAATAAGTAAAAGCTTTCTTAAGGATACGTATAAATATATAACGTATAAGAAAAATAAATACTTAATATAAAACTTAAAATACCCAGTAAAGATTAAAAAAATTAAGTATAAAGAAATTAAAATAATTATTAAAAAAAAGAAGAAAAATGGCGACGAACAACGGGACCCCAGAGGTTCAAAACGATGCATACGTATATAACTTAAGCGACAGTAAAACAAGTGCCTTAAATGCGATAAGCGGAAGCGGAGTAATAATGGAGGTAAAGGGGGTGGAAGGGTAAACGGCCTTTATTAATGGAAATAATAAAAATTCGTATAAACGGCGTAATAAATATATAATAAAAGACTCTTAAATTAAATAAGGAGCTTATAATTAATAAGATACGCATAAAAAACGCGTATAACGTATGAAAGTAACGTAATTATAAGGGGTAAATAAAGGATAAAAAAGATAGGGATAATACGTAACGATAAATAAAAAGTAAGCGGGGGCGGAAAAAACCTTATTAAGTATATATAAACTAGGAAAGGGCCGGGCGAGGATAAGGGAACATCAGATAATTAAGGATAAATTATAAAAAAAGGTAATTATTAAACGTATAAAAAAAATATAATAAAGGAAAAGGTAATAAAAACGTTAACGGGTTTCCTTATAATTAAATAGAAGGATATTATATTAAAAACCTAGCCGATATTATAGATTGGGTTATAAGGGGTAAAAAACTTTTATATAAAAACGGGGGCGGGATTAAGGGATTTAAAGAGGCTACGCAGAGCTTAAAAGGTATTAACAAAGATACCGGTAAAAGGAAACGAAGGGAATTAGGGAAGTTATATATGAAATAAGGGAGTGACGGGAGAAGCTTTACGGATAAAAGTAAGGGTAAATTAAATAGCGAAGGCTATAAAAATAACACTTATATTAACGGTAAAAAAAATAAAGGTTAAAAAGAAAATGGTAGTATTAAAAAAGGCGAAAATAATAATTATATGGTTATCGGGTAAGGAGGAGAGGAATATAATTATAAAGGCGAGCCCTTTATAATTAATAAAGGTATTTAAAATAATAAGGGAGTTATTAATAAAGCAAATTATTATAATACGTAAACTATAAAATAAAGATATTTTCCTTAATATAGTTTTATTAAAGGTAAAAGAAAAGCTTAAGAAGTCAAAAAAATAAGCCGGTAAAAAGGGATATAAAACAGTAAAAATATTAAGGTAATTATTTATTATAACGGTAAACAGGATATATTTAGTAAAATTTATAAGAGAAGAAAAGGAAATTACCTTAAAACAGATAAAAAAAGAGAATATAATCCTTTATCCCGGGTTAAAGATCGTTAAGTATAACCTTCCCCCCGTAATAAAGAGGCCAGATATCCTTAACCGGATAAAGAAATATTTTACGGTTATTTTAAGCGTAACGTTAATAAGGATATATAACGATATCCTCAATAAAAGGATAATAAAGGATAAGTCCCTTAAATTAATAAAACTATAAAATTAAATAATGGATATTTATTAATGCTTTAAATATTAAGGATATAAATATATTATTACGAGGTACTTAAATAGTATAAAATATATAATATACGCCGGAGGGTATAATACATATAAATATATAAACTTAATAATAAAGGGCTTAATAAAGAATACGCCGAAATACGTAACGTATAAGAATAATAATTACTTAACGTAAGACTTATAATATATAATAAGGATTAAGGAGACTTAACGTAAGGAGATTAAGATAACGGCTAAAATTTAACGCTATAATTTATATAAATTTAAACCGGCAAACATCAGCAAATCTGCGACCTGCTCGGAGCGAGTGAATAAAAAAAAAAAATGGGTTTATTCACTTAGACCGCTCGTGATTTACTTACGAGCATCCAGGGAAATTTACGAGCGCTCCGAGCGGTCCTAAGCGGGTAAAAAAAAGTTAAAAATAAAAACGTTTAAAACGGTAAAATAATAATTTTTATTTTTTATAAATTTTTTTATTTAAGCTTTCTTAACAGCGGGTATTACCGTTACCCCCCCTATAAGCCGTAATATTCAACGTTTTTTAAAATTAATTATAGATTCAGTTATTTTAACTAAAAGTTACCCTGGTAGCTAATAATTTATCCTTAAGGGGGGGTAGTTAAAGGGGGTAATTTAATTAAAAAATCCTTAAGTTAAAAAAAAAGTAAAACTCATAAGAATCCAAGAAACTTACGAGTAAGCCGGATACTCGCGAGCGCTTAAAGGCCTAGCGAGGGGGGATATAAGCTCAACCTGCTTAATCTGCTCGCTTGTACTCGGAGTGCTTATATGCTGGTTCACAAATTTGCAGATGAAATAATTAAAAATAATTTTAAAACACGAATAAAGCCCGTTAAATAAAGAAAAATAAAGCATAATAACCGATAATATGAAAAAGAGGAAGCTTATAAAGATATTAACCCTTAAGGCTGACCGCCTGATCGGGATAATCATCGTAATAAAAAGGCCGGGGTAAATAACGCTTAACCTTAAGGAAAGGCTATTTATATAAATAAAAATTAATAAGGAGAACTTAATAAAAGTTAATATGTAATACGCTTATACTTTTAAGGATAATATAGTATAATATACGTAAAGAAATAATTAAAGCCGTAATACCGATATTTAAATTTAAAAAGATAAAAGATATTAATATTAAAATAATATAAAAGCCGCTATATAACCCGTATATATACTCTTTAATTAACCCGGGAAATAATTTTTATTTAACCTTTAAAAGAAACGAGAAAATATAAATATACTTCTTTATAAATAAAAGGTTAAATATAAATAACTAAGACGTTATTTATTATGAAGGGAATTTATATACGCTTTAAGTTATATAAAAAGGAAATATTAAAGGAAACTTAAATATTTATAACGTATATAATCCGCTATTGATTAATAAAAAAAGGCCCTTTATAACCCCGCTACTTAAGGAAGTTATAGCCGTACCTAATAAATACCTCTTAATAAAAGACTTTAATCTTTATTATATTAAATAGAACGAAGAAAGGTATATAATTAATTACGTTAAGTTTAAAGAGTTATTAATAATTATTACCCGGTCAAACCTTACGTTATTAATATTAAAAAGGACTATAATATAAAAAGGCCGAAAATTTAGGATTACGATTAATTTAACGTTTAACTTAGAAGGTATCGTTAATACGGTTATTATATATAGGTTATAAGAAAACTTAAAATATGGCTCGGATTATATACCGATACAAATAACCTTAAACTAGACCGTTAATACGACCTTATTATTACCGGTAAAAAGGGCATAAAAACAATTAAGGAAATAGGGGTTTATATAAAAGTAAAGGAGACAATAATATAGTTTACGGACCTCCCTTAACTAAATAATAAAGACCGGATCGACCTTTTTATAAAGTAAACAATAAAAGTATTAAATAAAGTAATTAATAAGATAATCTTATTAATAAAATCCTTTTAAAGAGTTAAAACTTATTAAAATAAAGAATATATAACCGTAATCGTAAAGGTAAAAAGGTTAATTAAGTAGATTTTTAAGTATAAAAATTAGAAAATACTTAATTAATTAAGGGTTACTTAAAAGGAAAAAGAGAAGATTATTAAGAAGGTTAAGTAAATATACTTTTAGTTTACGGTATATAATTTAACGGTTTTATTTTATAATATTTAAAAGTTAATAAAATATAATAAGGAATAAAATAGGAAACCAAAGTTTATCCTTAAATTCCCGCTTTTTAAGAAACCCGATAATATATTAATTAATACCTTTAACGGTAAAATTAAGGCCCTTAAAGGAGTATTTTTCCTTTTTTTATTAAAGGCTAATTTAAACGATATTAATAACGCTATATACTTTAACCCTATATTAATAAATAAAATAATAATATAAAATATAATAATTAAGGCGATTAATAAATTAAAGAAGGATAAAGCCTTAAGATTAAATAGGATTTTTAATAGATTCTTATTAATAATAACTTTACCGTTTAAAAGGGTCTTTATTTACCTCTTTTAAATATATTTTAACGTTAATTATTAATTGATTGATTGATTGATTTATACTACGGGTTTAGCTAAGCTAATTCCGGCATTCCTTAATACGCGGCCTTTTAACCTTATTAATAACCGTAAAAACTTAATATTTATAACGTTAAAGTAAAAACCGGCGTTTACCAGGCCTTTACCCTTTATCCTTTAAGGTAAAGATATTAATAATTATTTAAAAAATAATGATTTATTTATATATTTTTTATATTTTAATTCCCTTAAGAAAATCCGTAATATTATAATTGTATCCTTATAAAGGCTATCTTTAAACTTATTATTCTTTTATACCTTTATATATTTATATTGCTTTAATCTTATATAATATCTTTAAATATCCTTATTAATACTTACGCGTTTAATATATATTCCTTTAATATTATTATCGCCGTTAACTTTTTTAAAAACTTTTAATAAACGTTTATTATTATATCCTTACGGCTATAGAAAATGCTTTCCGGTTCATATAATTAACGTAACCGGTTTCCGCTCCTTTTTTTCTTCCTTAATTAATAATAAGCTTTCTTTATAAGGTCTTTAATAACCTTACTTATCTTTATAATGAAATTAAATTATAATAATAATTTAATAAATATTATAAACTTAATAATTACCCGGATATTTTATTTTATAAATAATATTTAATAATAATTATAAGTATTAATTTTTATAATAAGTTTTAACTTAATCTTTATAAATAAAAAATAAGAAATAAAAATATATATAACGTTTTACTTTTTTTATTTATACTTATATTTAACGTTTATCCGACCCTTGGTATATATAATAAATAAGAAATAAGTTAAATTATTTTTATCCGTTTAAAGTTAAATTATTAATACGTTATTATCCTTCCTTATAATATTATAACAATAAAGATACTTATTAATAATCTTTTTATTATTAAGAATTAAATAATAATAATCTTAAGGTATAAAGTCCTTATATTTCCGTTAATACTTAGTTTATTTTATTATAACTTATAAAATAATTATTATAGTTTTCGTTTTTTAAATCCTTTTAATTTTAATCTTTTTTACGTTTGGTGGGAATTTATACCCGTTTAAGCTAATTTCCGGGATATTAATAAGGTTAACTTTTTTCTTAATTTATTTTTACTTTATTTTAATAAAAAGAAAGATAAATATTTTTAATTTATTTTTTTTAACTTTAAACTTATTAAGATTCTAACGGATCCACCCGTTTCTTATTATTATAATTAAGTATATATATTTCTTTAACTTTATTTAAGCGATTATTTAATTTAATAAGATTTCGATAATAATATAAAAACCTTAAACTTTAATATTGGGATAAAGGTTACTTTATAGGTATCGTTAATTATTCTTAAATATTAATTCTGGACTTTTTATAATATTTAAATAAGCTTTTTTTTATATCTTGGAATACCCTTAAATATATATTAAATAGTTATAACGTATATTATAGTTAACTTTATTATAGTTTAATAAATAATCCGGGCTTTTTATAATATAATTCCTTATATTAATATAATAAGATAAGTAAGGTTTTTTTTTTATAAAGTTATTTTTTTTAAACCTTTTTATATAGTCCTTTTAATTAAACTTTTTATTTACTTAAAGATTAAAAACTTTAATATTAATATCCGGCTTTACCGTAATTTTACTTAGATTTATTATAATTATTATATTGTATAATTTTAAGTTCTTAATTATATAAATAAATTTATATTTATATAATATAAATTAAGCCTTATAAGTTTTTATTTATTAAAAATAAACTTTATAAGTTTATTTTAATTTTAAATAATTTATACGTATAAAAATATTATAAATTAAAAAATAAATATTATTAATAAAGTTTCTAACTTAAACCTTTTATTTTAACTTAATAAGCTTTTCAATTAATAAACCGTTAAAGAATAAAAATAATATAAAAAAATAAATAATCTTTAAAAAATCCCCGTTATAACGGGCTTTATTAAGCTTATTTTTTATTTTAAATTAATTAATATAACTTAATTACTTAAAAACTCTTTATTTATTTAATTAAAAAAAATAATATCCTTTTTTTCCTTAAATTATATAATAATCTTTAATAATTTACTTTATTAAAAATACTTATAATATTAAAAAAAGAAAACTTATAATATACTTTTTCCCGTAACCTTATACCGTATATATACCGTTAATTAATCCTTTAAAGGTTATTTTTATTAATTAATTTTTCTTTATTTTTATTTATTAATCGGAGAAAAATCCGTAATTCTTTATATAATTATTAAGGATCTTCGTTATTACCGTCTTTAAGGCTTTTTTTAGTATATATAAGAATATAATAAGTTTATAAAATTTTACCTTAAAGTAATCCGGCTTAATAAGCTTCTTAAGGATAATTATTTTTATTTCCTTAAACTTATATAAATAATAACCGACATTAAAATATACTTAAAAAAAAGTAAATAAAAAATTTTTTAAATAATAAAATTATTATTATTAAGAATCTATTAAGGATCTTATTTAATCCCGGGGCTTTATCCTTCTTCAGTCTATTAATTATTTTAATTATTATATTTTATATTATTACCTTATTTATTAATATAAGGTTAAAGTACGTAACGTTGTTAATATTATTTAAGTTAACTTTTAACGGAAAGGGGAAAAATATTCCTTTAAAGGCTTTAATCTTACCGTTAAAGGTATTATTTAATATATTATTAAATCTTTTAAGGGACGGGAATTTAAAAATAAACTTTAATTTCCCACTTTATTCTTTATTATATTTCGTTAACTTTTAAATATTATAAAGTAAAACCGTTAAGTTATATATTATAAACTAAAAGTATATTTACTTAACCTTTTTAATAATTTTCTTTTTTTTTTCTTAAGTAACTTTTAATTAATTAAATATCTCTTAATTCCTATACTTAAAAATTTATTTAATTAACCTTTTTACCTTTATAATTACGGTTATATACCGTTTATTTTAGTAAATTTTAACTTTTTAAAAAGGTTTTATTATTAAAATAATTTTATTGATTATTTTATTTAATATTTTTATTATTTATTTTATAAAGAAATTAATTTAATCTTTATTATTTAATTAAGGGAGGTCCGTAAATTATATTATTATTTCTTCTACTTTTATATAAATTTTTATTTTTTTAATTATCTTTTACGTTTTCCTTATTAGTAATAATATAATTATATTAACGGTTTAATTTAAAGTTATTTATATTGGTATATAATTTAAGTTATATTTTAAGTCCTTTTATAATTTATATATTATAATTACGTTAATAATTTCTTCCGTATTAAAGGCTAAATTAATCGTTATTTTAAACCTATAACTTTTTTACGTAATAATCCCTTATAATATTAATAATAAGAAATTAATTTAAGCAATAATTATTAATAAATTATTTAATTTAATATAATTTATTATACGCTTTTCCTTATTTTATATATAATAATATAAATTAAAGTCTTTAAATAATATATATTTATTTAAAATAATTAAAACCTTTTTAAATAACGGTATTATAAAAGGTTTTTCCTTATTAACCGGCGGCAGGTTATATATATTATAAATATTAAGGTTGCCCTTTAAGTCTTTTTCCTTTATAATATAAAATATATAAAGGTTTTTATTATAATAAGTAATATCTTAGTTATTTATATTAAACCGTTTATTTATAAAAAAATATATTCTGGTTATTTTATCCTCTTTAAAAGCTAAATAAAACCCTTTTTTTAAGTTAATAAATAAATATATATATAAATTATACGGTAATTCCTATATTATTATAACGTTAACGTTTTTAATTTCTTTAAATTTAAATATCGGTATTACGGCCTTAATTTTTTTATTATAAACGTTATATTATATTACTCTTAAAAACGTTAATATATTATATATTAACTTTTATAAAGGCTTCCTTTTCTATACTTATTTAAGTTACGGACTTTTTATTAAAGTTAAATATTTTCTAACTTAATACCTTTTTAATTATTATTAAAAACGTGAAACGGCCGGCCTTTAAAGTTAGGATTATAAGGAATTTTTTCTTTTTTATCATTATTTATTTTTGATTATTTAATTAATTAAGTTTATATTTTAAGGCTATTTTTAATTGGTTTATTAAATTAATTTTATATATATTATACCGTTGGATTTTCGCGGTTATCCGGGTTTCTTTACGTTTAATTTCCCTGGCTTTTATTATATATTTAGAATCCTATATTAAATATCTTTTTTTATTATATACGGTATATTTAAACGTATTTTTTATAAGTTTTTTAATTATTAATTTTATATACTTATAAATATTATAACCTTTAATATAAACCGTATACCTTATAATATTAAAATATTTTATAATAATATATCTATAATTTTAATACTTAAAATATTAATAAATATTAATTATTTTATTTTATAATTAAGTTATTTTAAGAAATCTTTTTTTAATAATTTTTTTATTTAAAACGTTATTATATATTTTTATTAATATTACGCTTAATATAATAATAAAATATTTCTTTATATATTTTAAGGAGTTAAATCTTTTATTATTAATAGAAGCCTATAGTTAATAATCTTAAATTTTAAATAAAGAACCGTATTCTTTTTTTCTATACTTTTTAATATAATTTCTTTTTCGGTTTCCTTAAAATATAATAAATATATCCTATTTATTATAATAATAAATAATTACCTTAAAACCTTAACTGATTTATATTTTCCCTTATTAATTTAAGCCTTAAATTTCTTTAAGTTTTCCTTCGTTTTTAAAAACGTTATATTAAGGAAGATATCTTTATTTTATAGTTTATATATCGTAATAATTTATTTTATTAATAATTCCGTTATTATTTTAAAAGTTTTTATTAATTATAATAAGTTTATTTTTACCGCCATATTCCTTTTTTTATTATTAAATAAACGGATTATTATTATTTTCACTTTTTTTAATATGGCCGTTTTCTTTTCCGTTATCCTTTTATTCTTTATCGCGGATACCCCCTTTATTACCCTCGTCGCTTAATTTTCTTTTATCTAAAGGGCCGTTATTTTCGTATTTTCACCTTATATATTTAACCTTAGATGAAAATGGCGACGAACAACGGGACCCCAGAGGTCAGAAACGATGCACGTATGTATAACTTAAGTAACAGTGAGAATAATACCTTAAATACGATAAGCGAAAGCGGAATAATAATAAAAATAAAGGGGGAGGAAGGGTAAGCGGCCCAGGTTAATAAGAACGGTAATAAGTCGTATAAATGATACGATAAATACGAGATAAAAAGGCCTTAAATTAAATAAAAAGCTTATAATCAATAAGATATATATAAAGGGACGTATATAACGCATAAAAATATTATTATAAAGGGTAATAAATAAAAAGCGAAGGAAATAAAAACGGTATACGGGGATAGATAAGAAGTAAACGGAGGCGTAAAAGGTTTTATTAAATATATATAAACTAAAAAAACTAAATAAAAATAAAGAAATATTAAGTAAATAGGAATAAATTATAAAAAGAAATAATTATTAAATATATAAGGAAAAAGTAAAAAAGGAAAAAGCGGTAAAAACGTTAAAAAACCTTTTTATAATTATATAAAAGGATATTACGTTAAAGACTTAACCGATATTATAAATCGGGCTATAAGGAATAAAAGACTTTTACGTAAATACGGGGAGAAATTTAAGGAAATTAAAGAAATTATATAAAACTTAAGGGGCGGTAGTAAAAGCGTTAACGGATAAAGGTAAAAGGAAATAAGGAGGATACGTATAAAGTAAAGGAGCAACGGGGAAGGCTTTAAAAAAGGGAATAAAAACAAGTTAAATAATAAAAGCCGCAAGGGCGGCGTTAACGTTAACGGTAAAGGAAATAGAGGCGGAAAAGAAAACAACGGTATTAAGGAAAACGAGGATAATAACCGTATAATTATCGGGTGAAAAAAAGAAGAATATAATGATAAAAATAAATTTATTATAATTAATAAAAACGTTTAAAATTACGGGAAAGCTATTAATAAAATAAATTATTACAATATATAAACTATAAAGTAAAGATATCCTTCTTAATATAACCTTATTAAAAACGAAAAAAAGGTTAAAGAAGTTAAAAAGATAAGTTAATAAAAAGGGGTATAAAACAATAAAAATATTAAGGTAATCCTTTATTATCGTAATAAACGGGATATACTTAATAAAGTTTATAAAAAAGGAAAAGGAAGTTACTTTAAGGCGGATAAAAAAAAAAAGAATACGGTCCTCTACCTTAAATTAAAAATTATTAATTATAGTCTCCCCTTATAATAAAAAGGTTAAATGCTTTTAATTATATAAAAAAATACTTTATATTTATCTTAAATATAACGTTAATAAGGATATATAACGATATCCTTAATAAAGGGGTAATAAAGGGTAAGTCCCTTAAATTAATAAAACCTTAAAACCGGATAACGGATATTTATTAATACTTTAAATATTAAAGGTATAAATATATTATTACGAAGTACCTTAATAATATAAAATACGTAATATATACTGAAGGGTATAATACGTATAAATATATTAACTTAATAATAAAAAACTTAATAAAAAACGCGTTAAAATACGTAATATACGGTAATAATAGTTATTCAGCGTAAGACTTACGGTATATAATAAAAATAAAAGAGACCTAATATAAGGAGATTAAGATAACAATTAAGGTTTAACGTTATAACTTATATAAATTTAAACCGATAAAGTAATTAAAAACGATTTTAAAACGTAAATAAAGCTTATTAAACGGGGAAGGGTAAAATACAATAATTAATAACGTAAAAAGAGAAAGCTTATAACGATATTAACCTTTAAAGTTAACCGCTTAACCGGAATTATTATCGCAATAAAAAAACCAAAATAAATAACGTTTAACCTTAAAGAGAAACCGTTTATATAAATAAAAATTAATAAAAAAAGCTTAACGGACGTTAATATTTAATATATTTACGTTTTTAAAAATAATATAATATAATATATATAAGGAAATAATTAAAGTTATAATACTGATATTTAAATTTAAAAAAATAAAGGATATTAATATTATAACAATATAAAAACCGTTATATAATCCGTATACTTATTCTTTAATTAATCCGGGAAATAATTTCTATTTAACCTTTAAGGATAATAAAATAATATAAATATACTTCTTTATTAATAAAAAACTAAATATAAATAATTAGGACATTACTTATTACGGAAAGAACCTATATATACTCCGGATTATATAAAAAGGGGATATTAAGGATAATTTAAATATTTATAATACGTATAATCCGCTATTAATTAATAAGAAAAAACCCTTTATAATCTTATTACTTAAGAATATTATAATTATATTTAATAAGTATCTTTTAATAAAGGACTTTAATCTTTATTACGTTTAATAAAACGAAAACGGTCATACGATTAATTATACTGAATTTAAGGAATTATTAATAATTATTATACGGTTTAATTTTATATTATTAACGTTAAAAGGGGCTATTATATAAAAAAGTTATAAACTTAAGATTATAATTAACTTAATATTTAACTCGGAAAATATTATTAATTCAATTATAATATATAGACCTTAAAAGGACTTAAAATACGGTTTAAATTACGTCCTGATATAAATAACCTTAAATTAATCCGTTAATATAACTTTATTTTTACCGTTTAAATAAACGTAAAAATTAATTAAGGAAATTAAGGTATTTATAAAAATGGTAAAAATAATATCTTAATTAATAAAGCTCCCCCGGCTTAATAATAAGGAATAAATCGACCGTTTTATAAAGTAAATAATAAAAGCTTTAAATAAAGTAATTAATATTATAATCTTAATAATAAAGCCGTCTTAAAAAGTTAAAACCTATTAAAATAAAAAATATATAAAAATAATTATAAAAATAAAAGCGCTTATAAAGTAAATTATTAAGTATAGGAATTAAGAGACACTTTAACGGTTAAAAAAAACTTAAAAAAAAAAGGAAAAAATTATCCGGAAAACTAAATAAATATACTTCCGGGCTATAATATATAACTTAATAATTTCCTTTTATAATATTTAAAAGTTAATAAAATACGGTAAAGAATAAAGTAAAAAACTTAAATTTATTTTTAAGTTTTTACCTTTAAAAAGATTAAATAATACGGTAATAAATACCTTTAATAATAAAATTAAGGCTCTTAAAAAGGCGTTCTTTCCCCCGTTACCGGAAGTTAACTTAATAGATATTAACGGTATAATATATTTTAAATTAATAATAATAAGTAAAATAATAACTTAAGAAATAATAATTAAAATAATTAATAAATTAAAGAAAAATAAAACCTTTAAATTTAATAATATATTAAATAAATTCCTATTTATAATAACGTTATTATTTAATAAGGTTTTTATTTATTTATTTTAAGCTTATTTTAATATAGGATATTATTTTTATAAATTTAAAAAGGTTAAGACGATTATCCTTAAAAAGCTAATTAAGTTAAATTATTCAGAGGTAAAATTATATAAACCTATAATATTCCTTTATACGTTAAGGAAGGCTTTAAAGACGGTAATTATAAAGATCTTAAGTAATTACGTAAAAAAATATAAGTTACTCCTTAATTAATAAATAAAAGTAAAAAAAAAACGGTTGACAGAAACGGCTTTTAAAGGCTTAATTAATAACGTATATATAATATAAAGTTATAAGAAAAAGTATATTATAAATCTTTTTTCCTTAAATATTATAAAAACGTTTAATAAAATAAATTATTAAAGGTTACTATATAATTTACGGAAAAAAAGGGTTTTACCTTTCCTTATAAATTAAATAAAATTTTTTTTAAATAATTAAGCAATATTAATTAACCTAAGATAAAAGATAAATACGATAAAGTTTATAATAATAAGGATTCCTTAAGGGTTATTTATCTTTTTAATTTTATTCTTATTCTTTAACGGCCTATTTATTAAAGACTTAATAAAGCTAAAATAAAAAATTTAAATAAAAGGTTTTATTAACGATATTTACCTTTTAATTTATAATACGTTTATTTATATAAATTATTTAAAATTAAAATAAGCCTATAAAATCTATTTATAATAAATAAAAATATATAAAGTTTAATTTACCCCGTATAAATATAAGTTCATTTATATAATAAGGAGTTTAAAGCTATATAATATAATAATTATAATAGACTTAAGTAATATAACGGTAAAACCGGAAATTAATATTAAAGTACTTAACTTATAAGTTAATAAGAAATTAACTTAAAAGGACTATATAAAAAAATTTAAAAGAAAATAATTTTATAGGAAAAAGGCTTTATTTACTTTATAGCGTTAACGTAAAAAGCTATTTTATAAAAAATTAAAATTATTTATTAAGCGGTTATAAAGTTTACGATAACGTATATAATAATTATTTAATATATACTTAAAAATACGCTTAAATATAGGAAAAAGCCCGTTTAATAACTATAGAAAATCTAAAATTAATATTTAAGAATAATAAGTAAAATATATAAAGTAACTCCCGTCTTAATACTAGAATCTAAGATTTTTATATTATTAATAAAATTGGTTTTAAATTAAATAATCGCTTAAATAAAACTTAAAAAAAGTATAAACTTAATTACGTTAATAAGAAATAAACGTATTTATTAAAATTATAAAAAGCCTTAAATAAAAAAACGCAGAAAAACGGTATTTACCCCGCTTATAGAAGTTAAATTAAAGTAAACCAAAAAAGAGTCAATTTAACTTACGTTTAAGAGGCTAACGTAGGAATATATAAACTTTTATTTAAAGCGAAAACGGCGGAAAAAAAGAAAATTATAAAAATAAAGTTAATAATAATTACCTTATAAATTATAAAGAAGTAAATAAAACGTTAACGTAAATATAAAGAATCGATCCTTTAAAAGTGATAATACCCGGCTTTGGATAATAATAAGGTTATTAATAAGTATTTCCGGCGTTACGGGATTATAAGGAAAGGTAATAATACGTTAATAATTTAACTCCGGATAAATAAAAACGGTTTAATTTATTTCCTTTTTATTGTATATGCCGGTAATTAAATTATTATTAATTATAAATATAAATAATAAAAGTAAAACGCTATATACGTATTAATCTCCTATTTATTATTTAAGGAGCTTAAATTAAAATTAATTAAAAAAATAGGGATTAACGATTATTATTAAATATTTATTAATAAAAAGGGTATTAAGGCGGCCGTTAAATTTATAATAATTATAAGTTTATTATTATAGTTTAATTTAATTAAGGAAATAAAAAAAATAGTTGAAAATTTAATTAATAAACCTCGCCGTTAACTTAAAGGTAAAAAATAATAACAAGAAAACTATACTTAATAAAGGGCTAAAAAGGCTATAAATACCGGGGCGGTATAAAAAATAATACTATATTAATTAATAGAGTCGTATAAATAAGGTAATAATAATATATATATTAATAAGGATATTTAATAATATAATTAGAATTCTGAAATTTTAATATTAAATAAACCTATAAAGTAACAGAAAAATAATAAATTTAAAGGTAACCTTTAAGTGGATTCGGTTATAATATTATAAGTTTTCTTAAAAAAGGCATATAAATAAATTCCTACTTTCTAAATAGCCGTAAATACTCTTAACCCTTAAAACGTAAGTAGAAACTGGGTGAATACCGGTTTTTATTCTTAACGTTAAGGATATCGGGTTTTTTTACGGTTATTAATAAGGCTAAATGGCCGAATATTAGGGAACGCCGGAATTAGCTTAACTAGATCCGTAGTATAAATCAATCAATCAATCAATATTTAACCTTAAACCGTTATTTTTACCCTTTATTAACGCCTTCGTTACCGCCTTTAAAAAACCCTATAGCCGCTCCGCCTCCTTTAATTTTACCTTTACCTTTATATAAAAGTTTTTTATGCTTTTTAGCTTAATCTATAATATCGGTTAAGTCTTTAACGTAATATTTTTTTATTTTATTATAAAGAGTCCTTTTAAGGTTTTTACCGTTTCCTTTACCGCCCTTTTACCCTTATTTACCGGGCAACGTACCGTTTCCGCCTTTTACTTTTAATCCTTTAAAGTTTTATCCTCCTTATTAACTTTATTTCCCCTTTATATACCCTTAATAGTACTTTCGCCGCGGTTTTTTTGCCTTTTCCCCCCGCCCGTATCCCTTACCGTTAATATTATACCGGCCTTCTTACCCCCTTATTTACCTATTACCTCCATATTATTATTATACGTTTTATACGTTTTAATACGCGTATTTTATTAACCTTAATTCTTTTACCTATTTTAAGCGTTATCCGGCTTATTATTATTATATTACTTATACGTATCGTCGCCGTTTCTATTAATATAAGTTACTTACCTATTTATTACCTTATTCTTAATTATTACGCCACTTTTACTTATCGTACTTAATATATTTCTCTTATTATTATTAAAGCTATACGTATACGTATCGTTTTGGACCTCTGGGGTCCCTTTATTCGTCGCCATTTTTCTATCCATAAAATTATTCTAACGTTAATTATTACTTATATAAATTTAAGGAAATAAAAACGATTATCCTTAAGAAGTTTATTAAGCCGGATTACTTTAAAATAAAGTCATATAAACCTATTATACTCCTTTATACGTTAAGGAAGGCCTTAAAGATAATAGTAATAAAGATCCTTAATAATTATATAAAAAAACTATAGATTTCTCCTTAAATAATAAATAAAAGTAAAGAGAAGTCGGTTAATAAAAATAGCCCTTAAAGGATTAATCAACGGCGTATATACGGTATAAGGTTATAAGAAAAAGTATATTATAAGTTTTCTTTCTTTTAATATTATAAATATTTTTAATAAAATAAACCATTAAAAATTACTATATAATTTAAGGAAAAAAGGGATATTATCTTTCTTAATTAAATAAATAAAGAATTTCTTAAGTAATTAAGTTATATCGATTAACTTAAAATAAAAAATAAGCTTAATAAAGCCCGTTATAACGGGGATTCCTTAAAGATCGCTTATTTTTCTTATATTATTTTTATTGTTTAACGGTTTATTAATCGAGGAGTTTATTAAGTTAAAATAGAAGGTTTAAGTTAAAAATTTTATTAATAATATTTATCTTTTAACTTATAATACCTTTATATATATAAATTATTTAGAATTAAAATAAGCTTATAAAGTTTATCTTTAATAAGTAAGAATTTACGGGGCCCAATTTATACCGTATAAGTATAAACTTATTTATATAATTAAAAGCTTAAAGCTATATAATATAATAATTATAATAAACTTAAGGAAAATTATAATAAAGCCGGATATTAATATTAAAGTCCTTAACCTTTAAGTAAATAAAAAGCTTAACTAAAAGAATTATATAAAAAAGTTTAAAAAAAGATAACTTTATTAAAAAAAAACTTTATTTATCTCGTTATATCGATATAAAAAGCTACGTTATAGAAGGCCCGGACTATTTATTAAGCCGTAATAAAGTTAACTATAATATATATTACGGTTATTTAATATATACCCAAAAGTATTTTAAGATATAAGAAAGAGTTTATTTAAATATTATAGAAAGTTTAAAACTGGTATTTAGGAATAATTAACGGTACCTATAAAGTAACCTTTATTTTAATATTAAAATTTAAGGTTTTTATACCGTTAATTAAGATTTTATTAAATTAAATAATTATTTAAATAAAGCTGAAAAAATATATATATTTAATTATAATAATAGGAAACAGGTGGGTCCGTTAAAATCTTAATAAGCTTTAAGTTAAAGGGAATAAATTAAAGATATTTATCCTTCCTTTTATTAAGATAAAATAGGAATAAATTAAAAAAAAAAGGTTAACTTTACCGGTATCCCGGAAATTAATTTAAATAGGTATAAATTCCCGTTAAATATAAGAAAAACTAAAATTAAAAAGATTTAAAAAGTAAAAGTTATAATAATTACCTTATAAGTTACGATAAAATAAACCGAACGTTAACGGAAATATAAGGAATTTATACCTTAAAATCGTTATTATTTAACTTTTAACGATAAAAAGATTATTAATAAGTATTTTTATTATTATAATATTATAAAAAAGGGTAATAACGTATTAACGATTTAACTCCGGACGGGTAAAAACGGTTTAACTTACTTCCTATTTATTATATATACCGGAGGTCGGATAAACGTTAAATATAAATATAAATAAAGGAAGTAAAACGTTATATACGTCCTTATTTTTTATCTTTTATTTATAAAGGTTAAATTAAAATTTATTATAAAAGTTAATATTTATAATTATCGTTAAATATTATTTATAAAGTAAGATATCCGGGTAGCCGTTAGGTTTATAATATTTACCGGATTATTATTATAATTTAACTTTATTATAAAGATAAATAAGGTTATTAAAGACCTTATAAAGAAAGCCCGTTACCGGTTAAAGAAGAAAAAAAGAAACGGAAACCGGTTACGTTAATTATATAAACCGGAAAGTATCTTTTATAGCCGTAAGGATATAATAATAAATACTTATTAAAAGTCCTTAAAGGAATTAACGGCGATAATAATATAAAAAAGGTACATATTAAACGTATAAATATTAATAAGGATATTTAAAGGTATTACGTAAGGTTAAAGTAATATAAAAATATAAAAAAGCGGAAGAGTAATAAGCTTAAAGATAGCCTTTATAAGGATATAATTATAATATTATAGATTTTCTTAAGGAAGTTAAAATATAAGAAGTATATAAATAGATTACCACTTTCTAAACGGCCATTAATATCCTTTACTCCGGGGATAAAGGGTGGAGGTTTAATAAACGCCGGTTTTTAGCTTAACGTTATAAGTATCAGGTTTTTACGGTTATTAATAAGGCTAAAAGGCCGCGTATTAAGGAACGCCGGAATTAGTTTAGCTAGACCCGTAGTATAAATCAATCAATCAATCAATCAATAATTGTTAAAATTTAACAATATAATTTATATAAAATAAGGTTAATAAGTTAATTAAAAATAATCTTAAAATAAAAAAAATTGAATTAAATAAAAACGGATAAAAAACCATAATAAATAATATAAAAAAAAGGAAAATTATTATAATATTAATCTTTAAGTTTAACCGTTTTAAAGCGATAATAATAATTATAAAAAAATTAAATTAAATAATACTTAACTTTAATAAAAAACCGGTAACTTAAATAAAAGTTAATAAAAAAGCTTTAATAGAAATTAATATATAATATATTAATACTTTTAAGAATAATATAATATAACATATAAAATAAAATAAGTAAAACGGTATTATTAATATTTAAGTTTAAAAAAGGAAAAAACGTTAATATTATAATAATATAAAAGCTATTATATAATTTATTTATATATTTTTTCATTAATCCGGAAAAGGAATTTTATTTAACGTTTAAATGGGATAAAATAATCCGGACGTATTTCTTTATAAATAAATGGTTAAACGTAAATAATTAAAACGTTACTTATTATAATAAGAATCTATATATACTTTGAATTATATAAAGAGAGAATATTAAAAATAATTTAAATATTTATAATATATATAATCTATTATTAATTAATAAGATAAAGCTTTTTATAATATTATTATTTAAAAATATTATATTATTATTTAAAAATATTATATTTATATTTAATAAATAAATTTTATTAAAGGACTTTAACCTTTATTATAATATATAGAATAAAGAAGGTTATATAATTAATTATACGGAATTTAAAAAGTTATTAATAATTACCGTAATATTTAATTTCTTTTTATTAATATTTTAAGGTATTATAACGTAAAAAAACCGGGGATTTAAAATAACGTTTAATTTAACGTTTAATATAAAAAGGATAATTAACGTAATAACGGTATATAAACTTTAAGAAGATTTAAAATATAATTTAAATTATATATTAATTTAAATAATCTTAAATTAATTTATTGATATAACGCCGTTAATACCGGTAAAAAAAGCGTAAAAAACGGTTAAGGGAATTAAGGTATATATAAAGGTTAAGGAGGTAATAACCCGGTTAACGGAATTTCCCCGGTTAAATAATAAAAATTTTATTAATTTATTTATAAAACGGGTAATAAAAACGTTAAATAAAACAATTAATATAATAATTCCGATAATAAAACCGTCTTAAAGAGTTAAAACTTATTAAAATAAAAAATATACGATAATAATTATAAAAATAAAAACGTTATTTACCCCGTTTTTATCCTTTTTTATCTGGGACTTCTTAAGGTTTAACCGGATCCGTTTAATCTTTACCGTTATAGTTAAGTATATATCCTTTTTAAGTTTTATTTAAATAATTACTTAATTAAAAGATAGCTTAATTAATAATAAAAAGATCTTGGGTTTTAATATTAAGATTAATATCGCTCTATATACGCCGTTAATTTTTTTAAGTATTGATTTTAAATTTTTTATAATTATTAAATAAGCTTTTTTTTTAAATTTAAGCGTATTTTTAAGAATATATTAAATAATTATTATATATATTATGACCGGCTTTATTATTCCTTAATAAATAATTTTAGTTTTTTATAAAGTAATACTTTACTTTAATACCGTAAAATATATAAGATTTTTTTCTTAAGAGATTATTTTCTTTAAACTTTTTTATTATAGTTTTTTAAATTAAACTTCCCGTTAACTTAAAAATTAAGGACTTTAATATTAACTTCCGGTTTTACTATAATTTTATGTAAATTTATTATAATTGAATTTAAAAAGGTTATAAGGGTAAAAATAGAAACGATTGCCCAATAAATTATATCGCGATAAATAAAACGTTAACGTAAATATAAAAAATTAACCCCTTAAAAACAATAATACCCGGCTTTAATTATAGAAAAATTACCGATAAGTACCTCTGCCGTTACGGGATTATAAGGAAAAATAATAACGTATTAACGATTTAACTTTAAACGGATAAAAACAGGTTAAAATATTTCCTTTTTATTACGTATACCGATAACCAGATAAACGTTAATTATGGATACGGATAAAGGAAGTAAAACGTATTTTATATATTTATTTTATATTTATTATTCGCGGAGTTTAAAACGGGATTAATTAAAAAAAACCGGGATAAGTAATTATTATTAATTAATTGATTAATTTATACTACGGATCTAACTAAGCTAATTCCGGCGTTCCTTAATACGCGGCCTTTTAGCCTTACTGGTAACCGTAAAAACCTAATACTTATAACGTTAGGGTAAAAGCCGGTATTTATCAGGCCTTTACCCTTTATCCCTTAAAATAAAGGATATTAACGGCCGTTTAAAAAGTAATAATTTATTTATATACTTTTTATATTTTAACTCCCTTAAGGAAATCTATAATATTACGATTATATCTTTATAAAGATTATCCTTAAGTTTATTACTTTTCCGTTCCTTTATATATTTATATTATTTTAACTTTACGTAATACCTTTAAATATCTTTATTAATATTTACGTATTTAATATATACTTATTTTATATTATTATTACCGTTAACTTTTTTAAAGACTTTTAATAAGTGTTTATTATTATGTTTTTACGGCTATAGAAAATGCTTTTTAATTTATATAATTAATATAGCCGGTTTCCGCTTTTCTTTTTTTTTTTATTAATAATAAGTTTTTTTTATAAGGTTTTAAATAACTTTCTTTATTTTTATAATAAAGTTAAATTATAATAATAATCCGGTAAATATTATAAATTTAACGGTTACCCGGATACTTTACTTTATAAATAATATTTAACGGTAATTATAAGTATTAATTTTTATTATAAGTTTTAATTTAATTTCCGTAAATAAAGGATAAAAAATAAGGATATATATAATGTTTTACTTTTTTTATTTATACTTATATTTAGCGTTTATCCGGCCTCTAATATATATAATAAATAGGAAGTAAATTAAACCGTTTTTACCCGTTTAAAGTTAAATTATTAATATATTATTATTTTTCTTTATAATATTATAGTAATAAGAATACTTATTAATAATCTTTTTATCGTTAAAAGTTAAATAATAACGACTTTAAGGTATAAAGTTTTTATATTTTTATTAATATTCGGTTTATTTTATTATAATTTATAAAACGATTATTATAATTTTTATTTTTTTAATTTTTTTTACGATTAACGGAAGTTTATATATACTTAAATTAATTTCTAGGATACCAATAAAATTAATTTTTTTCTTAATTTATTTTTATTTTATCTTAATAAAAAAAAGGATAAATATTTTTAATTTATTTTTTTTAACTTAAGGCTTATTAAGATTTTAACGGATCCGTTTATCTCCTATTATCGTAATTAAATATATATATTTTTTTAGTTTTACTTAAGTAATTATTTAATTTAATAAGATTTTAATTAACGGTATAAAGACTTCAAACTTTAATATTAAAATAAAGGTTATTTTATATACCTTATTAATTATTTTTAAATATTGGTTTTAAACTTTCTATAATATTTAAATAAGCTTTTTTTTATATCCCGGAACATTTTTAAGTATATATTAAATAACCGTAACGTAGATTATAGCTAACTTAATTACGGTTTAATAAATAGTTTAAGCCTTTTATAACGTAGTTTTTTATATCGATACGGTAAGATAAATAAAACCTTTTTCTTATAAAGTTATTTTCTTTTAAACCTTTTTTATATAATCCTTTTAATTAGGCTTCTTATTTACTTAAAAATTAAGGATTTTAATATTAATATCCGGCTTTATTATTGATTGATTGATTGATTTATACTACGGATCTAGCTAAGCTAATTCCGGCGTTCCTTAATACGCGGCCTTTTAACCTTACTAATAACCGTTACCCTTTATCTTTTAAGGTAAAAGATATTAATAGCCGTTTAAAGAGTAATAATTTATTTATATAGTTTTTATATTTTAATTCCCCTAAGAAAATTTATAATATTATAATTATATCCTTATAAAGGTTATTTTTAAACTTATTATTCTTTCGCTCCTTTATTTATCTATATTATTTTAACCTTACGTAGCGCCTTTAAATATTTTTATTAATACTTATATATTTAATATATACCTTTTTTATATTATTATTGTTATTAACTTTTTTAAAGACTTTTAATAAGTATTTATTATTATATTTTTACGGTTATAAAAAATATTTTCCGGTTTATATAATTAATATAACCGGTTTCCGTTTCTCTTTTTTTTTCCTTAACCAATAATAAACCTTTTCCGTAAGGTTTTTAATAATCTTATTTATCTTTATAGCGAGGTTAAATTATAATAATAATCCGGTAAATATTATAAATTTAACGAATACCCGGATATTTCGCTTTATAAATAATATTTAACGGTAATTATAAGTATTAACTTTTATAATAAGTTTTAATTTAATTTTTATAAATAAGGAATAAAAGATAAAAACGTATATAACGTCCTATTTTCTTTATTTATACTTATATTTAATGTTTATCCGATTTCTAATATATATAGTAAATAGGAAATAAGTTAAACCGTTTTTATTTATTTAAAGTTAAATCGTTAATACGTTATTACCTTTTTTTATAATATTATAACGGCGGAGATATTTATTAATAATCTTTTTATTATTAAAAATTAAGTAATAATAACTTTAAAATATAAAGTCTTTATACTTCCGTTAATACTTAATTTACTTTATTATAATTTATAAGGCGATTATTATAGTTTTTAATTTTTAAATCCTTTTAATTTTAATCTTTTTTACGCTTAACGGGAATTTATATACGTTTAAATTAACCTCCGGGATATTAATAAAGTTAATTTTTTTCTTAACTTATTCTTATTTTATCTTAATAAGGAAAAGGATAAGTATCTTTAATTTATTCTTTTTAACTTAAGGCTTATTAAGATTTTAACGGATCCGCCCGTTTCTTATTATCGTAATTAAGTATATATATTTTTTTAATTTTATTTAAATAATTATTTAATTTAATAAAACCTTAATTAACGGTATAAAGACCTTAAACTTTAATACCGGGATAAGGGTTACTTTATAAGTACCGTTAATTATTCTTAAATATTAATTCTGGACTTTTTATAATATTTAAATAAGCTTTTTCTTATATCCCGGAGTAATTTTAAGTATATATTAAATAATTATAATATATATTATAATTAATTTTATTATAGCTTAATAAATAATCCGGGCTTTTTATAACGTAACTTCTTATATTAATATAGCGAAATAAATAAGGCCTTTTTTTTATAAAGTTATTTTCTTTTAAACCTTTCTTATATAATCCTTTTAATTAAGCTTTTTATTTACTTAAAAATTAAGGACTTTAATGTTAATATTTAACTTTACCGTAATTCTATTTAAGTTTATTATAATTATTATATTATATAGTTTTAGGCTTTTAATTATATAAATAAATTCATATTTATACGGCGTAAATTAAGCCTTATAGGTTTTCGTTTATTAAAGATAGACTTTATAGGCCTATTTTAGTTTTAAATAGTTCATACGTATAAAGGTACTATAGGCTAGGAAGTAAACGTTATTAATAAAGCTTTTAACTTAAACCTTCTGTTTTAACTTAATGAGCTTTTCGATTAATAAACCGTTAAAGAATAGGAATAATACAGGAGAAATAGGCGATCCCTAAGGAATCCCTATTATAGCGGGCTTTATCGGGCTTGTCTTTTATCCTAAGTTAATTAACGTAACTCGGTCGCTTAAGAAACTCTTGATGTTATTGGTATACAACGTATTCATTGATTCAGTTATCTAGGTATATGCGAGAAGAGCAAATCTATCTCCAAAGGATCCCGGCCGTTCTGAGATATACGGCCAGATGCTTTAATATATATAATACTTCTGAGTTAATACGTATATATACTGGATAATACTATAAGGAATTATTAATACTTTAATACTCCCTTTAATAATAATAACGGTAATATTAGTAATCTATCTTATCTATTATTACTTATCTTTTAATACGGTATATAAACTTAATAGCTTACGGACAGGGATGAATTCTGTTTATTTAAGTGGCTTAATAAGTATATCTATTACTTATTCCTTGGATAAAACTTACTTAAGGGTAAGTTTTTTAATCTTAATTATTATCTTACGAATTATATAATAGTTGTTCCGGATATATTTAATATAATTATAATTAAATAGTTTATTAATAATCCGTATAGCCGCTTGATTATTAATTCATAAGGTAATAAAGTAAGTATTATTATTAAAGTAGTTTATCTTATAAAAAAAAAAGTTAAAGAAAAGAGCCTTTTATATAGCTTTATAAGCCGTATTATATTTAAATTCGCCTAATAAAATAATTACGGTATTTTATTAATAAGAATAAGTTAAGATAAGTCCGTTTTAATACTAAAAAATATAACTTAATATAAATTGAAACGTCTCTTTAACGTTAATATAAAACGCGTTTATATAGCCGATGAACTTTTTACTTTTTCCCTTAACGGGCTTATAATATATACCGATATCGTAACTTAAATTAAGGTATTTAACTATACGCTTAACCGCGTTAATATAGGTAATTATTGGGTTTATGGTAAAGCTTCCTAGTTTATTAATAAAGAAAAGAACGTTAAATCATATTATTTAAATTATCCATTATAAAATACCTATAAAAGATATATATAGTTTCTGCTTTATTTTTATTACCTTATATCCTTTAAATACTTACTTTAAGACTATATCCTTTACCATCGGTATATATAATCCTTTATTAAGATAAAATTCTATATTTATTTATTTTAATAACCGTTTAATATAAATCGATTAAATAATATAAACTGAATAATTAGATTAATTACGTATAATATTTATATTTAAATAATATATAATATCCCCTAACTTTTTTAAACGGAAGTACTTTTTAAAAGCGTTTTTAAGTTATTAAATAACTTACTTATCTTTAATAACGATAAATATATCGTTTATATAAATAATAAGAGTAATATTTTTATTAAAGTAATAAAATATAAAGTAATTTTTAATTATATAATTAAATCTTAAAGATTCGAGTATTTTATATAATATAGAGTATTATTTAAGTAAAGTTTATTTAAGGCTATATAATGCTTTTTACAGATAGTATATTAATTGTTTATTATTCGGTTTAATCTTTATAAAATTATATGGTTATTTTATCCAAATCCGGTTTTTGAAGAATAATTTTAAGAAAAACTAATATAATATCGATTATTTCGGCTTTAAGATCGTTTCAAGCCATAATTATAAGTAATAAATGCTAGTTTATAGACTTTACTACGGTTAAAAACGTTAATAAATAGTCCTTACCCTACTGTTGACGGAATCCTTTTGCTACCTAACGGGCCTTATATAGAAGAATCTCCCCTATAGGTCCGTATTTATATAATAATACTTATCGTCCTGGTATAAACTTTATATTTAATAAAATTAATAAAAGCTCTTAAACCTTTTATATATCTATATAATTAAGCTTAATCTTAAAGGCTTTAAGCCACTTCTTATTATCCGGGCCTTTTAAAGTATTATAGACGTTAAATAAGATTAATATTTTAACTAAGATGATACCTTAAGCTTTATAAATAAAAATATAGGTTCCTAAATATATAAAAGCCACCTTTTCATTATTAATTCTTATTCCTAAAAGGGCCTTATAGTCTTTACGTATTCCTCCTTTTAGCTAACGCCCTGAAGGCTTATTTTCATTATTTTTATTTAAGCCGGTAACGTTCTTACCTTAATTCTCACCCTTATATATAAAGTGGAAATCGGTCTCGTCATTATCGGACTTATATTAAGGTCATGGATTTCCAGTATTTAAAGAATATAATAATTTTAAGGTATTTAGTTAAATTTCCCTTAAAGAATTTAAGTTTAAATTATTATTTTTTTTATCGTCTACGTTAATAACGTTATTATTATTATTATTAATAACGACGTTAATAAATATTTAGTCAATATTATTATATTTCTTTTTATTATTAATTACGGTTATTTACTCGTTAAAATAAACGTAAGCTAAAATAATAATTTTCTTTGATTTAAAATTTTAAAGTCGGTATTAATTTAAAGCTTTATAGCCTATAAGTCTATATTTTTCGCTTTTATATTTAAGTCTCCTTACTTTTAGCTCTTTATAATAATACGTAAAATACCCGAATGGACATAAATAAGTAATATTGAACTTATTTACTATTTAAGCTTTAAATAATATTACGCTTTTAATATTTTTATAAATAGCCGGTTTTTTATATAGATTAAGTAAATAAGAGCTTTATCTTAAAATTTCTAAAGTATATTAATTATATAAAGAATCGATTTTACTTTATTAAAATAAGTCCGGAAGCCGCGTTTAACGATACCGTTTTAATATGGATTATATAAGGCTATTATCTTATATTATAGTCCGAGGTCCTTATATAATACGACGTATTTATTATTTATAATAATCTTATTATTATTATAGATATAAGTTAAGGTATATTTTTAAACCTTTATTTTAATAAAGTATTCTTTTAATATTTTTAATAGCTTATTACGGCCCTTAATTATATAAATAAATATTATATTTATAATATTATTTATTAAGGATATATAATAATAATAGCTATTAATAATATATATAATATTATTATTACCGGTAATATTATAATATTAACGAGCTCCTTTAAATAAACGCTTAATTTAATTTTTACGGTAATAAAAGTATAATAGAGTTCTCGTACCTATAATATACGATTTATAAAGATCGTATTTTAATTCTTATAGTTAAAGTAAATCCGCCTTTTTCCTATTGATATTAATAATAATCTTTACGGTTTATTTAATAGCGTTTATCCCGTAATAAATAAAACGTTTATATAGTTAATCCTATAATACCGGCCTTAAGGAGTAGGTTACTAGTATCTTATTAATAACCGTGGATTAAAGTTTTATTATTAAACTTCGGTTAAGAATTAATTTAATAAAAATATTACGGTCGTTTAAGTTAAAGACTTATTACCGTTTTTATCCCGTAATTATATTATAACCTTTTTTATTAAGAGCTCCGAAAAAAACGAGATTATTATTTATCTTAGGGATATATTATATATCCGTTAACTTAATCGGCTTTACCTTATTATTAAAGACTAATTATAAAATAATCGTCCCGATCCTTATTACCTTTATATTCTTATTATTAAAGATACCCTTTATTTAAAAATTAATATTTATATTATTAATTTATCAATAATTTATAAAGAAAGTCCGATCTTATATATAGTAAATATCGGCCGTTATATTAAGGATAAAGTAAATTCACTTTTATTAAGGTAATATTAAATTATACTTTATTATTAATATTATTTTATTGGTTTAAATAAAAGTATTAGCTTTTATAATAAAGGCCCTTATAATTATAATCTTTTCTTTATCTGATTTAACCTTTTTTACACCCTTTTTAACGTTAAGCTTCTTATCCTTTAGTTTTTAACCGTTTAAACGTTAATCGGGATATTTATATTAATATTTATTGACCTTATATAAACCCTTATAATATATATACTTATCCTTTTCTTTTAACTTATTATTCTTGGGTTTTTCTTATTTACCGTAATTATTAACTTGGGCTTATATTGCCTTTATAGCCTCGTTTATATTAAATCGTGAACAGTTATACTTAATAAAAATAACGGTAAATTTATCGATATCTATTTTAATACCTCTATTTTTTACGGCTTATTCTAATAAGAATATATATATATCGTATTTTTCTTTTAATTTTATCCGGAAGAATATAATATATTATTAATTTATATCGGCCTTAAAGTTAAAAAGCTTATTCTAAAGTTATTTAAGCTTTTAAGAATGTTTTTATAGATTTATATATTTAAATAAGTTTAAATAAGATAATTATCGAAGTATTTAATCTTTAATTATTATATCCTTAATAATATAAAGTTACTCAAGCTTTTTTTAAATTAAATAAAAGTTCGTAATCCCCTTAATTTAATAACGGATTACGTTATTAATAATTATATTAAAGATAGCCTATATTTAATTATAAGCCCTTTTTTATTCTTTTAAGATCGATAATATTTTAATTACTTTAGCCTTTAATTTTATTAATAAAGTAATAGGGTTAATACTTTAAAGGATATTCTCCTTAATGACCTTTTATATATTCGCTATAATAAAGGCCGATTAAGCGTCTATATATTATAATATATAGTTTAACGATCCCTTTAGCTTTATTACCTTAATATAATCGGTTAATATCCTATCGAGCCTTCTCCGTTTACTTCTTATTAACGGCGGTATTATAGAGATTTATCTCCCTTTAAAATATTATTATTATTATAATTAATATAGTATAGTAGGTAAGCTGTATTTTAATTTAATAAATAAATTAATTATCTAAATATATCTTAGCGTGCAATTATAGCCACGTTAAGCTTATAACCTAATATTATTAATATATAACGTATTTATTGATTTAATTAGTTAAATATATATAGGAAAAGCAAATCTATCTTTAAAGGATCCCGGCCGTTTTAAGATATACGGCCAGGTACTCTAATATACATAATACTTCTGAGTCAATACGTGCATACACTGGACAACACCATGAGGAGTCATCAACACTCCAACAACTCTTCATTTACTCGATTAAGAAGGGTAATATCCCCTTTTTCCTTAAGTTATATAGTAACCTTTAATTATTTACCTTATCGAAGGCATTTATAATATCGAGAGAAAGAAGACTTATAATATGCCTCTTCCCGTAACTTTATACCGTATATATATCGTCGATTAATCCTTTAAGGGTTATTTTTATTAACCGATTTCTTTTTACTTTTATTTATTAATTAAGGAGAAGTCTATAATTCTCTATATAGTCGTTAAGGATCTTTACTATTACCGTTTTTAAGGTTTTCCTTAACGTATAAAGGAGTATAATAAGTTTATAAGACTTTACCTTAAAGTAATCCGGCTTAATAAGCTTTTTAAAGATAATTATCTTTATTTCCTTAAACTTACGTAAATAATAATTAATATTAAAATATACTTAAAAGAAATAAATAAAGACTTTTTTAAATAATAATACTATTATTAATAGGAATCTATTAAGGATTTTATTTGGTTTCGGGGTTTTATTCTTCTTTAATTTATTAATTACTTTAATTATTATATTTTATATTATTACCTTATTTATTAATACGGGATTAAGGTATATAACGTTATCGATATCGTTTAAGTTAGCTTTTAATAGAGGGGGGGGAAATATTCCTTTAAGGATTTTAATTTTACCATTAAAGGTATTAATTAATATATTATTAAATCTCTTAAGGGATAGGAATTTAAAGATAAACTTTAATTTTTTATTTTATTCTTTACTATACTTTATTAATTTTTAGATATTATAAAGTAAAATTATTAAATTATATATTATAAATTAAAAGTATATTTATTTAATTTTTTTAATGGTTTTTTCTTTTTTTTTTAAGTAATTTTTAATTAATTAAGTATTTTTTAATTTTTATATTTAAAATTTTATTTTATTAACCTTTTTATTTTTACGGTTACGGTTATATATTTTTTATTTTAATAAATTTTACCTTTTTAAGAAAGCTTTATTATCGGGATTATGTTATTAATTATTTTATTTAATACCTTTATTATTTATTCTATAAAGAAATCGATCCGGTTTCTATTATTTAATTAAGGGAGGTCCGTAAATTATATTATTGTTTCTTCCGCTTTTATATAAATTTTTATTATTTTAACCGTTTTTTACGTTTTCTTTACCGGTAATAATAAAATTATATTAATAATTTAATCTAAGGTTATTTATATCGGTATATTGATTGATTGATTGATTAATTTATATTACGGGTCTAGCTGGGCTAATTCCGGCGTTCCTTAATATGCGGCCTTTTAACCTTATTAATAACCGTAAAAACCCGATACTTATAACGTTAAAGTAAAAACCGGCGTCCACCAGGCCTCCACCCTTTATCCCTTAAGGTAAAGGATATTAACGGCCGTTTAAAAAGTAATAATTTATTTATATATTTCCTATATTTTAACTCCCTTAAGAAAATCCGTAATATTATAACCGTATTTTTATAAAGGCTATTTTTAAGCTTATTATTTTTCCGTATCTTTATATATTTATATTACCTTAATTTTATATAATATCTTTAAATATCCTTATTAATATTTATATATTTAATATATACCCTTTTTATATTATTATTGCCGTTAACTCCTTTAAGGACTTTTAATAAGCATTTATTATTATATCTTTATAATTATAAAAGATACTTTCCGGTTTATATAATTAACGTAACCGGTTTCCGTTCCTCTTTTTTTTCTTTAACCGGTAATGGATTTTCTCCATAAAGTTTTTAATGATTTTATTTATCTTTATAATAAAGTTAAACTATAATAATAGTTTAATAAATATTATAAATTTAATAATTACTTAAATACCTTACTTTATAAATAATATTTAACGGTAATTATAAGTATTAACTTTTATAATAAGTCTTAATTTAACCTTTATAAATAAGGGATAAAAAATAAAAACGTATATAACGTTTTATTTCCTTTATCCATACTTATATCCGGCGTTTATCCGACCCCCGGTATATATAATAAATAGGAAATAAATTAAACCGTTTTTATTTATCCGGAGTTAAATCGTTAATATATTATTACTTTTCTTTATAATATTATAACGGTAAAGATACTTATTAATAATCTTTTTATTATTAAGAATTAAGTAATAATAACCTTAAAATATAAAGTCTTTATATTTCCATTAATATTTAATCTATTTTATTATAGTTTATAAAATAATCGTTATAATTTTTATTCTTTAAATTTTTTTAATTTTAATCTTTTTTATATTTAACAATAATTTATATCCGCTTAAGTTAACTTCTAAAATATTAATAAAATTAATTTTTTTCTTTGCTTATTTTTACTTTATTTTAATAAAAAGAAAATAAATATCTTTAATTTATTCCCTTTAACTTTAAGCTTATTAAAATTTTAACGGATTCACCCGTTTTTTATTATTATAATTAAGTATATATATTTCTTTAACCTTATTTAAACGATTATTTAATTTAATAAAACCTCGATTAACGGTATAAAAACCTTAAACTTTAATACCAGAATAAAGGTTACTTTATAAGTACCGTTAATTATTCTTAAATATTGATTCTAGACTTTTTATAATATTTAAATAAGCTTTTTTTTATATCCCGGAATACCCTTAAGTATATATTAAATAACCATAATATATATTATAATTAATTTTATTATAGCTTAATAAATAGTCCAGGCCTTTTATAACGTAATTTTTTATATTAATATAATAAGATAAATAAGGCTTTTTTCTTATAAAGTTATCTTTTTTTAAATTTTTTTTATATAATCCTTTTAATTGAATTTTTTATTTACTTAAAGGTTAAAGACTTTAATATTGGTATCCGGCTTTACCGTAACTTTATTTAAGTTTATTATAGTTATTATATTATATAGCCTTAAGCTTTTAATTATATAAATAAATTTATATTTATACGATATAAATTAAACCTTATAAATTTTTATTTATTAAAAATAAACTTTATAAGCTTATTTTAATTTTAAATAATTTATATATATAAAAATATTATAAATTAAAAGGTAAATAATATTAATAAAGCTTCCAATTTAAATTTTCTATTTTAATTTAATAAGTTTTTCGATTAATAAACCGTTAAAGAATAAAAATAATATAAAAGAAATAAGCGATCTTTAAGGAATCTTTATTATAATAAGCTTTATTAAGTTTATTTTTTATCTTAAATTAATTGATATAACTTAATTACTTAAGAAACTCTTTATTTATTTAATTAAAAAAAGCAATATCCCTTTTTTTTTTAAATTATATAATAATCTTTAATAATTTATTTTATTAAAAATACTTATAATATTAAAAGAAAGAAAACTTATAATATATTTTTTCTTATAACCTTATATTATATATATGCCGTTAATTAATCCTTTAAGGGCTATTTTTATTAATTAACTTTTTTTTTATTTTTATTTATTAATTAAGGAGAAGTCTATAGTTTTCTATATAATCGTTAAGGATCCTTATTATTATTATCTTTAAGGTTTTTCTTAACGTATATAGGAGTATAATAAGTCTATAAGACTTTACTTTAAAGTAATCCAACTTAATAAACTTCTTAAGGATAATCGTCTTTATTTCCTTAAATTTATATAAATAATAACCGATATTAAAATATATTTAAAAGAAATAAGTAAAAACTTTTTTAAAAAATAAAATTATTATTATTAAGAATTTATTAAGAATCTTATTCGATTTTAAAACTTTATTTTTCTTCGGTTTATTAATTGTCCTGATTATTATATTTTATATTATTATTTTATTTATTAATATAAAATTAAAATATAAAACGTTATTAATATTATTCAGGTTAACTTTTAACGGAAAAGGGAAAAATATTTCTTTAAGGGCTTCAATTTTATTATTAAAGGTATTAATTAATATATTATTAAGTTTCTTAAGGAACGGGAATTTAAAGATAAACTTTAATTTCTTACTTTATTCTTTATTATACTTTATTAACTTTTAAATATTATAAGGTAAAATCGTTAAGTTATATATCGTAAATTAAAAGTATATTTATTTAATTTTTTTAATAATCCTTTCCTTTTCTTCTTAAATAACCCTTAATTAATTAAATATTTCCTGGTTTTTATATTTAAAAGCTTATTTAATTAATTTTTTTATTTTTATAATTATAATTATATATTTTTTATTTTAATAGGTTTTGGCTTTTTAAGAGGGTTTTATTATTAAAATAGTTTTATCGATTACTTTATTTAATACCTTTATTACTTACTTTATAAAAAGGTTAATCCGGTCTTTATTATTTAATTAAGGGAGGTCTATAAACTATATTATTATCTCCTTTATTTTTATATAAATCTTTATTTTTTTAATTATTTTTTACGTTTTCCTTACCGGTAATAATATAGTTATATTAACGGCTTAATTTAAAAATATTTATATTAATATATAATTTAAGTTATATTTTAAGTTTTTTTATAGCCTATATATTATGATTATACTGGCAACTTTTTCCGTATTAAAGGTTAGATTAATCGTTATTTTAAACTTATAATTCTTTTACATAATAATCCCTTATAATATTAATAATAAGAGGTTAACTTTAACGGTAATTATTAATAGGTTATCTAATTTAATATAATTTATTATACGCTTTTCCTCATTTTATATATAATAATATAAGTTAAAATCTTTAAGTAATATATATTTATTTAAAATAATTAAGACCTTTTTAAGTAATAATATTATAAAAGGTTTTTCTTTATTAACCGGCGGCGGATTATATATATTATAAATATTAAGATCGCTTTTTAAGTTTTTTTCTTTTATAATATAGAATATATAAAGGTTTTTATTATAATAAATAATATCTTAATTATTTATATTAAACCGCTTATTTATAAAGAAATATATTCTAATTATCTTATCCCTTTTAAAGGTTAAGTAAAATCCCTCCTTCGGATTAATAAATAAATATATATATAAGTTATATAATAATTCCTATATTATTATAACGTTAACGTTTTCGACTTTTTTAAACTTAAATATCAATATTACGGCTTTAATTCCCTTATTACGGATATTATATTATATTATTTTTAAAAACGTTAATATATTATATATTAATCTTTATAAAGGCTTCCTTTTTTATACTTATTTAAGTTACGGACTTCCTATTAAAGTTAAGCGTTTTCTGGCTTAATACCTTCCCGGTTACTATTAGAGACGTAAGATAGCCAGCCCTTAAAGTTAAAATTACAAGGAGCTTTTTTTTCTTTACCGTTATTTACCCCTTATTATTTAATTAATTAAGCTCGTATTTTAAGGTTATTAAACCAGTCTCGTACGTATTATATCGTTGGATTTTCATAGCTATGCGGGTTTCCTTACGTTTAATCTCCCTGGCTCTTATTATATACTTAGAATCCTATATTAAGTATCCTTCCTTATTATATACGGTATATTTAAGCATACCCTTTATAAGCTTCTTAATTATTAACTTTATATATTTATAGGTATTATAGCCCTTAATATAAACCGTATATCTTATAGTATTAAAGTATTTTATAATAATATATTTATAGTTTTAATACTTAAAATATTAATAAATATTAACCGTTTTATTTTATAATTAAGTTATTTTAAGAAATCCCCCTTTAATAATCTTTTTATTTAAGATATTATTATATATCTTTATTAACGTTACGCTTAATATAATAATAAAATATTTTTTTATACGTTTTAAAGAATTAAATCTTTTTATTATTAATAAAAGTTTATAGTTAATAATCTTAAGCTTTAAGTAAAGAATTATATTCTTTTTTTTTATATTCCTTAACGTAACCTTTCTTTCGGTTTCTTTAAAACGTAATAGGTATATCTTATTTATTATAACGGTAAACGATTACCTTAAAACCTTAATTAATTTATATTTTCCTTTATTAACTTAAGTTTTAAATTTTTTTAAGTTTTCTTTTTATTTTTAAAGACGTTATATTAAGGAAAATATCCTTATTTTATAGTTTACATACCGTAATAATCTGTTTTATTAACGGTTCCGTTATTACTTTAAAAGCCTTTATTAATTATAATAGGTTTATTTTTATTATTATATTTTTCTTTTTATTATTAAATAGGCGGATTATTATTATCCTCGTTTTCTTTAACGCGGCCGCCTTTTTTTCCGTTATCCCCTTGTTTTCTATTACGGATACCCCCTTTATTATTTTCGTCGTTTAGTTCTTTTTCGTTTAAGGGGCTGTTATTTTTATACCCTCGCTTTATATACTTAACTTTAAGCCGTTATCTTTACCCTTTATTAATACCTTTATTACTGCCCCTTAAAAGCCCTATAGCCGTTCTGTTTTCCTTAGTTTTACCCCTATTTTCACGTAAAAGTCCCTTACTTTTTTCAGCCCAATCCGTAATATCAGTTAGGTCTTTAACGTAATATCCTTCTACTCCATTATAAGGAGTCCTTTTAAGGTTTTTACCGCCTTCTTTACCGTTTTCTTGCCCTTATTTACCGGGCGACGTACCGTCTCCGTTTTTTATTTTTAATCTTTTAAGGTCTTATCCTCCTTATTAACTTTATTTCTTTTTTATATACCCTTAATAATATTTTTACCGTAGTTTTCCTGCCTTTTCCTTCCGCTTATATTATTCGTTATTAATACCGTACCGGCCTTTTTACCCTTTTATTTATTTATTATTTCTGTATTATTATTATGTATTTTATGCGTTTTAATACGTATATTCTGCTGACCTTAATTCTTTTACTTATTTTAAACGTTATCCGGCTTATTATTATTATGTTACCCGTACGCGTTATTACCGTTTCTGTTAATATAGGTTACTTGCCCGTTTATTATTTTGTTCTTAATCACCACGTTACTTCCACTTATCGCACTTAATATACTCCCCTTATTATTATTAAAGCTATATATATAGGCATCGTTTTAAACCTCTAGGGTCCCTTTATTCATCGCCATCCTTCTCATCTATATCGGTATATAATCCGAGTTATATTTTAAGTCCTTTTATAACCTATATATTATAATTATATTAATAATTTTTTCTATATTGAAAATTAAATTAATTATTATTTATAACTTATAATTCTTTTACGTAATAATTTTTTATAATATTAATAATAAGAAATTAACTTAAATAATAATTATTAATAAGTTATCCAATTTAACGTAATTTATCGTACGTTCTTCCTTATTCTATATATAGTAATATAAATTAAAGTCTTTAAGTAATATATATTTATTTAATGTAATTAAGACCTCTTTAAATAACGGTATCGTAAATGGTTTTTTTTTTATTAATTAACGGCGGGTTATATACGTTATAAATATTAAGGTCGCCCTTTAAGTCCTTTTCCCTTATAATATAGAGTATATAAAGGTTTTTATTATAATAAATAATATTTTAATTATTTATATTAAGCCGCTTATTTATAAAGAAGTATATTTTAATTATCTTATCCCCCTTAAAGGTTAAATAGAATCTTTTTTTCGGGTTAATAAATAAATATATATATAAGTTATACGGTAATTCCTATATTAGTATAATATTAATATCTTTAATTTTTTTGGATTTAAATATTAATATTATTACTTTAATTTTTTTATTATAAATATTATATTATATTACTTTTAAAAGTATTAATATATGATATATTAATCTTTATAAAGGCTTTTTTTTATACCCGTTTAGGTTACGGACTTTTTATTAAAGTTAAACGTTTTTTAGCTTAATACTTTCCCGGCTATTATTAAAAACGTAAAATAATTAATTTTTAAAATTAAAATTATAAAAAGCTTTTTTTTTTTTTCTTTATTTTATCCGTTATTATTATTTATTTTTTATTATTTAATTAATTAAGCTTACGTTTTAAGGTTGCCTTTAATTAACCCGTTAAATTAATTCTATATATATTATATTATTAAATTTTCGTAATTATCCGGGTTTTTTTACGTTTAATCTCTTTAACTTTTATTATATACCTAGAATCCCATATTAGGTATCCCTCCTTATTATATATAATATATTTAAATATACCCTTTATAAGCCCCTTAATTATTAACTCTATATACTTATAAGTATTATAACCCTTAATATAAATTATATATTTTATAATATTAAGGTATTTTATAATAATATATTTATAATTTTAATATTTAAAATATTAATAAATATCCGCCGTTTTATTTTATAATTAAGTCATTTTAAGAAATCTGGAAAGGGGGAGAGCATGGAAGATACCAAACTTGCGGATAAGTGTATGAAGGAATGGAAATACTAAAAGGGCTGATTAAGGGTGGAATCGATTCATATATACTTTAAAAGGAGAAGGGATAACGGATTACTATAATAAGCAACTTATACCTTACCAACTTATATAGGGGCTACGGCTTATCTTTAATTATACTTTATTATTATTTATTATTTTATTACTTTTACTCTTTTTTTTTTCTTATCTTTTTTAACGGTTTTAAGAAAACTTTTATTTACTTATATATATTAAGGAATTCGGTTTGGTTATACGATTTAATCGTAAATAACCTATTATATTTTTTCCTTAATTAACAATAACGAAAATTACGAAAATATTATAAAGAAGCGACCTTTATTATTATTATATTATATATATATAATGAGAGTAATAGGCTATGGATTTATATATATTCATAGAATATTTCTGACTATTATTTACTTATTAAATAAATATTAAAATCAAGAAAAATAAAGGTATTTAAATAACCCTTTTCTAAGTACCCTTATTCGGACATTCTTATTACCACCCTTAATTAATACGGGGACCCCGTTTATACGTATCGGTAAAGTATTATTAATATTTATTAATTAATTATTAACTATTAAAAATTAAAAAATAAAGGAAAATGATAGCTTTTTAAAAACGCCTTAATTATAAAAGGATAATAATACCCCTTATATTAATAACGGGCTTAAACTTTAATTAAGAAATAATTATATATATTACCGGATATTTTAAACTATTATTAAGGAAATTACGATTTATATATTAATATAAACCGCTTTCTTAAAATAAAAGAAATTAAAGTAATTAAAGAAAAAAAATAGAAAAAAATCAGTTACCTTAAATGACGTAAAATTACCATTTAATAATTAACGATTATAATAATTAAAATATAAAACTTATTAAATTAATATAAAGCGATTGAACTTAATTAAATTATAAGTTTTGTTAAATTATCCCGAGTAATTAAATTATAAGTTTTATAAAACGATTCTGAGTAACCGATTTATCTATTATAAATAAGACTCCTTAATTTAATTCAGAGTATTATATATATTCCTTAAAGATATAAAGTTAATCCCGAAAATTATTTTATACCGGGTAAACGATTTTCTAAGACCCGTAAATAATACCGGGCATTTTAATATTAATAAATATATAAAACTTCTTAATAATTATTAAAATAACCGAATTAAACCGTATATCTTAACGATAAAGGTAATAAAAATAAGATTCCTTAATAAGGCTTAAATAATCGTATATATTTCTTAAAAAGATACTTTTTATTGGAACGTAAATTATTAAACTGAAAGTTATTTAAGCGGTAACCGGGTTCTAGATTACCTATAGAGGTCTGGATTGATCTTTAAAATTCCTGGGAAATAACCGTAAACTATATAATACGCTAACCGGATATAATAAGCTTTTTACTTTAAGTTATAAATCGAACGATTAAGAATTAAAAAATTAAAAAGTAAATTAAAAGAATAAATAATAAGAAGAAGTAAATAATAAAACCGATCGAGGAAATTAATAAAAAGGAATAAAGATAAATACATTTATAATAATAATTATATCGTATATATATTAAAAATATTAATAATAATATATAACGGTCAACAACATAAGATTTATTTAATTTAACGGTACCCTCCCCAAAACTCTTTTTATATAAAAGGCAGAAAAAACCAGAATAAATAATTAAAATTTACTTTAATTTAAAAGGGAAATAAAAACTTATAATAAGTTATTATTTATATATATTTATATAATAATTTAAGAAACCAGAAGGACCCTTATTAACGTTATATAATTATATATTAATTTAACCCTTTCCTTAAAAAAAAAAAAAGATAAAAATAAAATATAATTACTCGGAATAACCGTAAACCCCTTTCTTTAAAATACCCTTATTAATATTAATAATATATTAACGATAATATATTTTATTTTATATATATCTTAATACCCTTAAAATAAGAAAAATAAAGTTAAATATTATTATATAAACTAAGGAATTAATTACGGTATTATTACCCTTTTTATTATTATTTTATTTCCTTTATTAAAAAGAATATATACCCTTTTACTTTATATTAAATGAAGGACAGAAAAGATCAGGATAAATTCATATGAATTACGGGGCCATTCCGTATTTATTAATAATCATAAGTATTATCGAGGATTACTTAATAATAAACTTTATTAACCTTTCTTTAAAAAATAATAAAATATTATTAAAAATCCTTTAATTCCCTGAATTCAAAGGGGAATTAATTAATATATATAAAATAAAGGAGGTACTTAAATAATTCTAAATATCCTCCTTAATAATAATAATAAAATTAAATATAAAAGAAAACTCCGTAATATTATTAATAATCCTAACTTTTACCTTAAAATTATCGGAAACTTTATAATAAAGAATTATAATATAATTTAAGATTAAAATATTATTCTATAAATTAAAAGAATTAAACGAATAAGAAAACAGATTAAATAATATATAAAAATAAATCCATAACGTATAAAAAAAGATCGGGAAAGATACTTTCCTTAATTAATAAATAAACGCAATAAATATAAGACTTAAAGGAGATATAACGTATTAAGTAAAGTAGTTAATAATTAAAGCTTTATTTATAAATAAAGTGATAAATAACATTATAAAGGAAAATATAAAGAACTTCCAGAAAGTATTAAGTTAAGAATTCTTAAAATTAAATCTTAATAATTTTACGGAATAAACGGTAAATAATATTAAAGTATTATTTTAAAGAATTAATTTTATTTTTAATTATTATAAATATATACTCCGTATTATATATAACTTAAATAGAAAGGATACTAGACCTAAAAGGTTAAAGAATACGATGGATAAAATAATTAAATATATATTAAAAGACGTAATTAATCGTTTTAAAAATAATTTAATAAATATAAAACTCCGTAAACGTTTAATAAAGAACGTATATAAAAAACTTAATCTTTATAAAGTATATCTTAAAGCAGAATAAATTACGGAAGGAATAAAAAAGAAGCGGGAGCTTAAAAAGGAAAAAAAAGATAAAAAGGCGAATCTTAAAGCTTAAATATTTATAAATTAATTAAATCGTATAAATAAAGACCTTTAAAAAGCTATATTAAAGGTAAATCTAATATATATTAATTACGACGGAATTATATAAATATTATAAGTAAGAAAAACGCGATAAATTAAATATTCCCAGAATCGTATAAACGAGAGGCTTTAAAACGTCTTAATAATATAAATAACATTAATATAATTACCGTAAGTAATATTACTTTAATAATTTAAATATGAAAATTAATTTTAGAATCTATTTTAATAGAATATTAATAATTAAGCGGAAAATACGAATTAAAAGCCGTAAAATTATTAATAGAATTTATATATTAATTAAGATATTAAAGGAAATAATTAATTTACTTTAAGATTATTTAATCCGGTTAAGTCCAGAAACCCTTATATAAATAACTTTAAATCGTTTAATATAAAATCATACTTTATTTACTATAAATATTATAATATATTCTTAACGGAGGAGTATATAAGTTATAAATAAGGATATAACGGAAATAACATAAACTTTAACGAAAAAAGATATATATAAGAGAAGGATTAAGACCGTAAAAACGGCCGTTATAATACGGATTATTAACTACTATTATTACCTATAACCGTACCGTTTACCGATTAATTAAACGTATTAATAAACGTAATAACCATCGCCTTAGCTATATAGGAAAAAGGAAAGGTCCTTAATAAGGTCGATAATAAAGGAGCTATCGATAACTTTAATTACGAAGTTACTACCATAAAAGAAGGATACCCCTTTAATAAGGACGTTAGCTATAAAGTAGGTATAATGGCAAATATAGCCGTAAAGCGATAATGAATTAAAGATAATAATTCAGAAAAAAGAATTAAGCTCGTATAAATTAAAAAGCGAATAAAAAGGAAGCTAAAGGGAAAGGCGAAAACCGGGAGGAAGAAAAACTTTAATAAATTATTAGATTATTAAAAAAATAAACCTTAAACGTTAAATGGATTTTATTAATCAATAATATTATATTCCTTATAATATATTTAATATAATTTTTATTATATTCTAAGAAAAAAATAAGTTAACTTATAAAGAATATATTAAACCTTAACCGTATACGTTATAAGAAGATTATAGTTATTAAGGAAGTTCTTAAAAATAACGGAAAAAGGATATAAAAGACGATTTAGAATAAACGACTTAAAATTAATAATATCGTAATTATAAGCTTAAAATAAAACCTTAAAGTTATATTTAATAAAAATAAATAAATATACTTTATAAAAGTAATAATTATTTATTAACCGGAATGGATAAGTAAATTACTTAATATAAAAGCCGATTAAGGATCGGATATTATTATAATTAACTTAAGTATAATAAGGGAATTATAGATAAAAGAAAAATCTTTAAAATTACTTAAAATTAATTACTTAAATATATTAATAATAAATGGAGATTATATATTATTTTATATATAAGTTATATTTAATATTAAAGTTATAAGAATAACTAAATCGGTATAAGTATTTATAATATTAAAAAATAATTTAAATTATAATATCTTACTGGGACTTTTATGGTTAAAGTTAATTACGGCTGACTTTAAGATTTAAATAAAGATATTAAAGATTAAGGATATTACTTATAAAGAAATTATTTAATTACTTAAACCTTAAATACGTTTATTAAATAAGATACGTTAAAAGTTAATATATAAGAAATTATATTATAAAAACGTAATAATATTAAAAGAAGAAATTAAGTTAAACTTATTTAAATATAAAAGTAATAAAAAAAACTTAAAAATTAAATTAAAAAATAAAAAGAATAATTAAAATTAATAAACTATAAAAAAAGAAGAAATTTAAAGAATAAAGTTAATTTTAAAAACGTATATTTTAACGGTTAATTAATAAGAAAAAAAGGGTATATTTATATACTTAAAAAGAAAAAAGAATATATAAAAAATAATCAGAATAAGTAAAAGAAAATTAAGAATAAATTAAAGTATTAAAATAAAATAAAAGAAATAAGTTAAATAAAAAGTAAATAAAAACGATTAAATAAGGGTTTAAAAGAATCGGAAAGGATAAAACGATAATAAGAATATTTAAGAAATAATAAAGAAACTCGGAAGCGTTAAAAAGACAATACGGGAGTTAAAAAGGATACGGTAAATAATCTGATTAATAATTTAAAATTAGAAATAAGCTTTATTTTATATTAATAATAGTTTACCGGATAAAAGCGGAAAAAAATTAAATTTATAAATTTAATATTTAATAAAATAAATAAAAAAATAATATAATACTTAAAGTTATTATTAATTACATAAAATAACGTTAAATAATATAAAGAATATATAGTATATATAAAAACGATATTAATTAAATTAATAATAATTATAATAATAAAGATAAATAATTATATATATTAAGAAAATAATAAAAAACTTAAAAAAATTAATAATAAGAAGAAGAAAACTATATATTAAGATAATATAAAGAAAAAAATAAAATAAATAAAAAATAAAAATAATAAGAATTATTTACTTATTATAGAAAGTATAATCTTAAGAATTAAATAATTTAATAATTTAATAACTTACCAAGGATTATTAAAGTATAAATATAATATTTATTAAATTTATTTAAGATATATATATAAAATAACGAATAAGTTAATTTGGAATTATTAAATAAGGAAATAAATATTAAAATAAAATTATTATAAATTATATTCTTAACGGATAAAAAAATAATGAAAAGAAAGATTAATACTTTAAAGTTATATAAAAAATTATAAATATAAATAAAGGAAAAAGGTATTACGTTAAAGGATATTATTTTAAATAATTAAATACGGCTTAAAATACTTTAAGTATTATAAACGTATAAAGATATCAACGTAAAAGAATTATATAAGATCCTTATAACGGATTTACTTTTATATAAAGTAATATTAAAATTAGGGATTAAACCGTATAAAATTATTATTAAAAAACTATTAAATAATAAGAAGTAATAACTTAAAACGATTATATAATAAGGAATTAAGTTAAATATATATAAAAATATATATAAATAAATAAATAAATAAATATATAAAATATATTCCTTATATTTATAAAGAAAAAAGGTAAAGTTAAATTATAATTTATATTTAATTATTATTTTATATATAAAGTATTATCTATATTTTATATAAAGCTGGCAGAAAAAATATATAGTTTACTAAGAATTTTATTATATAAAACTTTCTTTTAAACGGATATAAAATATAGATATTAAATAATTAAAATATACTTTAACGATTAATATTATTTTACTTTTAACGTATTAAATATTAAATAATTATAGTATATAAAAATACCTTAAAGAATATATACGTTTTTATTTATTTTTATTAAACTTATAAATATTATATTAAAAGTTATCTTTAAATTAAACCCAAAGTTATCCTTCTTTATTCTTAAAGGGGAGTATAACTTTATTAACTTGGCTTTTTACCTTAATAATATTTTTAAAGTATATAAAATATAAAAAGAATAATTTATTTTTTTAAGAAATTATTTCTTTCTGTAAATTCTATAATTAAAGTTAAAGTTATTATTTAATAAGTTAAAAATTAATATAATAAAAATTAAAGTATTAAAAGAAAATTATAAGGTAAAAGGATATATATGAATTAAACTTAAAAAGTACAAAAAGATACTTAATTGGCCCGTACCGTAAAATATAAGAAACGTTAAAGAATTCTTAGGCATTATTAATATAATAAAAAAATAAATTAAAAACTTTATAAAGATAACTTACTTATTTACCCATTTAATTAATAATATAAAGTAAAGATAAGAAGAGTTAAAGGATATATCGTTTTAACTTATACGAAATATAATAACAAGGGTTAAAGCTTTATTTAAATAGGACTTTAAAATATTAATCTATATATATACCGATATTTTAAGATATAAAGCCGGATATTATATTATTTAAATTTAAGACGGTTATATTATCCTACTTATTTATAATTTATATACGATAAATAAAGTAAAGCGTAATTATAATACTTATAAGCGAAAATTAATAATTATTATTACGTTTAAAAAAAGTTCTTTTATATATTAAATATAAAAAAAGTTTTAATTATATATATAGATTATAAATTACTTATAGGGTTTATAAATATAAATTATTATAAAGATATCTTTATAAGGTAAATAAATAAGTTAAAAAGGCCATATATTAAAATTAAATATATTAAAAGAGAAATTAATAAAACGGCGGATAGCTTATTAAAGATATTATTTAATAACCCAGATTACGTATTTAATAAAATAATAAAGAAAATAGCCTTTAAGGTATAAAAGAATAAGAATAATACGGTATAATTCTAAAAAAGTAATAAAAAAGGATATTATATTATATTAAAGGAGCTCTTTAAAAAAGCAAAGAAAAATAAAATTAACGTTTATAATAATATATAAATTACGATATAATAATTAAAGGGTTAATTAACTTAAAACGCGGAAGGAAAGTTAATAAAGAAAAGCATAAATAAAAGGAAGAAAGTAAATATAAAAGAATTATAATTATAAAGGTTAATTAATAATAAATTAATACGGATATATAGTGTGAAATTAAATAATAATTACGAGATAAAATATATATAAATCGATTATAAGTTTACGGAATTATTAAAATTTAAAAAATTATTCTATTATAAAAACAATAATTAATATATTAATATTATTAAATATCTTAAAATAAAAATAAAGCTAAAAAAGAAGAATATAATCTAATGAATTAAATTTAATAAGTAATTTATGAATTATAAGTTTAATTCAATTATTAATAAGTTATTTTACCGATATAGGAAGTATTAAATAATATATTTAATAAAGGAAAAGATAATATAAATACTTAAGGAAATTTATAATAATACGGGATATTTCTTATTAAAAATTATATTAAAGAAATTACGGTATTACTATTAATAGCCGGATATAATAAAAGATATTACGAAATACGTATAAGGGTATTTAACTTATATAAAGTAAATATACGGAAGCCATATAATTCTATTAAGTTTAATTAAGGTAAAAACCCTTTTTAATTTATTTAAAGCGGACTTTATTAACCCTTTTAAATAAGTATAAAAGGGTTTTTAATACGTTTTTAATATAATAGATTATTTTTTATGATTTATATAATTATTCTATACCGTATTAACTAAAATAAAAGATATAATTATTACGTTAAAAAAATATATAAATTATTATTTAAAACCCGTTATAATATATATAAATATCGGGAAGGCATTTATAAGTAAAAGGATAGGAAGCTTTTTCCGATTATATAATATCCAGTTTATCTTTATATTGAATATAATATATAAAATAATAAGTATAATAAAATCTAATAATTAAATCTAATAAAACGTAATAAAGAAAACGTAAACTTAATAAAAGTATAATTAAGTATAAGCGGGAAAATTAACAATATTAAATATTAACTCAAGATATATTAAATATTTAAGGTACGTTTTTATTAATATTTTCTTTAAAATTAAGCTGGATATAATATATGAATGTAATATAATTAAGTTAAAAATCAAAATATATATTATAGAAAAAACAATACCGCTTTTAAAAAAAGCAATATATAAAGCCGTTTAAGGATTTATAATAGATCGGATAAGTATTAAAGAAAAATTATAAAAGAAGTTAAACGTAATAAAAAATCAATAAAAAAAATATTATAATAAAGGAGTATAAGGCTAAAACCTACTGAAAAAAGAATAGCTAATTATATAATAGGATCTTATCTTCAATCTTGGGAAACTTAAGCCTTATTAAGTCGGATTATTTATTATTAAAGGTTTTATAAGAAAATATAAAACTTTATATATATTAAAAAAAACAAAAAAAATTCTTATATTTAACTTATTTTATAAGGATTATTTCAGAATATTTATACCGTATATCGGGTATCTTAAATCCTTTAATAAATTAAAATTAAAGGTAATAAAAAGAATTAGGATCCAGCGGGCGTAAACGGAAAACGTTTTAATCCTTTGGAAACCATTATAATTATAAATAATATAATTTAAGGGGAGGAAATATATATAAATAATATAATATTATTTCCTTTATATTTTTATTTTATTTACTTTTATATTTCGGTATATTAGAAATCTTAAGAAAATATGGATTTAAAAATTAAAAAAAAAGGGGGGAAAAAAAGGAATAAATAACCATTTTAATAAATATAGTTAAAAACAAAAAATTAAAAAAGAAGGGAAGCAGGAATATAATAAGGATTCGGAGGAAATAAGTATAAATAAGGGAATACTAAACCTTTAATTTTTTATTTATAGTCTCTTATTTATTATATTATAAACTATAAAATAATAAAATTATAAAAAGTTATAATTATTTATAATTAAAAATATTTCCTTAAAAAGAAAAAAAAAGTATATTAAAAGCAATATATAAATAAAAATATAATTAAATATTAAGGTTATATATTAAAAAATCTATTTAAAAAGATATTTCTTTTATAAACTATAGGTTTAAATATTAAACCTATTATAAATATTACGTTAAGAATATGGGTAAAATATATTATTAATATATATAAAAAATCCATTTTAAATAACGGGTAATTAAAACTTTAACTATACCCCGAAAATAGGTAACCAAACTTAATATTGTCCTTTATTATAATAACTACGGGGTATAAAACCGTATTAATTATTCTATCTTAAGAGCGAAAAAGGAGGCGGAGCGGGAGGACCGATATATATATAAGGACGTAACTTAAAATAAAAACAACCCGTTATTAAGGAAGCGACCCGACGGGCAAGCCCGGTAATACGACCGAGGGAGTTAATAAAATAACCCGAAAACCGATTAAGGCTCTGATCCGTGGATGGCTATATACGTATTCTTCCGGTAAAATGTATATTAAAATTAAGACCATAATAATATACTTAATAACTTCGGCCCAAAGTTAAAGTTAAGCAATATAAATTAAATATAATAAAATTAAAAATAGTCCGGAATATAAGGTTTATTAACGTCAATAATATAAAGTTAAAAAGGGACGTAAACCTCTCTTTAAAGTATAATTATATTATTTACGGAAATAATTCTGGTTAAAAACGGTTAAAGAGTCATATTTAAATTAAAAACCTTAAAGGCTACTATATATACGGGGATAAAATAAAAGGAGAAGTTTATTAAAAGAAAAATACTTATAGAGATGCGGATAAGGGCTACTATGTACGTATAGTATAAATAACGGACTTAAAAGGAAAGGGAGTTGGTAAAAAAGCCCGGGTAAACTTATTATTTAAACGGAGAATTAATTAATAATTACTTCATATATAAAAGGGAAAAACAACTTATTAAAATTAGGGCCGATAAAACTTAAATTAAAAATATCCTTAATTAAGTTTAAGTTAAATAAACGGTATTACCTTTTTTTAAATAATTATTTATAAAACTCAGTTAAGGAATTAATCTTTAAAAAGGACGGGCTATATTTTATATGAACTTTACTATATTAAACGGGCTTATATAACCGAGATGGTCCTATAATTCCGGCAGGGCCGGACTAACGTATTAATAAAAAGACTACCTAAATTAAAGGAATTACCCAAGTTAATAAGCGAGAAATAAATAATATAAATAACTAGATTAATTAAACGGATAAAGACGGTAAATAACGATTAGGCAAGGATTATTAAAATAAATAAGTAATAAAGCCAAATAATCAAGATTTAGGAATAAACTATAATAATAATAAATAAATATTAAAAGTAGAAAATATAATAAAAAATACTTATTAAAGTTATAACTATTAAGTTAATTATAAATTATAATTAATTATAAAGTATATATAACCTTTTATATTAAACTTACAATTAATATTAAGATTAAATAATATATAACGTATTAAAGAAAAAGCGTTTACTTAAATTATATTCCGATGCTAAAAATCTATAAAAGGGAATTAACGACGGTCAATTAAAAAGCGAATTAATTTATATATACCTGGATAAAAACTATAATTACCCGGCCGGTACTTAAAAATATAATTTAAATAGGCGTTATTTAATAAATTTTTAATACGACGGTAATTAATAAAGGTAAATTAATAACCACCATTAATTTATTAATACCGGGTATACGTTTAAGTACTTCTACGTATATAAAAGGCGTGAACCTAAATATATACCGTAAGAAGCTCCTAAAAGTAAGAAAATTAAAATAAACTAAGGTTAAAAGGGACCGATAGATATAACTTTAAATAGATTATTTAATTGGCATCTAAATAAACCTTAATAACGGTAAAGATATATCTATTTAACTTAATGAAATTAATAATTAGGGTATATTTTTTAAGATATAGGGATATAATAAGGGTAATTTTAATTAATATAATTTAAATTAAAAAATCTGAAAAAACTATAAAAAAGTTAATATAAATATAAAGTAAATAACCGATATTAAAATTATAAATTTATATATACTCTTAGAAGGATAATAATTAGTTAAGTATATAATTAAGTTAGATTTAGGATAAGTCAGTTAAAGTATAAAAGGAATTAAAGATTAAAAAAGTTAAAGAAATAAAAAAATTTAAAAAAGTAAAAAGAAATAAAAAAGGTAAATAAGCGAAAAGGATAAAATAAACGGCCACGTAGTATGATTACTAAGTAAGTAAATAATCAGATATTACCTTTAACGTCCTACTCGTTAATAGAACCGGCTGAAATAAAACTTAATAAAGATAATAAGCAATATTATTACGTTTAAAAGGAACCCCTTTTAATATACCTTTTAGAAATACTTATATCGGGACGATCGTACGTAAGTTATTAAAAGAATACGAAAATGTATTTTATTTATAAATAAATATAACTTTAAAAGTACTTAATATATTAATTAATTAAGGGAAAAGCATATAAATAGATAAGAGTAAATATTAAGGGTTATAATAAAGAATATGCCTTCGGTAAATATTATTAAGTATAGTAATAAGCGTTAAAGGAGTTTATATAAAGGCTAAAGAGTTATTTAAAGACTAATAGATAACCATTTTATTTTTTTCTTTTTTCCTTTACCCTCTTAAGAAGCAATATATAAATAATAATAATTATAATAAATTATTACCCCTTAATTACTTTCTTAATATTAATATAATAAATTAATAAAAAAAATAACATTAATAGACAAGTACGAACTAGGCAGTTACGTATAGTATTATTTTAAATACGTTAATAAAGAAAGACATCGAGATTTATAAAAAAATTTAAATAAAATTTACTTAAACGACTAAGCCTTCTTAAGACGTACTTAAAGTTATATAATAAACCTACTTAAAATATACTTAATAATAACGGGATTAAAAGAGATATTAGAAATATATGAATAAAGAAATAAGGTAAAAAATAATCGATTATAAGGTCTTATCCTTATAAAGGGCGGTATTTATAATTTTTTAACGAACGGAGTAAAACGCGTTATACCCTTATACGGATTAAACGTATTATACTTAAAGAAGATATAAATATAGGCAGCCCGAACCCTAAGATAAATAAACGTAAAATACCGAGGTTATCGTTATTAATAAGTTAGAATAATAGAATTAAAGGGTTACTTCTAAGAAAATTAAATCTTAATATACTTATTTATTATTATTAAGTAAGATTTAAGAATAAGGTTATAAAAAAGGTAAATAAATATATATATAAATAGCGTTAAAGGATAAGAAATACCTATTAATAATACGTAATATTAAAAAAACAAATTTATTATAGAGGGAATAAAGGTAAACTAATACCGTATTAATACCTTTTCGACTTTTATACTTATAATAATTTAAATTATTAAAAAGATATTATAAGAGGTATATATATAATTAAAATATATATAAATAAGTATAATATAATCTAAAGTATAATAATATTAAAGGTAATATTTCGTTATAAAGGGAGTTAAAAAGGGGGAAAGCATAAAAGATATTAAACTTGTGGATAAATATATAAAAGAATAAAAACATTAAAAAGGCTAATTAAGGGTGGAATCAATTCATATATACTTTAAAAGGAGAAGGGATAACGGATTATTATAGTAAGCATCTTATACCTTACCAACTTATATAAAGGCTGCGGCCTATCTTCAATTGCACTCCATTATTACCTGCTATTTCATCACTTTTACTCTTTCCTTCCTTCCCATCTTTTCTAAATCCTTTTTTAATAATCTTTTTATTTAAAACGTTATTATATATCTTTATTAATATTACGCTTAATATAATAATAAAATATTCTTTTATACGTTTTAAGGAATTAAGTCTTTTTATTATTGGAAAAAGTTTATAATTAATAATCTTAAACCTTAAGTAAAAAACCGTATTCTTTTTTTTTATATTCTTTAACGTAGCCTCTTTTTCGGTTTTTATAAAACGTAATAAATATATTTTATTTATTTATGGCTTATTAATTTAAGCCTTAAACCTCTTCAAATTTTTTTTCGTTTTTAATAACGTTATATTAAGAAGGAGATTTTTACTTTATAATTTACATACCGCAACAATCTATTTTATTAATAATTCTATTATTACCTTAAAAGCCTTTATTAATTATAATAGGTTTATTTCCGTAACCGCGTTTTTCTCCTTATTATTAAATAAACGGACCGTTATTGTCCTCGTTTTCTTTAATACGATTATTTTCTTTTCCGCTATTTTTTTATTCTTTACCGCGGGTATCCTTTTTATTATTTTTATTACTTAACTTTTTCTCGCTTAAGGGGCTACCGCCTTTATACCCTCGTTTTATACTTTTAACCTTAAACCGTTATTTTTACCCTTTACTAACGCTTTCACTCCCGCCCCTTAAGAACCCCGTAAATGCTCCGTTTCCTTTAATTTTACCTTTATTTTTATATAAAAGTCCCTTATGTTTTTTAATTTAATTTATAGTATTAATTAAGTCTTTAACATAATATCCTTTTACTTTATTATAAGGAATCCTTTTAAGGTTTTTACCGTTTCCTTTATTGTTTTTTTGCCTTTATTTATTAAGTAATATATTGTTTCCGCTTTTTATTTTTAGTCCTTTAAAATTCCATTTTCCTTATTAATTTTATTTCTTTTTTATATATTTTTAATAGTATTTTTACCGCGGTTTTCCCGCCTTTTCCCCTTATTTATACCCTTTATTATTAATGTTATACCGGCCTTTTTACCCCCTTATTTACTTATTATTTCCGTATTATTATTACGTATTTTATACGCTTTAATATATATATTTTACTGATTTTAATTCTTTTATTTACTTTAAGCGTTATCCGGCTTATTATTATTATATTATTTATACGTATCGTTACCGTTTCTATTAATGTAGGTTATTTACCCGTTTACCACCTTATTCTTAACCATTACGCCACTTCCATTTATCGTACTTAATATATTTCCTTCACTGTTACTAGAGCTATACGTATACGCATCGTTTTGGACCTCTGGGGTCCCTTTGTTCGTCGCCATTTTCATAGATCTCCCTTCGTAAAATGATCCCGGCTTTATTATAATTTTACTTAAATTTATTATAATTATTATATCGTATAACTTTGGGCTCTTAATTTTATAAATAAAATTATACTTATACGGCGTAAATTAAGCTTTATAAGTTTTTACTTTTTAAAAATAAACTTTATAAGCTTATTTTAATTTTAAATAATTCATATATATAAAGGTATAAAAAATAAAAGGTAAACGTTATTAATAAAGCCTTTAACTTAAACCTTTTATTTTAACTAAATAAACTTTTTAATTAATAAACCGTTAAAAAATAAAAATAGTATAAAGGAAATAAGTAATTTTTAAGGAATCTTTATTATAGCGGACTTTATTAAGTTTATTTTTTATTTTAAATTAATTAACGTAACTTAATTACTTAAGAAACTCTTTATTTACTTAATTAAGAAGGATAATATCCTTTTTTTCCTTAAGTTATATAATAACCTTTAATAATTTACTTTATTAAAAATATTTATAATATTAAAAAAAAGAAGACTTATAATATATTTCTTCCTATAACCTTATATTATATATATACCGTTAATTAATTCTTTAAGGGCTATTTTTATTAACCAACCTTTTTTATTTTTATTTATTGATTAAGAAGAAGTCCGTAATTTTCTATATAATTATTAAGGATCTTTATTATTACCGTTTTTAAGGTCTTCCTTAATATATAAAAGAATATAATAGGTTTATAAGATTTTACCTTAAAGTAATCTAACTTAATAAGCTTTTTAAAGATAATTATTTTTATTTTTTAAACTTACGTAAGTGGTAATTAATATTAAAATATATTTAAAAGAGGTAAATAAAACCCTCTTAAACGGTAAAATTATTATTAATAAAAATCTATTAAGAATTTTATTTAATTTCGGGACTTTATCCTTTTTTAATATATTAATCGCTTTAATTATTATATTTTATATTATTATTTTATTTATTATATTTTATATTATTATTTTATTTATTAATACGGGGTCAGAGTACGTAACGTTATTAATTTTATTTAAATTAACTTTTAACGGAGGGGGGGGAAATATTCCCTTAAAAGTTTTGATTTTACCGTTAAAAATATTAATTAATATATTATTAAGTCTTTTAAAAGGTAGGAGTTTAAAAATAAACTTTAGTTTTTTATTTTATTCCTTATTATATTTTATTAATTTTTAAATACTATAAAATAAAACCGTTAAGTTATATATTATAAATTAAAAGAATATTTACTTAATTTTCTTAATAGTCTTCTTCTTTTTTTCTTAAGTAATTTTTAATTAATTAAGTATTTCGTGATTTTTATATTTAAAAGTTTATTTAATTAACTTTTTTACCTTTATAATCGCGGTTATATATCCTTTATTTTAATAGGTTTTAATTCTTTAAGAGGGCTTTATTAACAAGATTATTTTATTAATTATTTCATTTAATACCTTTATTATTTACTTTATAAAAGGTTAATCCGGTCTTTATTATTTAATTAAGGGAGGTCCGCAAATTATATTATTATTTCCTCCGCTTTTATATTAACCTTTATTTCCTTAACCGTTTTTTATACCCTTTTTATTAATAATAATAAAGTCGTATTAACGGTTTAATTTAAAAAATTATTTATATTAATATATAATCTAAATTATATTTTAAGTCCTTTTATAGTTTATATATAATTATTATATTAACGATATTTTCTAAGTTAAACGTTAAATTAATCGTAATCTTAAATCCTTAACCTTTTTATATTATAGTCTTTTTTAACATTAATAACGTAAAATTAGACCGGATAATAATTATTAATAATTTTTTAAATTTAATATAATTAATTATATATTTTTCCTTATTCTATTTAATATAATAAAGATTAAAGTTTCTTATTAAGAAATATTCGCCGGATATAATTATAATATTATTAAGTAATAAGATCGTAAAAGGGTTTTTTTTATTAATCAACGGCGGATTATATGCGTTATAAATATTTAAGTTTCCCTTAATATTTCTTTCTTATATAATTCGGAATATATATAGATTCTTTCCGTAATAAATAACGTTTTAGTTATTTATATTTAGTTTTTTATTTACAAAGAAATATATCCATATTATTTTATTTTTTTAAAAGGTTAAATAAAAATTATTTCTTAAATTAATTAAAAAGCGTACATATAAGTTATATGGTAACTTTTATATTATTATAATATTAATATCCTTTATTTTTTTAAATTTAAATATTAATATTATAACTTTAATTATTTTTTTATATACGTTATATTATATTATCCTTAAAAGTATAAATATATTATACATTAATTTTTATTAAGTTTTTCCCGTTAACTTTTATTTATATAAACGGTTTTTCTTTAAAGTTAAATATTATTTACCTTAATTTTCTTGCTTTAATGGTTATTTTAATCGGGCGGCCGGCCTTAAAGATTAATATCGTTATAAGCTTCCTTTTTTTTATATTATTAATTATTATATTTTATCCTTTTTTATTTAACGGGCTCTATTTATCTGTTAAAATTATTTTTAATTACTTTACCGATTTAAATTTATATATAAATTATAACGTTAAACTTTAATTATTAATTTAATTTCTTTATATTAAGTTTCTTTAATCTTTACCATATACCGTAAGTCCTATACTGAATAATTATTATTCTTATATATTATATATTTCGGCGTATTCTTTATTAAGTTTTTTATTATTAAGTTTACGTATTTATATATATTATACCCTTTAACGTATATTATTGATTGATTGATTGATTGATTGATTTATACTACGGATCTAGTTAAGTTAATTCCGGCGTTCCTTAATACTCGGTTATTTAGCTTTATTAATAACCGTAAAAAACCCGATATCCATAATATTAAGAATAAAAACCGGTATTTACCCAGTTTTTACTTACGTTTTAAGGGTTAAAAGTATTTACGGCCGTTTAAAGAATAAGAATTTATTTATATACCTTTTCCAAGAAAACTTATAATATTACGACTGAATCCATTTAAGGGTTATTTTTAAACTTATTATTCTTCCGTTATTTTACGGGTTTATTTAATATTAAAATTTTAAAATTCCGATTATATTATTAAATATCCTTATTAATACGTATATTATTATTATTTTATTTATATAACTTTACCGACCGATATAATATTACCTTTTATACCGCTCCGGTATTTATAGCCCTTTTAACCTTTTATTAAGTATAGTTTTTCCGCCGTTACTTTTTGCCCCCGGATTAATAACGAGGTTTTTTAATTAAATTTTTAATTACTTTATTTATTTCTTTAGTTAAGTTAAATTATAATAATAAACCCGTAATTATTATAAATTTAACGGCCGCTTTAATACCCTTTTTATTAATAAGTATTTAATAATAATCGTTAATACCTATTTTTTTTAATTAATCCCGGTTTAAGCTCCTTAAATAGTAAATAAAAGATTAATATATATATAATGTCCTGCTTTTATTATTTATACTTATAATTAACGTTAATCCGGTTATTAACATATATAATAAAAAGAAAGTAAATTAAATTATTTTTATTTATCCGGAGTTAAATTATTAATACGTTATTACCTTTCTTTATAATTTTATAACGCCGGAAATACTTATTAATAATCTCGTTCTTATTTAACGTTAAGTATTATTACCCTTTAAAGATTAATTCTTTATATTTACGTTAACGTTTTATTTATTTCCTTATAGTTTATAGGGTAATTATTGTTAATTTCGCTTTTACGGTTTTCTTTTTTTCTATTACTTTTATTTTAAGTAAAAATTTATATACTCTTATATTAATTTCTTAAACGTAAATTAGGTTAAATTTTTTTTTTTAATTTACTTTAATTTAACTTCCGTAAAAGAAATAAATACTACTTTTCTATACCTTTTTCTTTAAGGTTTTTTATAGTTTTAATGAATACGTTCGTTTCCTATTAACGTAATTAAGTTTATACTTTTTTAAGTTTTATTTAAGCGATTATTTAATTTAAAACCAGCTCTATTAATAATATAAACACCTTAAATTCCAATATTAAAATAAAAGTTACTTTATATACTTTACTTATTACTTTTAAATATCGGTTTTAGACCTTTTATAATTATTAAACGGGCTTTTTCCTATATTTAAGCGTGCTTTTAAGTACGTATTAAATGGCTATTACGTATATTATTATAGGTTTTATAACCGTTTAATAAACGGTTCTAATTTTTTATAAAATAACTCCTTACGTTAACGCCGTAAAATAAATAAGGCCCCTTTCCTATAAAATTATCTTTTTTTGGACCTTTCTTATGTAATTTTTTTAATCTAGTTTCCTATTAATTTATAAATTAAATATCTTAATATTAACTTCCGGTTTTATTATTATATTATTTAAGTCCATTATAGTTATTATATCGTATAACTTTAAGCTCTTTATTATATAAATAAGCTTATACTTATATAGGGCGAATTAAACTTTATATATTTTTATTTATTATAAGTAGACTTTATAAGTTTATTTTAACTTTAAATAATTCATATAAATAAATATATTATAAACTAAAAAATAAATATTATTAATAAAGCTTTTTACTTAAATTTTTTATTTTAATTTTATTAAGTCATTAATAAACGGACTATTAAAGAATAAAAATAAGATTAAAAAAATAAATAATCCTTGGGGAATATTTATTATTACGGGCCTTATTATACTTATCTTTTATTCTAGGTTAATTAATATCGTTTAATTACTTAAGAAATTTTCTATTTAATTTATAAAAAAAGGTAAAACCCCCTTTTTCCGTAAATTATATAATAACCTTTAATAATTTATTTTATCAAACGCCTTTATAATATCTAAAGAAAAAAAACTTATAACGTATTTCTTCTTATAACCTTATATTATAAATATATTATTAATTAAGCCTTTAAGAGCCGTCTTTATTAACCGTTTTTTTCTTATTTTTATTTATTAATTAAAAAATAATTTATATTCTTTTACATAATTATTTAAGATTTTTATAATTATTATTTTTAAAGTCTTCCTTAACGTATAAAGGAGTATTATAGGTTTATATAATTTTATTTTTAAGTAATTTAACTTAACCGGCTTCTTAAGGATAATTATCTTAACCTTTTTAAATTTATAAAGGTAATATCTTATATTAAAGTAAACTTAAAATAAATAAATAAAGACCTCTTTAAATAACGACGTTATTATAGATAAAAACTTATTTAATATACCGCTAAGTTTAAGGGCCTTATCCTTCTTCAGTTTATTAATTATTTTAATTATTATTTCCTGGGTTATTATTTTACTTATTATTATTAATTTAAAATATATTATACTATTAATATTTATTAAATTAACTTCCGGTAACGGGGGAAAAAACGCCCTTTTAAGAGTTTTAATCTTAGCGTTAAAGGTATTTATTATTATACCGTTTAATCTTTTTAAAGGTAAAAATTTAAAAATAAATTTAAGTTTTTTACTTTATTCTTTACCGTATTTTATTAACTTCTAAATATTATAAGGGGAAACCGTTAAATTATATATTATAGCCCGGAAATACGTTTACTTAATTTTCCGGATAATTCTCTTTTTTTCTTTTTAAGTTTTTTTTAATTATTAAAGCGTTTTCCGGTTTTTATATTTAATAGTTTATTTTATAAGCGCTTTTACTTTTATAATCGCCTTTATATATTTTTCATTTTAATAAATTTTAACTCTTTAAGACAGCTTTATTATTAAGATTATAACGTTAATTACTTTATTTAAAGTTTTTATTATTTATTTTATAAAATAGTTAATTTATTTTTTATTATTAAACCGGGAAAGCTTTATTTGTTAAAATATTACTTTTATTATTTTTATAAATACTTTAGCTTTTTTAACCGTTTTTTATATTTATTTAAACGGTAAAGGCGGAGTTACGTTAACGGATTAATTTAAGGTCGTCTATATCGGGACGTAATTTAAACCGTATTTTAAGTCTTTTTAAGGTTTATATATTATAATTAAGTTAATAATATTTTTTAAGCCGAATATTAAATCGATCGTAATCTTAAGTTTACGGTTTTCTTATATAATAGTTTTTTTTAACGTTAATAACGTAAAATTAAACTATATAATAATTATTAATAACTCCTTAAATTTAATATAATTAATTATATAATTATCTTTATTTTATTAAATATAATAAAGATTAAAGTTTTTTATTAAGAGATACTTATTAAGTATAATTATAATATCCTTAAATAACGGGATCGTAAAAAGTCCCTTTTTATTAATTAATAATAAATTATACGTATTATAAATATTTAAATTATTTTTAATATTCTTTTTTTATATAATCCGGAATATATATAGATTCCCTCCGTAATAAATAACATTTTAATTATTTATATTTAACTTCTTATTAATAAAGAAATACGTCTACGTTATCTTATTATCCTTAAAGGTTAAATAGAAATTATCTTCCGGGTTAATTAAAAAGTAAATATATAAACTATATAGCGGCTTTTATATTATTATAATATTAATATCCTTTATTTCTTTAAATTTAAATATTAATATTATAACTTTAATTATTTCTTTACGTACGTTATATTATATTACCCTTAAAAGCGTAAATATATTAAATATTAATGTCCGTTAAGCTTTTTTCGTTAACTTTTATTTATATAAATGGTTTTTCCTTAAGGTTAAGTATTATTTATTTTAATCTTTTCATTATAATAATAATCCCGGTCGGACGGCCGGTTTTAAAGGTTAATATTATTATAAGTTTTTTTTTTTTACGTTATTAATTACCGTACTTTATCCTTCCCCGTTTAATAAGCTTTATTTACGGTTTAAAACCGTTTTTAATTACTTTATCGGTCTAAGTTTATATAAGTTATAGCGTTAAACCTTAATTATTATCTTAATCTCCTTATATTGGGTCTTTTTTACTCTTATTATATATTATAAATTTTACGTTAAATAATTATTATTATTATATATTATATATTTTAACGTATTTTTTATTAAACTTTTTACTATTAAGTTAACGTATTTATACGTATTATATCCTTTAATATATACTACGTACTTCGTATTATTAAGGTATTTTATAATAATATATTTATACCCTTAATATTTAAAGTATTAATAAATATCCATTATTTAATCTTAAGGTCTTATTAATTTAAAAGATTTACTTTTTATTACCTTTTTATTAAAAATATCGTTATATATCTTTATTAACGTTACGCTTAAAATAATTATAAAGTATTTCTTTATATAATTAAAGGCGTTTAATTTCTTTATTATAAAGGAAAAACTATAATTAATAATCTTTAATTTAAAGTAAAAAACCGTATTCTCTTTTTTATCCGCCTTAAGGTAATTTCCTTTCCCTCCCTTATAAATTTTACTAAGTATATCCTATTTACCGTAATAATGAAAAATTACCTTAATATTTTTACCGTTTTATACTTCTTTTTATTAATTTATCCCTTTAATTTCTTTAATTTCTTTTTCACCTTTAATAAGGTTATATTAAAAAAAATATTCCCGCTTTATAGCTTATATATTATAATAATTTATTTTATTAATAGTTTTGCCGTTATTTTAAATACTTTTATTAATTATAATAGGTTTATTTTTACCGTTATATTTTTCTTTTCTTTACTTAATAATTATACGGTTATTATCCTCGTTTTCCTTAATACCGCCGTTTTCTCCCCCGTTTTTACCTTTTTTACCGTTAACGTTAACGCCGCCCTTACGGCTTTTATTATTTAGTTTATCCCCGTTTTTTTTTTTAAAGTTTCCCCTATTACTCCTTTATTTTGATTGATTGATTGATTGATTTATACTACGGATCTAGCTAAGCTAATTCTGGCGTTCCTTAATACTCGGCTATTTAGCCTTACTGGTAACCGTAAAAAACCCGATATCTATAACGTTAGGAATAAAAACCGGTATTTACCCAGCCTTTACTTATATCTTAAGGGTTAAGAGTATTTACGGCCGTTTAAAGAATAAGAATTTATTCATATGCCTTTTCTAAGAAAACCTATAATACTACGACTAAATCCACTTAAGGGTTACCCTTAAATCTATTGTTCTTCCGTCACCTTACGGGTTTATCCAATGCTAAAATTTCAAAATTCCGATTACACCACTGAATATCCTCACCGACACGTATGCTATTGCCACCTCCTCCTTTATTTTATACGTATCCTTTTTATCTCCTTTTATTTTTATCCGCCGGTATTTTTATTACCGCCCCTTAAGCTCTATATAGCCTTTTTAACTTCCTTAAACCTCTTTTTATATTTACGTAAAAGTTTCTTACTCCCCGTAGCCTAATTTATAGTATCGGTTAAGTTTTTAACGTAATATTCTTTTATATAATTATAAGGAGGCCTTTTAGCGCTTTTATTATTTTTTCCTTTTTTACTTTTCTTTTATATATTTAGCGGTTATTTTTTTTCATAATTTATTCTTATTTATTTAATATCTCTTTATTTTTACTTAACTTATTTTTAATTTATATATATTTAATAAGGTTTTTTACGCCTCCGTTCACCTTTTATTTATCCCTATATACCGTCCTTATCCCTTTTATTTTTTATTTATTATTTTTTATAATAATATTTTTACGCGTTATACGCGATCTTTTACGTATATCTTATTAATTATAAACTCTTTATTTAATTTAAAGCCTTTCTATCTTGTATTTATTACGTCGTTTATATGACTTATTATTGTTCCTATTAACCTAAGCCGCTTATTTTTCCTCCCCTTTTATTTCCATTATTATTCCACTTCCGCTTATCGTATTTAAGGTATTATCCTTACTATCATTTAAACTATATACGTATGCATCGTTTCTGACCTCTGGGGTCCCGTTGTTCGTCGCCATCTTCTCCAAGCTCCATATAAATATTTTAACGTATATTATATACTTTATATTATTAAGGTATTTTATAATAATATATCCGTACCTTTAATATTTAAAGTGTTAATAAATATTTATTATTTAATTTTATAATTTTATTAATTTAAGGAACCTTTTCTTTATTACCTTTTTATTAAGGATATTATTATATATTCTTATTAATATTATACTTAAGATAACTATAAAATACTTTTTTATCCAATTAAAAATATTTAACCTTTTTATTACGGAAAAAAGACTATAATTAACGATTTTTAACCCGGGATAAAGGATTATATTCTCTTTTTTTATTTATCTTAAGGTAATTTCCCTTTTTTTTTTTTCTTTATAAATTTTATTAAATATATCCCGTTTACCGCGATAAAATGATTATCTTAACATTTTTATCGTTTTATATTTTTTTTATTAATTTATCCTTTTAACTTTTTAAGCCTTTTTTTCGTTTTTAATAAGATTATATTAAGGAGAATATTCTTGCTTTATAGTTTATATATTATAATAATCTGCTTTATTAATAACTCCCCCGTTATTTTAAAATATTTTTATTAATTATAAAAAATTCGCTTTTATAATTATATTCCTTTTTTTTTTACTTAATAATTATATAGTTATTATCTTTGTTTTTTTCGATATTACCGTTTTCTTTTTAATTCTTATTTCTTTTATTATTAATATAAATATTACTTTTATAGCTTTTATTATTTAACTTACTTTTATTTTTATCCATAAAGCTTTTCCCGTCGCTCCCTTATTTTATATATAACCTTTTTAATTCTTTTCACTTTTTTTCGTTAATACCCTTATTACCGTTTTTTAAGCTTTACGTAATTTCTTTAAATCCTTTAATCCCGCTTTTATTTTTATATAAAAATCTTTTATTTTTTATAGCTTAATTTATAATATTAATTAAGTTTTTAATATAATATTTTTTTATATAATTATAAGGAGGTTTTCTAACGTTCTTACCGTTTCTTCCTTTATCATATTTTCTCCACGCGTTTAACGGTTACCTTTTTTTATAACCTATCCTTAATTACCCGATATTCCTTTATCCTTACCCGGTTTTTTCTTAATTTATATATATTTAATAAAGCTTTTTCCGCCCCCGCTTATTTTTTATCCGTTACCACGTATTATCCTTATTTCCTTTATCCTTTATTTATTTTTTATTACTATATTACCTTTATGCGTTATACGGATCCTTTTATATGTATCTCGTTAATTATAAACTTCTTATTCGATTTAAGAGTTCTTTATTATATAGTTATCGCGTTATCCATATGAATTATTATTATTTCCGTTAATAAAAGCCGTTTACCCTTTTACCACTTTTACCTTTATTATTACTCCGCTTCCGCTTATCGTACTTAAAGTATTTACCTTACTATTACTTAAGCTATATACGTTATATACGTATGTATCGTTTTAAACCTCTGGGGTCCCGTTGTTTATCGCTATCCTCCTCTTAAGTAATTATTATAAAATACTTTTTATAAAATAAAATATCCGGGTAACCGTAAGGTTTATAATATCCATAAGCTTATTACTTTAATTTAACCTTATTAATAAAATAAATAAGGTCGCTAAAAACCTTATAAAGAAAACCCGTTACCGGTTAAAAAGGAAAAGGAATGGTAAATATTAATTACGGTAATTATATAAACCGGAGAATATCTTTTATAGAATAATAAACGTTTATTAAAAGTCCTTAAAAAAGACGGCCGTAATAATAAAGTAAGAAAATAATTATAATTATAATAATAATAACGTATATACCGGTAAGGGTATTTATAAATATTATTTAAGATATTAATATAGAACGGACCCGTAAAAAGTTAAAAAAGCCGTAAATTTAAAGGTAATCCTTAAGAAGACTTAATTATAATATTAAAGGTTTTCTTTAAAATAATATATATATAAATAAATTATTATTCTTTAAATAACCGTAAATACTTTTTACCCTTTAAGACGGGAGCAGAGGTTAAATGGATACCGGTTTTTAATCTTAACGTTATAGACGTCAGGTTTTTACGGTTATTAATAAAGCTTAAAGGTCGACTATTAAAGAATACCGAAATTAGCCTAGCTAAATCCGTAGTATAAATCAATTAATCAATTAATATATATAAGGTAAATTATTTATTATTTACGGATTATTATATATTTATAATTAATATATAAATATAAGCTTAAGGCTTTTAATAAATATATTAATTTAGACTTTATGGTTAATTTACCCGTAAATTAACTTTAAATTACCTTTTTAACGTAAAAAGTATATAGATTTATTAATCTTTAAAAAAAAGTAACCAATTATAACGTTATTCATTTATAAAGTTAAATATACGGGATAAATATAAATTATTAAAGAAGATATTTAAAAATAAAAAAAGGATTTATTAAAGTAAATATAACCTAAAAAATCTGGATATATATTTATTATTACGATTTATAATAATAATTAAAAGGTTATCGTATTAATAAAAAACCTAATATATTATATAAGGATAAAGTATATAAGTATTTAATTATATTAATTACGGGAATAATATAAGGTTAATACCGTTAATCTTAAGTATATTTATATTACGGGGTAGGTTATTAACGGATTAATAAAAACCCTATTTATTAAAATTTTTATGTAATTTAAACGAACTTTAAACCTTTAAAAGCCACTATATTAATAATTTAAAGACCGTATGCTTACCGACGGCGGACTTAATAATAAGTTAAGGAATAATTAATAGATAATAAGTAATAACTATATAAAGGAATTAACCACTTAATAACTAGGGAATTAACCACTTAATAACTAGGGAATTAACGACTTAATAACCAGAGTAGCTACGTAGTAAATATGGTAACTAAACTCTTATATAAAAGGATATAACGTTAAGGCTATTAAGGAGTTATTTAGTAAATAAAATTTATAGGCTATATATAAAGTTTAAAGGGGAGTATTAAATATATAAAATCGTTACTTAAGAAATTACGTAACGCGGATCAAATTAAATAAGGCGGACGTATTAAACTCAAATATGATAACGGCATATAACCTTATATATAGTCTCACTTTATATATAGTAATAATTAAGTAACTTATACTGCTTAACCTTAATATAAGGGACCTAAGTATAAAGGGCGCTAATAATAATATTACCTCTTAAAGTATCTCTTTATATATTTATTTTAATTATAATATTATTTAATATAAATATTAATATATAATTACTATTTTATACTTTATACCTTTTTTTTTATGGTTAATTAAGTTATTAAGGTAGCTTTTATATATACTTTTCTTATATAATAATACCTTATAGCTCCAAACGTTTCATATAGGCTCGGATAAAGTGATTTTTAAGGGATATTTAATATAAGTATTATACCCCCGATAAAGAAAGATTGTTTACGGATTAATTTTCAATAATTACGATCTTTAATATAATAAATTCAAGCGGCGTCCTAGACTAATATAATTTATATAAGCTCCTTTAAGTTACGGTTAAGGGTATTAAGGTTATTAATAGCCGATTAAGAACGCTCTTTAAGTAAAACGCGGTGGATCAATAGAAATTAAAGTATAACGTTAATTAACGCATAATAATACTTATTAATACCATTTTAAATAACGTTATTCTAACGAGAAACGTAATCCTTATCTGTATAAACTCCCTTAACGTTTACGGTATACTTTAATGTTAAACTAGCCTTATTAACGTAAGAAAACCGTAGAATCTAAGAATCTTAATTAACGTTTTTTACCTAATATAGTGTTGGAATTATCTGAATTAAAAGAGGCTACGGCCTCGGGGGCTTAATTTGTATTAATAATTATAACTTTTACCTAATTTATTTTTTAATTAACTTATACTTTATAACTCCTCGGAAATAAGCTATAATTATAGATATATTAATAAAAGTCTCTATAAATCTTCTTAATAAACTATAAAGTTACGAAGGTAAAAGATTAAAGCTATTTATAATTCTTCGGAAATAATTTATAATTTTAACTACTATAATAAAGCTCTTTAAAAACAAGTTATAGTTATAGGTACTTTAATATCGGAGCGCTTTAAAATAACGTTATAAATAAATCAAGGATAATTTAGAATATTATAAACTTAATTAAGTTAATACTTCAGTTTATATTAAGCTTAAAAACCCGAGTTTATAGAATATAAAAACTAAATATACCTTATTTATTAATAATTACGGCGTTAAAAGGCAATAGAATATAAAAGTACGCTTATAATTATAAAATATCTTATTATTTTTTTATAGGTAGCTATTAACTTTAAATAAAGTTTTATAATCGATACGACCTCGGGTAAAAAAAATGGAGGAAGAGATAAAAAGGAAAAAGAGATAAAGATGAAGGGGATTTATATATTTTAATAAACGTATGGTTTTAATTTTAATAATAACTACAAGTGTAATTTTCGGTATTAACCCTATAAACGGCTGGTAATAAATTATTTTAATGGTAATATTTATAGTAGGCCTATAATTTTAATAATTAATAACCTTTTACGGCTAATAGGATCGTAAAGTTATTAAGTTATCTTATTATAGCTTAATAGTATATAATATATATTTAATAAGACCGCAATAACTTAATTATAATTATATTGGCTTAGGATATTATAATAAATATTACGATAAATATTATAATAAATATTGCGATAAATAAGCACCCAAGGGTGGATTCCGGGGGGAAGCTTTAAGGTAGATTGCAAGTATAAAGCGTAGGCCATTATTACGAAAGTAATAACCAATAGTAATAACGGTATTTATAAATCTTATAGAAATAACGGTAACGATATTATAATATATTTATTAATTTCATAAATATAATAATAATAAGGACTTATAATAAATATTACAATAAGTATTATAATAAATGTTTAAATTCAGAAACGGTTCCGGGGATAATTTTAAAGTAGCGTATTTTAAAGTTAATAAGTATTTATATTTAAAGGCGTTTTATCTATATCTTATAAGTACCTAATAAAAATTATACTTAAATATTAATTATATTTTAAATTAATATAATAGATAATAAATTATTATATAAAATAGTTATTACTTATTAAATATATTATCTTATAATATTATTATTTATAAAATTAACGATAATCTTTTAGTTTTTATAATTAAAATAACGCGCTTTATTATCTTCATATATATACGAAATACTTTATACTTAAGTATATTCCGTAGACTTTTTAATAAGTATTTAATCTTAATATACGACTATAATAATAATCTTACCTTAAAGGGTGAAAAAACAGAGAGATTAAAGCTTAACTGCCGGTATAATTATATTAATAGTTAATAGATAAATATTATAAAAATAATTATATAGATATTATTAATATTATTCTCGGTTACGTTAATAATATAACTTAAATCCATAAGTAGGATTAAAGTATTTAAATAAGCCTTAAATTATAAGTTTTATAAGAGTATAGGATAAATATTATTATAACATCGATAAATATAATTATAAATTAAAAAAAGAATTAAGAAAAACATATAATCCATTATCTGTCCTTAAGATAAATAATTACCTTTAATATTATATTATTTTACGATTAAATTAATAGAATATTATAAGTATAATTAATATAATAAAGACTTATAAGATAAATAAAATTATTATAATAGAAATGCCTTAAGGATAAATCTTAATATTAAAACGTTTTAAAATAAATAAATAAATAAATAAATAAAAAATATAATATAATATTAATTATTTTCACCCTCTTTATTATCTTTAAACTCTTTCTTGTCTTTATCCTCCTTATAATCTTTATTCTCCTTATTATTTTTACTCTCCTTATTACTTTTACTTTCCTTATTATCTTTAGCTTCCTTATTATTATTTACCCTCCTTGTTATCTTTATTCTGTCTATCTTTATCTTTTTTACCTTACTGAAACCTATAGGGTATAAAATACCTAGTTGATACCTACTTAACGCTTAAAGCGGCTCCAATATACAAGCACCGTTAATTCCGCGTTAAGAAAAAAGCGGTGTTTAACGCGGCGTTAATACGGCGTTAAAGTAACTTAAAAAAAGCGGCGTTAACGCGGCGTTAACTCAGCGTTAAAGTGAATAAAAAAAAGGATATTAACTGAATTACCAGATAATATTACTTTATTTAATTAATTACTTAATCTATTTTTCTATCTATTTATAAGGGTGTAGTTTAGCTACTAACTAATTTGCCGGACATGCGGAATAGCCACTTATCGGCTAAGCGGCTCTTTAGGGGCCGTACGGGGGAGCTTAAAGATTTATATAAGCCAGCTTATTTAAAGGGATCATATACACGTACACCCCCGCGATATACATATACGCCCCCAAATCCCCTACATGTACACCCCTAAATTCCCTGCATATACACCCTTTTTTGGCAGGTATATTCAGTAATTCCGGTAGTATTTCTTAGCATTGCGGAAGACTTTTTTTGTTTTTTTAATAAAGTCCAAATAACGCCCCCTTTAGTCCGGCAGGCCTATTACTTACCATTACTATGGACCTCGTACCCCCATTTAATAATACTCGCTATAAGCGAGGCGGATAACGGGGTTAAACGAATAAGTTAATAATTTTACGTAATAAAACTACCGGCGGAATAACTTTAAGGCTTATTATTATAGCCTTTTAAGTTGCCCGTAATAAAAAGGATATCGTAATTAAGGCTTAAGAAACGAATCTATAAGAATAAAGTAAAGTCAACTTTATTAAAACGTAAATAAAGGGTAATAAATTATTAAGTTAATTATTTTATCGTTTAAGAGCCAGCCGTTAAGAATAAGTTATTATTAATAAACTTAAACTTAAAAGGGAAAGAGCAATTATTTAATAAAAGGCCTAGAAATCGTTATAATCGAGCCCTTTTAATTTAACTTACTTATAATATAAGTAAAATAATAAGGGTAAATGGATCTATATAAATAGCCTTAATATATACTTATTTCTTAATAATTAAACGTCCTTTTACTCTTATCGCGGTCCTCGGCGTATTACCTATTTACGTATTATTACCGGAACTACTTATAATACTTAGTTAATATACCTATTATTACCGTAATAATATACGTGATAATATACGTAAATTCCCTTTAATGTATTATAAATGTCAGGGTTCAGGGGTGTTGGTAACTCAGGAGTAGGCTACCGGGCCTATCCCGGGCCAAGCCCGGGGTTAGTCCGGCACCCAGGAGTGTCACCGACTGGGTATATTAGGGCCTTCGGCCCTTTCACTCCTATACCTTTATACTTTAGTATCTTTAGTTATACGTAATATACCCTTTGCCTTCCAATTACCCCAGAGGGGCTTATATTTTAATATTATATTAAAGTCAATTTATTTACATTTTCATAAGGAATAACGAGGTAAAATAAAGGTTTTTATTAATAATATTTATTAATAACGGATAATAAGCCGATAGTTAAAAACGATATTAAACGGGCGGTAATTACGGTTAAACGTATAGCGATTAATATCCGGACGGGCTATAAGAAAACGTCAATAATTAAGACGGGAGGTTACGATAGCTTTAAATAAATAAATATTAATTCTATTAAACTATATAAAGAATCAATTTAAAAGTTAAGCCTTAATAAAGTAATTTAAAGGCTATAAGTAAAATAAACCTTAAAAAAACTATTATAAATCCAGTTAAGAATAAACTTATAAAAGCCTATAGAATCTTTATTTATTATTTATTTTTTTTTTCCTTAAAACCTTTAATTAAGATATTTAATTTTATATTTATTTTATAATATAGGGTATTTAATACCCGGAAGAAAAAATACTTTAAGGAGTAGTTTATAATATAGAAGAATAATATTAAACCCTATTATAATATAAATTTTATTATTCTACCTTATAATATTACCCTTATAATATAGAATCCGTTTAACGGAAGGGTTAAAAGACCTATCTTTTTCCCTTTTCTTAATCTTTTTTTTTATTTATTTTTATCCTTCCTTAACCTTAATTTATTTTTTACTTATTTTTTATTTATTAAAATTATAAATAATAAACCTTAATAATCCTTTTTATTAAAGGCCTTTACGTTAAAATATAACTTATAAAGCAATTCTTAAGGGGACCCCGATTAATTAATATTATTTATCGAAGATAAAGCCCCTCCTTAATAAAGTAAAAAAGATAAAGACTTAATAGATTACTTAATTACCGGGAACCCGGTTTCCGATAATAATTATAGGGGATATAAAATTATATTACTTATTAACGTCGCTATAAATTAAATGGTATTACCTTAAAAGAATTAATTAAATATACTTTATATTTTATAAAAACCTACGTTTATTTTATTTCTTAATTTATATTATTTAAGAATTTTAAAGAATTCTTAAAATAATTAAACCTTTTACGTTAAGAATATAATATCGGTATATAATATTATAAGGACGTAAATAACGAGGTATAAGTCATTTAAATAGAATTAAACGATATTAAGAGGGATTTATAATTAGAAACGAACCGAATTACCTGCTTATAATAGTAAAATTACGGTAATTCTTTTCCCCCGAAAGACTTAAACCGTTTTAAGGCGTTAGAAATCCGTAATTATAAATTAGAAAATTAAAACATAAACCTTATTATTAAGCTTAAAAATCTTTAACGGAATAATTTAACCCTTTTACCTTATTAATTTATAATATTCTTTATTTTTTATAAAAAGCTTAAGTTAATTAAAATTAAAGATCCTGAACCCTTTATTAAGGAAAACCGTAATTAATACCGTTTCTTTAAATGTTACGTTATTATTAAGTTCCGGATGAATAAAAATTAATACCCCATTATATAAATTTAAATCGATTATATTTTAATATTATTAAGTTTTAAAGTCCTTAAATAATTAAAAATAAAATATAACGATAATATTTTATTAAGCTTCTGAACCTTTAAGGAATTCTAGATATTTTTAAATTAAATTTTTAAAAATATTAATTAAAAAAAAGATTAAATTAATAATTTTTAAGCCTTAAGAATATTAATTAAGAATAAATTTATTATATTTTATTTCGATTTTTCCCGCTTAATTAAAATCTTTAAATATATAAATTTTAAAAGGAACTTAAAAATTATAATTTATGAATTAATTATTTAACTCTTTAACCGGCTTTATGAGAATTTCCTTTAAGGAAGTTATAATTTAAATAGCTTAAACGAGACCCGTATATACCTTAAAAGGATAAACTGTTTCCAACGTTTAGAATATTATTATTAACGAAAAACCTTTAATTTAAATAAAACCCTTATTAAGGAAATTAAGGAAACTATAAGAACCCGTATTATTTCTTTTAAATCCCCCGGCGGAATAAAAAGTTTTAAAGGATCTGGGTTTTAATAAATTATTCCCGTTATCGTAAAGTTAATTTTCCCTTTAAACGTTAAATATTTTACTTATTAAGGGAATTATTTTTAAGCCGATTATTTTAATTATTAACGTAATTAAAATAATATTTAAAAGCGTTCCGTTTAAATTTATTATATTGTTTTTAACTTAAATAAAAAAACTTACCCGTAATTAAAACGGCCAGATCTTTTATACCCTTAAAGATACCTTATTTAATAACTCAGATAAACCGTTATGTTAAGCCAGACGTATGCCTAAAGCTTAAGGGTAGTATGGTAATGTGAAATGTGTATATAGCCTTAATAAATGGTATATTTGGTAAGTAAATTAATTACTAAAGAAGTAGAAGGAAAAGTGGGAAGGACAGGTATTAAGTATTCCTATAGCCCAGTTACGCTAAGGTTATAAGGTAAGTATTAACCTTTATATTATTTCCTATTATAATAGTACCTCTTTTCCTTAATACTTTATCCTTAAAGTTATAACTTTTAATTATGATTTTAAAGTAATTTATTAAAAATCTTTTAAAAAACCTAGTAAAAAAAAAAAGGAAAAAAGTCTATAAGCCCTACGGTACGGATATATAGCGTATTCGCTTAACTCTTAACGTTAATAATATTAATATTACCCGGTAAAAGTCTTTATATTTATAAATAAGAATACTTTAAACTTATAATAATATATATACTTTCTTAAACGCGTATTTTACTTTTTTTATTATATAATAATATTTAAGTTATAACCGATTTACGTTTAAGTTATATAATTATATTAAAATTATTTATTGGTAATTTCTTTTAATTTGCTTAACTTCTGGTTAAACTACCCTTATAATTATTAAATGAATTGCTTACGAGGTTTATTTATATTATATAAATAACGTTTAACGAAAAGTATTATTTATGATATACTTATTATTTTTATAAGCTTTTATATAAGTTATATAATATTAAGGTCAATAAAGAAGGGTTAAGATTAATAAAGTATTCCCGTTATTTAATTAGAAAAACGTTATATAAAATTATATACTTCCGACCTTATTATTTTTACATAATATAACCGTTACGTAAGCTAAATATATATTTAAATCTTACTTAAGTTAAATATTTAAATAAATTATATATTTTTATACCGCCGTTAACTTACTTTAATACTTAAAGAAAATAAAAAATAATATAAAAATATATAAATAAACTTTATTAAATATTATATAAAATTCTTACATTTTTTAATTATTATAAAATTAAAGCTTTTTTAATAAAATATTCTTAAAGTATTAATATTAATTAAATATAAGCGTAATATAATTAATAATATTAATTATATAACTTTTATACTTAAGTAATTAATTAACTTAAGTCGCTTTATCGTAAGCGTATCCTTATTGTAATTTAGACGTTATTAATTACGTTATAGTTCGGGCTTAATTTACTTTAATTTCCGGATTTTAATATAAAGTTTAAGCGATTAATACGTAAGAATCCTTTTTTTAAACGTAACTTATCCATTATAAATACCGGCGGATCGTTTATATAATATATTTTTATTTTATTAATATTTTGTCCGTTTTTAACGTTTATTTTATAAACCCCGCGTTTATTAATTAACTTTAAGTTTTTTTTAATATTTTCCGTAATTTTTCCGATAAGCTTATTATAGCCCGATTTCTTTATATTACGTTAAATTTCTTACGGCCCCTTAACGGGTTATAAACGTTCATACTTAAAAGTATTAATAAGCCTTTAATTATAAGCCATCTTATAAAGTAATAACTTCTTAAGTATATTTACTTTGCGTTATATAATATTATAAACTATTTAATTAATTAAGGTACGTTTTTACCGTAAAGAGATTATAAATTTAGGTACTGGTTTTTATATAGGGTTTAAATAGGTAATAAGTGAATCGCAATAAAAAAGTATAAAGGATAATAAGTTTAAAGGATTATAAGTTAATAGTACTTAATATATATATATAGGTAATAATACTTTTATATTTATATTAAAGTTTATCCTTATAATAAAATTAAATATTTTATATTTAAGTTATATATCTTATGCTTTATACCGTAATTACTTATATTTCTTATTAAATATACTTTATAACTTTTTATATACTTTAAATTTTCTATTAAAATTTATTTATTATAAATAGTTAAAAACTTTTTCTATTTAATCTTATAATATAATTCCTAATTAATTTCGTTATAATTAAGTAATCTTTTAATTTCTTATTTTAATTTATTATCGATAAAATCCGATAATAAATAATTATTTTTAACCTTAAGTCGCTTTTTATACAGTTTAAATAAGGATACGTAAAATATATTATATATTTTATAGGTAAGTAATAAAGTTAAGCGGTATACTTAATATCCGATTAATTTAAGAACCGTAAACGGGCTAATAAGTTTATATAAGAATTTTTTATTTAAGGCTTCCGATAAAGGCTTATTAATTATAATATTATTACTTATAAAATAAATAAAGTTTATAATCTTTAATATTAAAGCTTAATTATTTTAATTCTTATAATAATATATCTTAAGGTAATACTCCAGAATTTAATTTTACCGTTCCGTTTAATTATCCGTTTAAAAATAGAAAAAAATACTTAATTTATAGAGTATATATATTATATTATATATCTCGGATTAATAAGAATTTATAAAAAGTAAGCCCTAATTAATTATAATACCCTCGGGAGCCTTATATTCTTAAAATATATATTAAAAAAAAAGTTTAATTAATTTAGAAATAATAATTTTTTAATTATAAAAAGTAATTTTAATTTCTTAATTAAACGATTAACTATAATTAGGATTATATTATATACGTAACCTTATTACTTATTAAATAATAAATTTATAATAAAATTTATAATAATTTCTTAAAAAAATATAACGGTATTAATAAATTACTTAATTTATTATAGGGCTTATATTTAAAAGCTTTAACTCTTTAATAAATATTATATAAATTAATATATAATTTAATAATTATATTTATATTTTCTTAAATATAAAATTTATTAAAGATTTCTTTAATACGATTACTTTTAAAGTATTTTAAAACGGGATCGTTATAATATCGTTTTAGTAATTTTTTCATACGGCCTCTTTAATAAAAATATATAAGCGCTTATTATATTTTAAAAGACCGGTTAAGTCAAATATTTATTTATTAATTCTTTTAAATACCTTATTTATAAGCTTAACGTTTTTACGGTTTAAAATAAAGGTATCTTTAATTTAAAGCGCTTTAATAAGTTTTATTATAAATTTAATTTTAAGATTATATACCGTTTTATACGTTATTATAACTTAAATAACGGTACGTAGAACAAACTATTTATAATTAATAATCTTAATAATAAAATTAAGTTATTCCTTAATTATATTACGAATATATATAGCCTATATACCCGTAATATTACCCTTTTTAAAGTTTAAGGGTCCTTATATTTTATATAATATACCGATCTTAAGTACGTTTTTTAAATAACGTTAATTATTAAATTCTGAATTATTTCCTTTAAAAAAAGAATAATTATTAATGATTTATATACGTTATTCTTACGTTTTTATACCGTTTTATTTTAATTAATTAAGGCTTATTTATAGATTTTTAAGATCTTTTAGAATATAAAGTTAATTAAACCCTTTATAATTGTTAACTTCTTTTATAACGTAAATAATAACTTTAATATTAATATATTAATAAATATATAATTAAATCGTCGGTTAAACGTATCCGCCAGGTTAGAAATACCCGATTAGTACTTAATAATAAAGTTAAATAAGGTTAGCTTTATTATTTATCGTATTTATTTACCGTTTAAAGTAATAACCCTTATAAAACCTCTTAAATTATTATAGTCGGTTAATACCTTAATTATATAGAAATTACCCTTAAGGTAATAACGTTATTACTTAAAAGCTATAATAATTATTAATAATTCTTAATTATAAGTTTTATAATTACGTTCCGCGTTTATTATTTTACGGGATTAAAAAGCAATAAATCATTATTATTTATTTTAATATAATTAAAATAAAATACTTATAAAACCGAAGTTAAACGTATTTATTTTAATTTTAATTTAAAGGCTTAAATTAAAGTAACGTAAAATCGGGATATTAAAGAACGTTTTACGTAGCTCTTTAAACGCTCGTTCTATTATTAAAGATTACGTAAACGGACTATACTTTATACCCTTTATATTCCCTTTTAATAACTCCGTTAAAGGAGCCATTTTTACGGAATAATAATAAATAAAATACTTAAAGAAATTAATAAAATTAAGGAAGACCTATACGTTATAAAAGGACTTAAACTTAAGTTATAATATAATTATATTTACTTTATTTTTATTTATTATTATACTTATAATTAATATTATAAATCTTAAAAATTCTATTTTAATAATAAAAAACTTATATTTCTTAAAACTTATAAAAAATTTAAACTTTTAAAGCCGCTTTAAAACGTATTTTATATACGTTAAATATTCATTTTTAATACGTAAAAAGATTAAAATATTATTTAGGTATATAACGTAAAATTTATTAATAATATTAATTAATAACTTATTAATATAAGTTTAAAAAGTTATTAATATGTTTATTAACTTAAATGATATAATTATATACTTAAAGTAACTATAACGTATCCGGAACGTAATCTTTTATTTATTATCCGCTTTAATCTATATATAGTAATAAATATCCTTAAAATTAAGTTTTATAAACCTTTTTACTCTATAGAGTTAATTTAAAGTTTTATTAATTAAAAATAAAGGGTAATAATTCTTAACTATTACCTTATTTAGCCCCCGGTAATCCACGTAAAGGCGTAAACCCCTTTCCTTCTTAAATATAAAAAGGATCGGTAAACCTATAGGATTAATAAAATACTATATCCACCTTTTCGTTAATACTTTATTTAAATAAACTTAAAAAGTTATTAACTCTATATTAAATAAATTATATAAAGGTTTATACGGCGGTTTAACGGTAATTTCGATTATATAATTATATCCTATATATACGGGGAGTTTACCGGCTTTTTCTATTAAAAAGACGTCCGTATATTCAGATAGCTCGGTTAATAGGGACGGTTCTTTTATAGTTGGGTTACGGTTCGTATAACTTTTAACCGCTTTTAAGTTAGTTTAACTCTTAGGTAACGGGTTTATAATTATTAAGGCATATATTATTAATTTTTTTTTTAATATTACCGTAAATATATATAGCTTATTAATTTAAAAAGCTTACTTATTAACTTTAAAGTATTAATTTTTTTCCTTAAAATTTAATTTAATTCTTAAATTAATTAAACCTGGTATTTTTAAGGTTATTAACGGGCCCTATTTATTTATCGCGTATATAATAGTTTTTATTATTCCCGGTTACCCTTAATTATTACGTATATAAAGCTTTAATAAGTAAACGCCGTAATAAAATATATTATTATTATTTATTTAAATGGACTTTAATAAGGCTACGTTTTAAATACGAAGTAAATCTTTTTTTATTATAAAGTTCTAATTAATTATATTAATCTTTACCCCCGTATTAAGATGGATTTTTATACTTTTTTTCTTAATATTATTAAGGAATATTTAATTTTTATTAATAATAGCCTTTTCCGAGATTAATAATTATAACTTCCGTGTTTTAACGGAGCTTTTATTATAAGGTTAACGTTTCCCGAATTGTTTTCTTTCTTTACGTATAAAGCGGATTTAATAGTTTTCCGTTCCTTCTTAAGTAACGGATAACTTGGTTTTTTATACCCCTTTATTTAATAATAGTAATACGTTATATCGGAAAGATCCATTTATTAACTTTATAAAGAGCTTTAATTTAACGGCCGACTTATAAAGGGTTTAAATTTTTTCCTTAAAGATTTATTCTTAATAATTTTCTTCTTATTTTTCTTTTATAAGGAGTAAACGGTTATATTATTAAATTTAAAACGACTTATATACGTAATAATTTTATTATATATAAAGGGAACCCCGTTTAACGCTTATATTATTATATAGTATAATCGCTTTTTAAATTTATAAAATAAATAAATAGCTTATTATTCTTTTATATATTTTAAGAGTTAATTTTTTAAGGATATTATTTATATATTAAAGTTATAAACCGATTACTTTTTATTTTATTTTAAACTTATATATTAAAACTAAACTTTTATCTTTTTATTAAGAAAGTTTAATATTAAGGAATTTAGGAATTTAATAAATCTTTTTAAGTTAACGTAAAATTAAGTTTAAACTTATATTTATAATACGTTTATAAGCCCTTAATTTTACCTTTTAAGGAAAGTAAAGCCTATATGATACGGACGTAATCCGTATTATAATCGGAGTTTAAGGAAAAAGCCGTAAAAGCATCTTTAACTTATTCTTAAAGCTCCTTAATACTTTTATTCTTATATTTAAGGAATATAAAAACCTTAATATAATTATAGGATTTTTTCTTTAAACTCTTAATTTAAGCTTTATTTACGGTTTATTTATAAATATCCGGTAATACGGACTTATAATTAATAACGATCAGATAAAGCGTTTTAGCCCGTATTATATAATTTAATAATGATTTACGTATATTTTAAAAGTTTACGGAACGAGTTTCCGATACTTATTTATTTAAATAAGTAAACCGTTTATAAAGTTTCGCTTTATAAAGTTCGGCTTAATAAATTATTTCGTTTAACTCCTTTTCCTTTTATATAACGGTAATATAAAAGCCTTATTTTTCCTTATTATAATATATATTTATAAAAGATATTTATTTTAAAGGAAGAAGGTTTTACTCCGGGGGAATAAATATAACGGACTTAAATTGTTATTTTTAACGTTTTTACTCTTAAAAGGGTTTAATACGGACTTAAACCGTACCCGTCTTTATTTATAAAAAGGAAACGTAACGGATTTAGATCGGGATCTTTAACGTTAACCTTTATTATTAATAATTATAAACTCCGATTCAGATAAAAACCTAAAAAAGATTTCTTAAATCCAAAGGATAAAAAATACGGTACCTTCCTTTTTAAGTTAAGTTCTTTAACGTAAAATATTAGGATTTATTATACCGATAAATACGGCTTAAATACGGGAAATATACAGTTTTCTCCCCTTTTAATTATGCGCGCGATTTAACATTTCGGATTATTACCCTTTAAAAAGGTTAATAGTAATTAAAATATTAAGTTAGATATATACTTAAAGCTTAAAAGTAATATAATAATATAAAATATATATATAGCCTTAATAAATAATATATTTAATAAATAAATTAATTATTAAAAAAGTAAAAGGAAAAGTGGGAAGGACAGGTATTAAGTATTCCTGTGGCCCAGCTACGCTAGGGTCACGAGGTAAGTACTAACCCCTATGTTGTTTCCTACCATAACACGTTAATAAAAGATTAAACTCTATAGAAGTTATTATAAAGGATAAAAACGTATATTATTTTTAAATTTTAGTAATTAAGTATAGTAAAAGCAATAAAAACCCCTTTAATATTTAAGATAATAAACCTTGGATTATTAATAAGTTTATAAGTTACGGAAATTAATACTTTCTTTTATCCTTCTTAATTAATTTAAACGTTACCGGTTATTATTTTATTAATAAACGAATTATCTTATAAATTTACGTAATATTTTAAATTTCTTTTTTAACCCTCTTCCGACCCAAGTTTATTTAAAATTATAAAAGTAAATATTTACGGCTTATTATTTATATAATTTATCCCCGGATAATTATAAAAGGTTACTTAAAAAGCTAGTTTTTTATATTTATTACCCGGCTTAAGATATATAATATAATCCTTAAAAAACCTTAAATAAAACGGTATTACGTATTTATTTACTTTATAATTAATAAAATCTTCTTTATATTAAATTAATATAATTATAACGGGGTTAATTATTAAAACGTAAAGTTTATTCCGGAATTCCTTTAGACTATAACCTTAACTTATTAAGCCTTAAATATACTCTTAAAAAATAAGAAATTAAAGTTATTAAAGCCCCGGAAAAAAAAAGAGGAAACCATTAAATAATCTTCCCCTTTTAAAACTTATTAAGGAAAAAAGGCTTTTTTTAATTAAAGTTATTAATATAGCGGCCTTCTATATTATTATAAGGACTTAAAAGGAAAAAGGGATTTAAACTTTTTATACTTTAATAATAAACTTAATTAATTACCTGGATTTCCTTAATAATACCTTAATTAATATTTCCGCTATAATAATTTATAAAGATAACTTCGTAGAGAAAACGGCCCTTATAAAGGAGATTACGGTTAAATTTCCAGCGGAATATTACGATTTTAAGGATATTTTTAATTACGTAATAATAAATAAACTACCCCCGTACCGGGATTATAATTATAAAATTAACTTAACCTCGGAGGGGATTCTTTTTTAAAGTCGTATTTATCCGTTTTTAAATTATAAGCTTTAAAAATTAAAGGAATATATTATTAAGAACTTAAAAAAAGATTTATTAAGCTTAATAAAGCTTTTTATAAATCCCTTATCCTTTTTATTTTTAAGTTTAATGGCGACTTACGACTATACGTAAATTACCGTAATATTAACGTTATTATTAAAAGGAATTAATATTTTATTCTTTTAATAAAAAAGGTATTATCCCGAATTACCGGTTATAAATAAATTACCCGTTTAAATATTATTACGGCCTTTAATAAACTCTATATATACCTGGAGAATAAAAACTTTACGATGTTCGTTATTTCGTTAAGCGCCTTTAAGTATAAAGTTATACTTTTCGGCTTAATTAATAGCCCCACTTTATATTAATAATATATAAATAAAATTTTATTTAAAAATTTAAATATTTTTATTTAAGCTTACTTAAATAATATTATTATTTATAGCGTTATTAAGAAAAAGTATATTTAATATATATGCTTAATATTAAAACGCTTATATAACGCCGGCTTATAAATAGATATCCGGAAATATAAATTCGGAGTTTAATAAATTAAGTTTTTAAGTCTTATCCTTATTATTAATAAGTTAAAAGTAAACCTTAATAAAGTAAATAAGATTAAAAATTGGCCGGTCCTTATTAACCTGAAAGCCCTTTAAGGATTTATTAACTTCTATAATTTTTATTAAAGATTTATTCCTTAATTTTTTAAAATAATAAAACCTTTTTTAAAACTTATTAAAAAGGAAACCTTATTTATATAATCCCCGGAGTATTAAAAGGTTTATATAATACTTAAAAAGGCTTTTATTACGGTCCCTATACTGACTTATTATAATCCCGATAAAGAAACGATTCTTAAGATTAACTTTTTAAATTACGTTTCCGATAATATTCTTTCTTAATATAATAAGGTTAAAAAGTTATACTTAATAACTTATTATTTTAAGAGTATATTACTGATTAAATATAATTATAATATTTATAATAAGGAGTTTTTCGTTATTATTAAATATTTAAAGAATTAACGGTTAAAATTAAAAATAATAAAAAGTTTTTTTATATTTTTAGCAATAATTAAGCCTTAAAATACTTTATTAAGAATTAAAAGCTTATGAAATGTTAAATAAAATACCTTAATATTTTTTCTGAGTTTAATTTTAAGGTTATTTATTACCCGGGTAAATAAAATAATAAGGTTAACGCTTTTATTTGGATACTTAATTATCGATTTTAAGGCGATAACGATAATAAAGTTAAAGATTAATTTTAAACCGTTTTATTCCTTAAGTACTTTAAAATCTTAATTTTAAATAAGGGGGAAAAAATACCGGTATTAGCTTATTTAATCCTTAAAGAACTTGGGTTTTATAAGTAAATTTATAAAGTTAACCGTACCGATAAAGGTTTAACGGAGTTTAAGAAAGTAATTACGGAGGACGGATTATTTAATTTTAAAGGCGTACCTTTAATCCGTATTAAGGTTTAGTCCGATATTTTTATTAATAAAGGTAAATTATAGGTATTAATACCGTTTATTATAAAAGTCTTAAAGTATACTTATAATAAATTAATTAATAAATACCCCGGCCGGGATTATATAATTAAACTTATCTCTTAATACTTCTTTTAACTTACTTTATAGGATAATATTAATTATTATATTTTAAATTACGATATTTATTTTTAATTTAAAGTTTTATAATAAAAGCCTATAAGATTATTTTATTAATTAAAAATCTTAAAATAAAGATAAATTAATTTTTTAGTTAATTTTATTACCGGATTATTTAAATATAAGGATATAAACGTTATCCTTATTATAATTTATATATTATTTAAAGGTTAATATTATATTTTTTATTACGTTAAAGAAAAAGGGATTTCCGTTAAAAAGATAACCTGGTTCTTTATTAAAGAAATATTTAAGTATTATAGTTTTCCGGATAATATTATTTTAAATTACGGTCCGTAATTTATTAATAAAATACAACGTTCTTTATTATATTAACTTAAAATTAACCCTTGGATTTTAATTCCTTATTACGTTAAAAGTAATAATTAAATTAAAAGAATAAATTAAAAAATAAAATAGGGACTCCGGATTTACGTAAATTACTTATAAAACGATTAAGTACGGTAACTATTTATAATAGAATTTACGGACAATAATAACTTAAATCGATTAATTAAAATAATACTTTTTACCTTAATAAGGGCTTTTATTTAAGGATATTATTTAATCCCGATAATATTAAATATATTACCGCCCGTAAATAACTTTAAATTAAAGAAGTTACTAATATTATTAAAATTATATAAGAAATTCTTAATATAATATATTTTAATTTAAATAAAACTTATAATAATATATTTAAATAAGTTAACTATTAATATCGGAATATAAAGTTTAAAATAAATAATAAGGTTTACTTAAATATTAAGTATTTAATAATTAATCGGTTTAATAAAAAGTTAAATTATAAATACTTAAATCCTTATATTATCCTTAAATAATATTATTCCTCTTATAAATTAAACGTTTTAAATATTTTCCGGGCTTATTTTACCTTTTATATAAGCGATTTAATCTATGTCCCAATTAAAAAGAAATTATTATTATTAAGATAGGTTAATTTACTTTTTAAACTTATTATCGTAAATAAAAAGGATATTAAGGAGTAAGAGTTTAAAAAAATTATTAATTCTTAATATACCGGTTAAAAATAAAGGCTATAATATAAAATTAAATAAGTAAACTTACCCCCGGATAATACTTAATATTACGTTAATATAAAAGAATTTTTTTATATTTAAAAATTAATTAAAGCTTTTTATAAAAAATATTTAAATAAGCCCGGATTACGACCCGGAGATTTAATTAATATTATTATATTTAAGGTAGCCTTTAAGGGCTATTTTAAACGTCTAGGTTAAATAACGATCTTACCGGGCTTAAAACTTAATATTATAAACCGTATATTACGTCCTTACTAAGCTTAAGGGCCCTTTAAAATAACCTTATAGCTCCCCGAAGCCATTAAAACAATTATTATTAATATTATTTACCTATATAGATTATACGCTTTTTTATTAATATAAATTTAATATATAAAGCAATAAGGTTAAAAAAATATTTTAAAAAAAGGGTAAATCGTAAAAAACAATACTTACCCCGGAACCCCCCGGATAAAATTACGTTTTAGGGCTTATTATAGGGGTTACCGCCACGATTTTACCCCCGTATGCTTACACCAGTTACCCGGCCACCGCCACGATACTACCCCTGCAATTTTCATACCACTTACCCGGTTAACCAGTGACGGGTAACCTGGGTGATATTCTTATACCACTTACCCGGTTAACCAGTGACGGGTAAGCTGGGTAATATATGGACCTTACTTTAATTACCCGGCCCATAAGTGATGGGTAAGAGGGGTGGTTTTGAGTGTAAAAAATTTTTCCTTTTCAGCGTACTTATAAACTCGAGGGCGAGCCTTTCCTAGGGGGGGGGGTAATGTCAGGGTTTAGGGGTGTTGGTAACTCAGGAGTAGGCTACCGGGCCTATCCCGGGCCAAGCCCGGGGTTAGTCCGGCACCCAGGAGTGTTACCGACTGGGTATATTAGGGCCTTCGGCCCCTTTACTCCTATACCTCTGTACTTTAGTGTCTTTAGTTATACGCAATACACCCTTTGCCTTCCAACCACCCCAGAGGGGCTTGCACTCTAACAATAAAATGCTCTTAAGTACTTTAGCAATACTAAGAAATACTACCGGAATTACTGAATATACCCGCTAAAAAAAGGGTGTATATGCAGGGAATTTGGGGGTGTACATGCAGGGGAGCTGGGGGCGTATATGTATATCCTGGGGGTGGACGTGTATATGATCCCTATTTAAATCCTTAAGTTCTTTATCTTATTTTTAAGGATTTACTTGGATAACGGCTTTTATTAAAAGTACTCTATATACGTCTTTTCCATTAAAAACTTATTATTTTTTTATTATTTCCGTATTTAATAAATTACTTTATATATTTATTATTATACTTACCCGCTTTAACCTTACTATTACCGTTCGTTCCACTTAATTGGCTTTATATAATAAAATTATCCCGGGGCTTTTATTATTAAAAGGACTAATTAAAGCGTCCTTTACGGTTAAAAGGTAACGGATTATACTTTATATAATTGAGTTAAGAAGTTTATTAATAGTAGATTTACGTCCGGGTCTATATTACGATTTCGTACTCATTATGCTTATATTATGAATTTATAGCCGTTAATTAAGCTTATTACTTTTAATCTTAATAATAATAATAATATTAACGTATAAAAGACTAAGGTTTATTATATATAAGGGCCCGTTACCTAGTAACCTAATTAGCCTAAAGCTTTACCCCTATAGGTACCGTAAGTAGGGGGGTGGCTATACGTGCCACCCGGATATACCCTATTTACTTATATACCTTATTAATAGTCCCAGCCGTCTTTTCTTTAGTATAAATAACCTTAAACTGAAATACGGGATATAACGTTAAAGTCGGAGGCTTTATAGGGCCTATATTATAATAAATATAAGGTATCCTTTAAAGGTATCTCATTAAATACGTTTCTTTATAAGTACCGTAATATTTATATTAGATTTCCTTTAATTAAGAAATTTTAGTTTACCGTTATATAAAAAGGGGATTTGGATTATTTAGCCCTTAAAAGGATTACGATAGAATATTATTCCTTCAGAGCCGGGTCTTAAGGTAAAGAAAACGTATTTAAGAAGAAATACCGGTTATTATTTACCGGAATCGAGATCTACTTTATAATTTTTTATTACTTTAACCCGGAGAAACGACTTAAAATATATAAACCCTTTATAACGTACCGGGCCCATCTTTTCAAGCTATTAATCTTGTATATCTTTAATTCCGTTATTTAATACTATTATATCTTTATCGGCCGTATTATAACTTATAATTAAAATAAACCGGAGAATTAAATAGTTTATAACGTAAATAAGATTTACGGCGTTTTAAAACCCCGCCTTAATATAATAGCCTCCTTAACTTTATAACCGGCCGTTACGGTAACGTTAAGATATAAGGATAAAAAGGATTAAGCCTATTATAATTAAAATAAAAATAAATATATAACGTCCGATTGAAAATATCGGCATAATTATATATACTATAATTATAAGGGTTTTTATAAAGCCTGGGATTATACTTAATAAGGTAATCTTAACGTATTATTACTTAAATAACCCCGTAATAAATAATTAACCGACTCCGTAACTATCTTTTTATCCTTAATAAGCATTAATAAAGGCTTACCTTATTATATAATAAATATAAGTGGTAATTAAGTAAACAGAGAAGTCCTATTTAAAGCCGAAAAGTAAGATTATTAATTATACCGCCACCCAGACCGTAATTACAGTTTATTAATAGGGTAATTAAGCCGTTTTAAGGTAAAATTTAGTTATTATGGCCTTAATAAATCCGTAGTTTACCTTCCTTATCCGTTAGCTATAAAGGATTTTACCGTAAATAACTGGCTAAAAACCGTCTTATTACCTATGCGTCCGTCCTTAACGGACCGTATATATACTCCTTATTAACTTTGGCTCTTAAATACGATAATAAATAACGCCGTATCTACGACCTTTTATACCCCCGTAGGGAGTCTATTAACGACGGAATCGACGTCCTTTATAAGGCCCTTAAGTATACGTTTATTAACGAAGCGATCGACGCGGTAATTATGTAAAGTCCGGGCTTTATACTCGTTAAAAAGGACTTATTTAATGCTTTCCGTTATATCCCGGTAATTATAAATAATCGGTAATTATTCGGGTTTACGTAAAATAGTATTTATTATATTAAGTATTTCCTCCCTTTTAAATTAAGAATTATACCGTTCCTTTTTAATTTTATAATAAAAGGCTTATATTAAATATTTATCATTAAACTCGGTTTTAATATTATACTTTATTATTTAAACGACTTCCTTAATATATTCCCGCCGGGGATTGACCTTAAGGTTTTTAATTAAGCCTTTAACCGCTTATATAATAAATTCAGATTATTTATAAACCTTAAAAAAGACCTTATAAATATTATATTTGACTTTTTAAGTATTAAGATAAATATTATAATAAGAAAGGCATACTTATTATAAGATAAGCTATAATGAATAATTTAAAGTATTAAAAATACTTTTAAGAGCCGCTTAATTAAATATATTATACTTAAGTCCTTAATAGGTCTATTAAGCTTTATAATTAAAGTAAGACGGCCCATTAAGCTTTATAATTAAAGTAATATTATTAAGACGGCCCTTCTTTTACAGGCTCTATAATAAGCTTATAAAGGCCGATTATTATTAAATCCATATAAATAACGAGATCCGCAAAAACCTCTCTTAATGGTAAAAACTATTAAGCAATTATAACGGCCTATACCTGAGACGGCTCTTAATAACCCGATTATAGTATCACCTTTATATTAACGCGTCATTTACCTACGGTATAAATAGCTATTTACTTAAAGATATTAGGGACGTATCTACCCCGGAATTCACCTTTACCTATAAGCCACCCTTTCGGCTGAGAAAGGTTTATATAAACGTCCTGGAGATAACGGCCGTACTTAAGGTTTTACGGCGGTAATATACCGTATTAATAAGGAACTTAATAATAATTTACTTAAATAATATAAAGGTCGTTTACGGTTGTTAGCGCCTATACGCACCCCGCAGGGGTGGCACTTAGGGCCTAACACCCCTTATATGGTAATAGCGGCTTACCCCTAAGCGCTATTACAATGTTAGGACGGATAACCACTCAGCCACGGGGGCAAAAGTAGTTAACCTGGGCAGGTAATAGCGCTTAGGGGTAAGCCGCTATTACCATATAAGGGGTGTTAGGCCCTAAGGGCCACCCCTGCGGGGTGCGTATAGGCGCTAACAACGGTATTAAGAACTTAATTATATAAGGTTAGGTTATAAATACCGTCCGTTAATTAATTACCTTGATTTATACGTTTTATTACTTTAGCCCATAATTTATTTATTTATCCCTAGAAAACGTTCCCTTACCCGGCGTATTATATATATCCTATAAGTTTTACTTCTTAAATCATCCGTTAAGATTAAAAAGCTTTATTATTCATTATTAACCCTTAAATTACGCTTTTTATTAAATAAGAAGAAACTCCGCGTTTATTATTATTTACTTTAAAAGAACTTCCGTTTTATACGTATATTATTTAAGAAAGCCGTAATCTTAAAGGATAACGATCCAGAGTATTATTTGTTTTTATTACTATTTAAGTTACGCCCATTTAAAAGCTTAATATTATTAATCATAATCCCGTTGCTATATAATACCAATATAGATCTCTTTAACCTTTAAGCTCAAACATCACTATTATTATTATCATTCTCATTTTTATTATATCCAATCCCTCCAAGATTACCGGTACCTTTAACAAGGTTACCAAGTTTAAGGATAACCGTATGTTGAAATGGTAGGGTGTGACTTGCTTAGTTGAGTACTATGTAAAGGTGCTGAGCGATATCTATCTACGAAAGAAGTCCAGGAAGTAGGCTAGTCCCCTTTTGGTAATAGCTGAGGTTTCTGCTATCTATACTTCTAATACTCCCATTCGATCAGTAACTTTATAATACTATAATACCCTATTACCTATTAAGTAAGGAATAAAAGCTTTTACTAAACTGTATTACCGTAATAACGGGTATATCCATCCTAAATTTAATAGAAAGGGGTATATTTATCTTAAAACTTTAAAGGTATAATTACTTTAATCTCAAATAATTTATAAATTTTCAAGAAGCGTCCCTTAATAACGGCTTTATTAAGTTATCCGCTATTATATTACCGGTAAGGTAGTATATAAGCTCTATTTATTTATTAACTATATATTTCCGAAGTAATTTAAAAGGTCCTTAATTAATATAGTTGAGGTGTTCCTGATTATTATCAAAGATTACCCTAATAAAAGTAAAAACTTTAATAATAAATTTAAGTTAAGTAAAAAGAACGTAATTCTATATAATATCCTTATCCTTAGAAACCGGTCATACCGTTCGATTTAAGGTAATTTTAATAAGTTAAAGTAATAGTTATTTAAGCCGGATTGTTTCTTTAATAAGGTTATATTATCCTACGTACTCAGCCTTATAAATAAATAGAACTATAATTAACGTTTTAAGGATTATTTAATAATTATATTTCTTAGGTCAAAGGTATACCCGGAGATAAACCAGCCGTATTTCTGGATCGTTAATATAGTTTAAGTCCATATAACTATTAAGGGGCTTTAAAGGGCCTTAAAAGATAAGCTTTAAGGAAACTATATTATATAAGTGGGGGCGAGTGTGGCGAAATGGCATTTTTGCGTGCGGAAGACAAACTACAGAATGGTCGAACATTTCAAAAGTGTCAGAAGTGCAGAAGGCAAAGACCTCGGCTACTACCAAAAGGGGGCTAGCCTACTTCCTGGACTTCTTATAGATAGATATCGCTCAGCATCTTATATAGCACTTACTTAACTAAATAAGTTACACCCTACTATTTTAATAGGTTATAAGCCCGGCTTATATACTTACCACTACGCTTAGTAATTAATAAGCCTTAATAACGATAACTTAAATACCTTAAAAGCCATACCATCGCTTTACCAGTATCGTAACGGCTTTTACCATTATTATAACTGCTATAATTGCTTAATAATCTTGTCGATTTAAGCCTTAACCACCAGAAAAATAAGGAGGCTGGGACGAAAATAAGAAGGCTGGGATGAAAATAAGAAGGCTGGGACGATACCCAGCTTAAAACCCTATTTATGCGCAGATTATAGGGTATAATAGCCCTATATACCGATCTACGCGTACGCTATAAGGGTACAGGAGCACCTATAGGGCCGTTGGATCGGCGGATCCTTAATATACGCGTTAATACCTTTAAAGAATAGGGGGAAACGTTTATTTATTATTAAGGCGATTAAAGCGGCCTATAAAGTTTATTATCGTGTATACTTAATTTAAGCTATTATTATTCCAGCTTTATATTAAAGTTCACCTTAATTACCGTATTAAAGTTTAAGCATAAAGAGAAATAAAATGTTTATTTCCAAAACTTTTTTTTCTTTATTAAAATTTAAATTAATTACAGCTCCATTTTTAAAGGCTCTTTATTAAGATCTTTATTATTATTAAGATTATTAAGAATATATCGATTATTTTAATTTATATATTTTATTATTTTAGCCCGTAATTAAATTATTTATACTTAAATAACGTTCTTTTACCCGGCGTATTATATATATTCTATAAGCTTTACGCCTTAAACGGTCCATTAAGATTAAGAAGCTTTATTATTTATTATTAATTTTTAAATTACGGTTCTTATTAAGTAAAAAGAAACTCTAAGCCCGTTATTATTTACTTTATAAGACGTTCCGTTTTATATATATATTATTTAAGAAAACTATAATTTTAAAGGATAATAACCCAGAATACTATTTATTATTATCGCTATTTAAGTTATCCTTATTTAAGGGCTTAATATTATTAATTATAATCCCGTCGCCCTTTAACGATAAAGATCTTTTTGGTCTTTAAGTTAAATTATTATTATCATTATTACCACTATTATTATATCCGACCCCTTTAAGATTACCGGTACCTTTGATAAGGTTATTAAGCTTAAGGATAACCTTGGATATATTATTGATTGATTGATTGATTTATATTACGGGTCTAGCTAAGCTAATTCCGGCGTTCCTTAATACGTGGCCTTTTAACCTTATTAATAACCGTAAAAACCTGATACTTATAACGTTAAGGTAAAAACCGGCGTTTACCAGGCCTTTACCCTTTATCCCTTAAGGTAAAGGATATTAACGGCCGTTTAAAGAATAATAATTTATTTATATACTTTTTATATTTTAATTCCTTTAAGAAAATCCGTAATATTATAATTGTATCCTTATAGGGACTATCTTTAAGTTTATTGTTTTTCCGTACCTTTATATATTTATATTATTTTAATTTTATATAATACCTTTAAATATCCTTATTAATATTTATATACTTAATATATGTCAGAAGTGCAGAAGGCAAAGACCTCGGCTATTACCAAAAGGGGGCTAGCCTATTTCCTGGACTTCTTATAGATAGGTATTGCTTAGCACCTTATATAGCACTTAACTAAGCAAGTTATACCTTATTATTTCAATAGGTTATAAGCCCGGCTTATATGTTTACTACTACGTTTATTAATTTAATAAGCCTTAGCTATGCTATATAGCTTAGATACCTTAAGAGCCGTCGCTCCGTTATTGTAAGTATTATAACGACTCTTATAATCACTATAACTACGTAGTTACCTAGTAGTCCTATTGATTTAATCCTTAATTACCCGAAAAATAAGGAGGCTAAGATGAAAATAAGAAGGCTAAGACGCTCCCAGCTTAAACTATTATCTATGCGTAGAATCATAAGGTACAATAGCCTTATATACCGATCTACGCGTACGCTATAAGGGTACAATAGCACTTATAGGGCCGTTGGATCGGCGGATCCTTAATAAACGTGCTAATACCCCTAAAGAATAGGGGGAAACGTTTATTTATTATTAAGGCGATTAAAGTGGCTTATAAAGCCTATTATCGTGTATACCCAGCTTTTCGATTAAGTTAGCCACTTAATTTAAGCTATTACTATTTTAGCCCTATATTAAAGTTTACCTTAATTACCGTACTAAAGTTTAAATATAAAAAGAAGTAAAATACTTACTTTTAAAGCTTTTTTTTCTTTATTAAAATTATTAAAACTTAGATTAATTATAGTTTTATTTCTAGGGGCTCTTTATTAAGATTATTAAAAATATGTTAATTATCCTGATTTATACGTTCTATTACTTTAATTAATAATTAAATTATCTATCCTTAAATAACGTTCCTTTACCTGGCGTATTATATATACTCCATAAGCTTTACGTCTTAAACGGTCCGTTAGGATTAAGAAGCTTTATTATTTATTAACCCCTGAAATATAGTTCTTATTAAGTAAAAAGAAACTCCGGGCCCGTTACCGTTTACTTTATAGGACGTTTCGGTTTACGCATACCTTATTTAAGAAGACTACAGTCTTTAAGGATAACGATCCAAAGTACTATTTACTATTATTATTATCTAAGTTATCCCTATTTAAGGGCTTAATATTATTAATTATAATCCCGTCGTCTCTTAACGATATAGATCTTTTTAGCCTTTAAGTTAAATCATTATTATTATTATTATTATTATTATTATTACCATTATTACTATTATTATTATTATTATTATATCCGACCCTTTTAAGATTACCGGTACTTTTAATAAGGTTATTAAACTTAAGGATAACTTTGGGTATATTATATGGGAACGTAAAATAAGTAAAAGGCTTAAGCTTACCCGGCTTAACTATTGGATTATAAATTCCAGTTTACGCCTTATTAAGACCGAAGTTCTTAAGGGTAATAAGCTTATAAAGGCCTAAAATACCTACGATTAAAAGCACTCTATAACCTATGCCGTAATCCATATAAGGATTAAGGGGACCAATTAATACGTTATTAAAAATATTAAGAATACCAAAGTGGCGTAAAATACCCTCCGTACTCGGTATTAATTTAAGGGTTTAGGTTATCTCGCATTAACCCTTAAATATTTTATTTCTTTTACCCTTAATTAATACTTAGATCCAAATAAGTATTATAATAAATATTAAGACTTTTTTAATAAATTATAAAACTTCTAGGGTATAGTTATTATTAATAATAATATATTTATTTAATAATTTTATAAAAACTTCAGCCCGGAGTATAAAGCTTATATTAATTAATATAACGATAAGTATAAGCCGTTTTAAACGGCCGATAATAATATTAACGTTTTAAAATACGTACTTATTTATATTATTAATTAATTTCTTTAATATAAAGCCTTAAATAAGATATTTATATTTAATACCCTAGCTTTTATAATTATTATCACCGATCCACGTTTCTGGGACGATATCTGCTTTAATAATTTTACTCCGTTCCGTATTTTTTTATAGTTTAGTATCCGTTAAAACTATTACGTTAAGGTTTTATAAAAAAGACGTTTTTATATTATTGCCGGCTGTCGTTTACCTTACGGGTATAATAAATCAATTTATAATAATAATAATAAGCGTTATAGTAATAATAATAATAGTAATACCGGTACCGGTAACAATTAAAAACGCCGGCGCCGTGGTAACGGCGGTAGTAACGGTAATAAAGGCAATAATAAGGGTAATAATAAGCTTAAGGATAAGGAATATAAAGCCTTTTTGGGGATTAAGGCCTTAATAAACTTAGCCTTTATATACATTACCGTTGTTATACCGGCTTTACCGCCCATTATTTACCGGGACTATTAGATATATTTAACTATAAACGTATTTGCTTTTATTATTTATATCTTTAATATTAACTATATAAATTATATTGTTAATGATAACCATATATTTATCCGTAAAAAGCTCCTTTTTAAGCTTATTCTTATTAAAGGCTTTTCCGGGGGGAGGAATATTATTTATATTAAAGTCGTTAAAATCTTATATTAATTTAACGAAAACGTCCGTAATTTAATTGTTTATAACGTTTTTTTTATCTTTAATAATACCTTTAATCTTATTAGTATTAAATAGCTATAGCGAGCCGGCTATCCCCTTAAGTAAAGTAATAACCCGGAGGATTTAAGTATATTTATTAACCGTAATAATATCTTTATAAAACTTTTATTAATGGCTTTTTATTTTTTTGAAGTTAATATTAAAGTTATTAATAATTTAATACCCGTGGCCCTATATATTATCACCGTAAATTAAGAAGCCCTGAAATATTGATATAAGGTAACAGGGTATATAAAGGAGTAAAATATTAAGCTTTTACCGGAAACGGTAATCAGTATTAATTTCTTTAATCCACCGGATTTATTAAAGGACTATAAGTACGTTATTTATATGGAGATACGAATAAAGCTTAAGTTAAGTAAAGGCTATATTAAGCTTAATATTTATTAAAACGAGCTTATTTACTTTAACCTGATTAATCCTATTAATAGTGTAAAAGCCGATTATAAGTAAATTATTATTTTTATTAAAAACGTTATTAAAGTTATTTATATAGCTTTACTGTTAGATTCCTTATATAAAACGGTTCTTAGGGCCTTTTAAGGCTATATAAAGAGGATCTATTATTTAAACCGCTTTATCCGCCGTTTATATATTAACGATAATAATATATATAGCGGTTTCCAATTTAATAATTAACGGTACACTGAAGGTATTTGGTAAAAATTTATAATACCTTATAATCCTTAATAAAACGGTATTTCTAAATAAATAAGTTAAATTTTTATTATTCGGGCCTATATAATACTACTAAATAATAATTTATTGCGTATTCTTATTATTAAACTTATTATTATAGCGGCCTTTATATATAATATAATGCTTATAAGTCTTTACGATATATTAAATTAAACTAAACTATAAGTCTTAAAAAATTTAATTAATCTTTTATTAAAAGGGTTAAATAATACGATATATATTAAAAACGGAAGCTTCCCGGTATAAACTAAATAGAATTCTAAATTAAAGCCGTTAAAAAACACCTTATTAACTTTAAGGGTTATTATATCTATAAAATACTTATACCAAATAACCGGGTTTAACGTTATAATTACGTTAAATGGCTAAAGGATAAGGCCGTTTAGCCTAAACGTAAGGCCGATAACCTCTTACCGGTTTATTATTTAGTACCAAAATAAGGGGAAATAGTTGCCGTGGATTTCTAATTATCGTTAAAACGGATACGTTTTAGTAATAATAAAAATATAGATAACAAGCCGGTTATTATTATTATTTAAGGCTTTCATATTATAAACGTTACGGATAAAATCGATAATATTATTATTAAGGATATAACCGAACTTATATTTAATAAGTAACTTAAGCCCTATATAACCTTAAAACTTATAATCGTTAAGGAAAATATTAATAAAGATAATTTATTTACTTTATTCTTATTTATTTTTAATAATAATATTATAAAAGAATCTCTGGGTATATATACCCTTATAGATTTAAATTTAAATTTACTTAATCCCTATAATTTTATTTTATATTATTATCCGTCTTTAAGAAAACCTATTAAATCTCCAGACTTACTTATTTAAGCTTATATAGCCAAAATATAATTTTTAAGTTACCAGTATTACCGGGACTTTAATTATTAAGCCGCTAATTCTTAACTAGCGTTTATATATCTTATAACCGCGATTCCTACGGATTATACGGAGTTTATAATTTATATATAAGCTATAAAGGACGTATACCGTAAAATGGAGTAGGAGTTCATTATAAAAGATAAAATCAAATCCCTAAAGAAGAATAAAACCTGGGTCTTAATAGATTTACCTCCCGGTATTAACGTGCTAAATAATAAATAGGTCTATAAGTATAAACGTAGATTAAACGGTAATATCATTAGGTATAAGGCCAAATAAATAATCCGTAACTTTCAATAAAAAGAAGGCTTAGACTTTTTCAATACTTTTATAACGGTTATTAAGCCTATAAGCTATAAAGCCTTCTTTATTATAACGGTTATATATAACTTAGAGATTAAGTAAATAAACGTTAAAATAATATTCTTTTATAGAAATATCCTTAAAAAGATTTATATTTATTAATTAATAAACTTTAATAATAATTCAGGACATATTTACCTATTAAATAAAGTTCTCTATAAGCTTAAATAATTATCCCGGATTTAATATTAATATTTCTTTATATTCCTTAAGAAACTTAGTTACCGTTATATTAATAAAGATTATAGCGTATTCTTAAACCCGGATATTAATATTATTATTACCGTATATATCGATAATATCTTAATAATAAGAATTAATAAACGGGCTATTATTAATTTAAAGGCTTAATTAAATAAAAAGTTTAAAATGTCCGATTTGGGCCTATATAATCAATATTTAAATATAAGTATTATTTATAATCGATAAAATCGAACTTTAACTCTTAATTAAGAAAGTTACGTTAAATAGGTTCTTACTTAATTCAATATATATAACGATCCGCTTTTTAAGGGTAACGGTATAATTATCTTTATAAACGTAAGTGCCCGTTTTAAGCCGGTTAATAAAGAGTATACCGCCCTAAAGTAATTTTAGCTTAAATATTAATCCGTTATCGGCTTACTTATATATATTATAATAAATATTAAGCCTAATATAGTTTATACGGTATTGGTGATATTACGTTACGTATTTAACCCTAATGAAAAGCATTAAATAGCCGTTAAGAAGATCTTTTATTACCTCTGCGGTATAGCTTCCTTAAAGTTCGTTTTTCGAAACCCTTTAAAGCCCCTTAATGGCTATATAGACTTAGACTACACCGGCGATTTATAGATACGCCGGTTTATTTCTGGGTATATTTTTAACTTAAGAAGTATAGCTATTAACTGGTCTTTAAAACGTTAACCGATTATAACCCTATTTACCTATAAGGCCGAGTATATAAGATAGTGTAACGTTATTAAAGAAGCGATCTGGTTCGAACGGTTATTAGCTTAATTTACTAAAATTACCCCGAATCCAATAATATTACCGGCCCTTAAGGATAAGGATATTATATAGAATCACGCTCTTCTTACCTGGCCTGAACCTAATACCGGGGCTTTTACCCTTATTACGGTAATCTTTTATAATAATTAAGGAGCGATTATATTAGTAAAGGACTTTACGAACTACTTAAAGATAAAGTATATATATATTAAGTATTACTTTCTTCGGGAGTATATGGTTAATAAATAGGTAAAGCTCGTATACTATCCTACCGGGGATATGGTGGCTAACGGCCTCACGAAGCCGTTATTAAGGGACGGCTTTCTTAAATTTAGAAATCATCTGGGACTAAAATAATCGGTATTACACCTCTATTAACGTTTTAAGATAAATAAATATACCCTTTATTATTAGAGTTAGGGTAAATATACCCCTTACTGCGGTGATACAGTTCCAGTAAGAGCTTTTACTCCTTGCTTAATAGGTGGTACGGTATTATAGTGTTATAAAGCTACTGATTAAGTGGGAGTATCAGAAGTGCAGAAGGTAAAGACCTCGGCTATTACCAAAAGGGGGCTAGCCTACTTCCTGGACTTCTCATAGATAGGTATCGCTCAGCACCTTACATAGCACTTAACTAAGCAAGTTACACCCTACCATTTCAACAATATATACCTTTTTTATATTATTATTATTATTAATTCCTTTAAAGACTTTTAATAAGTATTTATTATTATATCCTTACGGCTATAAAAGATACTTTCCGGTTTATATAATTAACGTAATTGATTTCCGCTCCTTTTTTTCTTTTTTAACTGGTAACGGGCCTTTTCCGTAAAATCTTTAATAACCTTATTTATTTTTATAAATTACCCGGATACCTTATTTCGTAAATAATATTTAACGGTAATTATAAGTATTAACTTTTACGATAAATTTTAATTTAACTTCTATAAATAAAAGATAAAAAATAAGGATATATATAGCGTCTTACTTCCTTTATCTATATTTATATCCGGTATTTATCCGACCCCCGGTATATATAATAAATAGGAAATAAATTAAACCGTTTTTACCCGTTTAAAGTTAAATCGTTAATACGTTATTACCCTTCCTTATAATATTATAGCGATAAAGATACTTATTAATAATCTTTTTATCGTTAAGAATTAAGTAATAATAACCTTAAGGTATAAAGTCCTTATATCTTCGTTAACGCTTAATTTATTTTATTATAACTTATAAGGTAATCGCTATAACTTTTACTTTTTAAATCCTTTTAATTTCGGTTTTTTTTACGTTTAACGGGAATTTATACCCGTTTAAATTAATTTTCGGAATATTAATAAAATTAATTTTTTTCTTAGCTTATTCTTATTTTATCTTAATAAGAAAAAAGATAGGTATTTTTAATTTATTCCTTTTAACTTTAAGCTTATTAAGATTCTGGCGGATTTATTCGTTTTTTATTATTGTAATTAAATATATATATTTTTTTAACCTTATTTAAGTAATTATTTAATTTAATAAAACCTTAATCGGCGGTATAAAAACCTTAAACTTTAATACCGGGATAAAGGTTACTTTATAGGTACCGTTAATTACTCTTAAATATTAATTCTGGACTTTCTATAATATCTAAATAAACTCTTTTTTATATCTTAAAGTACTTTTAAATATATATTAAATAACTATAATATATATTATAATTAACTTTATTATAACTTAATAAATAGTCCGGGCTTTTTATAATATAATTTCCTATATTAATACGGCGAGATAAATAAGGCCTTTTTCTTGTAAAGTTATTTTTTTTAAAATTTTTTTTATATAATCTTTTTAATTAAGTTTCTTATTTACTTAAAAATTAAAGACTTTAATATTAGTATCCGGCTTTACCGTAACTTTACTTAAATCTATTATAATTATTATATTATATAATTTTAAGCTTTTAATTATATAAATAAGTTTATATTTATACGGCGTAAATTAAGCCTTATAAATTCTTATTTATTAAAGATAAACTTTATAAGTTTATTTTAGTTTTAAATAGTTTATACGTATAAAGGTATTATAGGTTAAGAGGTAAATATTATTAATAAAGTTTTTAACTTAAACCTTTTATTTTAACTTAATAAACTTTTTAATTAATAAACCGTTAAAAAATAAAAATAATATAAAAGAAATAAACGATCTTTAAAAAATTTCCGTTATAATGGGCTTTATTAAGCATATTTTTTATCTTAGGTTAATTAATATAACTTAATTGCTTAAGAAACTTTTTATTTACTTAATTAAAAAGGGTAATATCCTTTTTTTTTAAGTTATATAATAACTTTTAATAGTTTATTTTATTAAAAGTACTTATAATATTGAGAAAAAGAAGATTTATAATATACTTTTTCTTATAACCTTATACCGTATATATATTATCGATTAATCCTTTAAAAGCTATTTTTATTAACCGATTTTTTTTTACTTTTATTTATTAATTAAGGAGAAATCCGTAATTCTTTATATAGTTATTAAGGATCCTTATTATTATTTTTTCTAAGGTTTTTTTAACGTATATAAAAATATAATAAGTTTATAAAACTTTATTTTAAAGTAATCCGGCTTAATAAACTTTTTAAAGATAATTATTTTTGCCTCCTTAAACTTACGTAAATAATAACCAACGTTAAAATATACTTAAAAAAAATAAATAAAAACCTTTTTAAACGGTAAGGTTATTATTATTAGGAATCTATTAAGGATTTTATTCGATTTTAAAGTTTTATTTTTCTTTAATTTATTAATCGTTTTAATTATTATATTTTATATTATTATTTTATTTATTAATACGGGGTCGGGGTATATAACGTTATTAATATTATTTAAATTAACTTTTAATAAAGGGGGGAAAATGCTCCTTTAAGGACTTTAATCTTACCATTAAAAGTATTAATTAATATATTATCGGGTTTCTTAAGGAACGGGAATTTAAGGATAAACTTTAATTTTTTACTTTATTTTTTATTATATTTCGTTAACTTTTAAATACTATAAAATAAGATTATTAAGTTATATATTATAGATTAAAAGTATATTTATTTAACCTTTTTAATAATTTTCTTTTTTTCCTTTTAAGTAATCCTTAATTAATTAAGTATCTCTTAATTCTTATATTTAAAAGTTTATTTAATTAACCTTTTCGCCTTTATAATCGCGGTTATATATTTTTTATTTTAATAGGTTTTAATTCTTTAAAAGGATTTTATTATCGGGATAATTTTATCGATTATTTTATTTAATACCTTTATTATTTACTTTATAAAAAAATTAATCCGGTCTTTATTATTTAATTAAGGGAGGTCCGTAAATTATATTATTATATTTTCCGTTTTTATATAAATTTTTACTTTTTTAATTATTTTTTATATTCTCCTTACCGGTAATAATATAATTATATTAATGATTTAATTTAAGGTTATTTATATCGGTATATAATCCGAGTCATATTTTATGTCCTTTCGTAATTTATATATTATAACCGTATTAATAACCCCTTCCGTATTAAAGGTTAAATTAATCGTTATTCTAAACTTATAACTTTTTTATATAATAATCCCTTATAATATTAATAATAAAAGGTTAACTTAAATAATAATTATTAATAAATTATTTAATTTAACATAATTTATCGTACGTTTTTCTTTGTTTTATATATAATAATATAGGTTAAAGTTTTTAAGTAATATATATTTATTTAAAGTTATTAAAATTTCTTTAAATAATAATATTATAAAAAGTTTTTCTTTATTAACCGGCGGCGGATTATATACGTTATAAATATTAAGGTCGCCCTTTAAGTCTTTTTCTTTTATAATATAAAATATATAAAGATTTCTATTATAATAAATAATATTTTAGTTATTTACGTTAAGCCACTTATTTATAAAGAAGTATATTCTAGTTATTTTATCCCCTTTAAAGGTTAAATAAAACCTTTCCCTTAAGTTAATAAATAAATATATATATAGGTTATACGGTAATTCTTATATTATTATAATATTAATATCCTTAATTTTTTTAAACTTAAATATTAATATTACGGTTTTAATTTTTTTATTATAAATATTATATTATATTATTCTTAAAAACGTTAATATATTATATATTAACCTTTATAAGAATTTCCTTTTTTATACTTATTTAAGTTATAAACTTTTTATTAAAGTTAAACGTTTTCTAATTTAATATTTTCTTAATTATTATTAAAGATATAGAATAATTAACCCTTAAAATCGGGATTATAAAAAACTTTCTTTTTTTTATTATTATTTATTTTTTATTATTTAATTAATTAAGCTTATATTTTAAAATTACTTTTAATTAATTTATTAAATTAATTTTATACGTATTATACCGTTAAATTTTCACGGTTATCCGGGTTTCCTTACGTTTAATCTCTTTAATTTTTATTATATATTTAGAATCCTATATTAAGTATCCCTCTTTATTATATATAACGTATTTAAACGTATCTTTTATAAGCCTTTTAATTATTAACTTTATATACTTATAAATATTATAGTCCTTAACGTAAACCGTATATTTTATAATATTAAAATATTTTATAATAATATATTTATAACCTTAATACTTAAAATATTAATAAATATTAACCGTTTTATTTTATAATTAAATTATCTTAAGAAATCCCCCTTTAATAATCCCTTTATTTAAGACGTTATTATATATTTTTATTAATATTATACTTAATATAATAATAAAGTATTTCTTTATATATTTTAAGGAATTAAGTTTCTTTATTATTAATAGAAACCTATAATTAACGATCTTAAGCTTTAAATAAAAAACTATATTCTCCTTTCTATATTTTTTAATATAACTTTTTTTCAACTTCCTTAAAATGTAATAAATATATTTTATTTATTATAACGGTAAATAATTACCTTAAAATTTTAATTAATTTATATTTTCTTTTATTAATTTAAGTTTTAAATTTCTTTAAGTTTTCTTTTATTTTTAAAAACGTTATATTAAGAAAAATGTTTTTATTTTATAATTTATATATTATAATAATCTATTTTATTAATAGTTCTATCGTTATTTTAAAAGCCTTTATTAATTATAATGGATTTATTTTTACCGCTGTATTCCTTTCTTCGTTATTAAATAAACGGATTATTATTATTTTCGTTTTTTTCAATATAATTACCCTTTTTTCCGTTATCTTTTTATTCTCTACCACGGGTACCCCCTTTATTATCCTCGTCGTTTAACTTTTTCTTATTTAAAAGGCCGCCGTTTTTATATTTTCGCCTTATATACTTAACCTTAAATTACCGTTTTTACTTTTTATTAACGCCTTTATTACCGTCTTTAAAAAGTCCTATAACCGCTCCGTTTCCCTTAATTTTATTTTTACCTTTATATAAAAGTCTTTTACGTTTTTTAACTTAATTTATAATATTGGTTAAGTCTTTAATATAATATTTTTCTACTTTATTATAAGGAGTCCTTTTAAGGTTTTTACTATTTCCCTTACCGCTTTTTCGCCCTTATTTATTGGGCGATATATTATTTCCGCCTTTTATTTTTAATCCCTTAAAGTTCTATCTTTTTTATTAATTTTATTTCCTTTTTATATACCCTTAATAATATTTTTACCGTAATTTTTTTACCTTTTCCTTCCGCCCGTACCCCTTACCGTTAATACCGTACCGGCCTTTTTACCCCCTTATTTACCTATTATCTCCGTATTATTATTACGTATTTTATACGTTTTAATATATGTATTTTACTGACCTTAATTCCTTTATTTACTTTAAATGTTATCCGGCTTATTATTATTATATTACCTATACGCGTTATTGCCGTTTCTATTAATATAAGTTACTTACCCGTTTATTACCTTATTCTTAACCACCACGTTATTTTTACTTATCGTATTTAATATACTTCTCTTACTATTACTAGAGCTATACGTATACGTATCGTTTTGGACCTCTGGGGTCCCTTTCCATTTTTTCCCATGGATTTATTTTTTAATGTATTTTTAATATACTTCTCTTACTATTACTAGAGCTATACGTATCGTTTTGGACCTCTGGGGTCCCTTTCCATTTTTTCCCATGGATTTATTTTTTAATGTATTTTTTTAAATTCTTGGATATATTATATAGGAACGTAAGATAAGTAAGAGGCTCGAATTCATCCGGCTTAACTACTGGATTATAAATTCTAACTTACGCCTTATTAAGACCGATATTCTTAAGGGTAATAAGCTTATAAAAGCCTAAAATACCTATAATTTGTTGACGTGAAACCTGCATCGTCCGCTGTAGGTAAACATTCTTCCGCGCGGAAAGTCGAAATTCTCATTCGGCTATTACCAAAAGGGGGCTAGCCTACTTCCTGGACTTCTTATAGATAGATATCGCTCAGCACCTTACATAGTACTCAACCAAGCAAGTTACACCCTACCATTTCAACAAACTAAGGGTAAGGGAGGTAAAGCGTTTAAGGGCTAACGTAAGGTAACTTAAGCCCTTAGGCTAATACTAAGTGCGGAGGGTATTTTACGCCACTTTAACATTCTTGATATTCTTGATAATATACCAATTAATCCCCTTAATCCTTATACGGATTACGGCATAGGTTATAGAGTGCCCTTGATCGTAAGTGTTTTGGGCCTTTATAAGCTCATTACCCTTAAGAGCTTCGATCTTCATAAGGCGTAAGCTGGAATCTATAATCTAATAGTTAAACCGGGTAAGCTTAAGCCTCTTATTTATCTTATATTCCTATATAATATACTTAAAGTTATCCTTAAGCTTAATAACCTTATTAATAATAATAATAATAATTTAACCTAAAGGCTAAAAAGATCTATATCGTTAAAAGACGACGGGATTATAATAGGTAATATTAAGCCTTTAGATAAAAATAACTTAAATAATAATAATAATAAATAGTATTCTAAATCGTTATCCTTTAAAATTATAGCTTTCTTAAATAATATACGTATAAAACGGAACGTCTTGTAAAGTAAACGGTAACGGGCCCGGAGTTTCTTCTTACTTAATAAAAACCGTAATTTAAAGGTTAATAATAAATAATAAAGCTTCTTAATCTTAACGGACCGTTTAAGACGTAAAGCTTATAGAATATATATAATACGCCGGGTAAAGGAACGTTATTTAGGGATAAATAGTTTAATTACGGGCTAAAGTAATAAAACGTATAGATTAAATTAATCTATATATTCTTAATAATAATAAAGATTTTAATAAAGAGCCCCTGGAAATAGAATTATAATTAATCTAAGCCTTGGTAATTTTAATAAAAAAGAAAAAGCTTTAAAAGTGGGTATCTTATTTCTCTTTATACTTTAATTTCTTAATACGGTAATTAAAATGAACTTTAATATAAAACTGGAGTAATAATAGCTTAAATTAAGTAATTAACTTAATCAAAAAGCTAAATATATATAATAATAGGCTTTATAAGCCGTTTTAATTACCTTAATAATAAATAAACGTTTCCCTTTATTCTTTAAAGGTATTAACGTATTTATTAGGGATCCGCCGATCCAACGGCCCTATAAGTACTATTATACCCTTATAGCGTATACGTAAATCGGTATATAGGGCTACTATACCTTACGGTCTACGTATAGATAATGGTTTTAGGCTAGGTAACGTCCCAGCCTTCTTATTTTCCGGTTTAGCCTCCTTATATTCAGGTAACTAGGGCTTAAATCGATAAGACTATTAAGTAACTATAATAGTTATAATAATAATAAGAGCCATTCCGATGCTGGCGGAGCGATAATGCGGCTCTTAAGGTATTTAAGCTGTCGTTACTAAGGCTTAGTAATTGCTGAGCGCAGTGGTGAGCATGTAAGCCGGGCTTATAACCTGTTGCAATGGTAGGGTATAACTTGCTTAGTTAAGTAAATGCTATGTAAGGTGCTGAGCGATATCTATCTATAAGAAGTCCAGGAAGTAGGCTAGCCCCCTTTTGGTAATAGCCGAGGTCTTTGCCTTCTGCACTTCTGACAATAACCGAACTTATATTTAATAAGTAACTTAAATTTTATATAACCTTAAAACCTATAATCGTTAAGGAAAATATTAATAAAAATAATTTATTTATTTTATCCTTATTTACCCTTAATAGTAATATTATAAAAGAATCTCTGGGTATATATATTTTTATAGACTTAAACTTAAGCTTATTTAGTCTTTATAATTCTATCCTATATTATTATCCGGTTTTAAGAAAACTTATCAAATCTTTAGATTTACTTATTTAAGTTTACGTAGCTAAAATATAACCCTTAAATTACCGGCGTTACCGGGACTTTAATTATTAAGCCGCCGGCTTTTAATTAACGTTTATATATTTTATAGCCGCGATTCTTACGGATTATATAGAGTTTATAATTTATATATAAGTTATAAAGGACGTATACCGTAAAATAGAATAAAAGCTTATTATAAAAGATAAAATTAAGTCCTTAAAGAAGAATAAAACCTAAGTTTTAATAAATTTACCTCCCGGTATTAATATATTAGATAATAAGTAAGTCTATAAGCATAAACGTAAACTAAACGGTAATATTATTAAATATAAGGCCAGATAGGTAATCTATAACTTTTAATAAAAAAAAAACTTAAACTTCTTTAATACGTTTATAACGGTTATTAAGCTTATAAATTATAAGGCTTTCTCTTGAAATATATGGTGTAAGTTGCTTGATTATTTCCTAAGTATAAAAGTGCGATTAAGTACTCCTATATCCTAGCTATCCCAATCGGGTCTAGCTTCAAATTATATCTAATCTACCCGACTGCCGGGTAATTAATATAAGTACTTTCAATATTCCCCTTTAAACTTTAATATATTTATCACCTTATATTTATTACTTATTTATAATATTTTATTTAAGCTTTAATCTTTATATAACGTATACCCCATTTATATGATATTTTTTATAAGTTGTTAAAGCTCCCCTGTAGTAATAATTTTTATTCCTTTATATGTTGAAGTTGAGAGGTGTAAGTTACTTGATTATTACTATGTATAAAGTAAAACTATATGCAAGGCCATATGCCGCTATCCCACTTGGGTCTAGTACGTCCGCCTTATTTAATCTGATCCGCGTTACGTGATTTCCCAAGTGGCGATCCTATATATTTAATACTCCCCTTTAAACTTTATATATAGCCCGTAAATCTTACTTATTAAACAGCTCCTTTATAGCTTTAACGTTATATCCTTTTATATAAGAGTCCAGTCACCGTATTTATTAAGTAGCTCCCCTGGTTATTAAATGGCTAACTCCCCTAATTATTGAGTAACTAGCTCCCCTATATAACTACCACTTATTTATTATTTATTACCCGGCTTATTATCAGGTCCGTTATCGGTAAGTATACGGTCCTTAAACTATCGATATAATGGCTCCTTAAGGTTTAACGCCCGTCTAAACTATATAAAAATCTTAATAAATAGGGCCTTTATTAACCCGTTAACTACCTGCTCCGTAGTATAAATATGTTGAAGTTGAGAGGTGTAAGTTGCTTGATTATTACTATGTATAAGGTGAGACTATGTGCAAGGCCATATGCCGCTATCCTACTTGGGTCTAGCACGTCCGCTTTATCTAATCTGATCCGCGTTACGTAATCTCCCAAGTGGTAATCCTACACATTCAATACTCCCCTTTGAACTTCGTATATAGCCCATAAATCTTACTTACTAAATAACTCCTTTATAGCCTTAACGTTATATCCTTTTATATGAAAGTCTAGTTACCGTATTTATTACGCAGTTTCCCTAGTTATTAAGTGGCTAACTCCTCTAATTATGGAGTAGCTTGCTCCCCTATATAGCTATTACTTATTACCCATCACTTAGCTTATTATTAAGTCCGCCGTCGGTAAATATACGGTCTTTAAACTATCGATATAATAATTCCTTAAGGCTTAAAGCCCGTTTAAATTATATAAAAGTTTTAATAAATAGGGCCTTTATTAACCCGTTAATAACCTACTCCGTAATATAGATATACTCGAAATTTACGGTACCAACTTTAAGTTATTCCCGCAGCCAATATAGTTAAATACCTATATACTTTATCCTTACGTAATATACCGGGTTTTTAACCAATACGATAACCCCTTAATTATTACTATAAATCGTAATAATAAGTATATATCCAGCTTTATTAAGTTATATTTACCTTAATAAATCCTTTAATTAAATAGCTTCCTTAATAACTTACGTTTATCCCGTATACTCGGCTTTATAAATAAATAACGCTATAGTTAATTACCTTTTTAAAGATTAATAAATCGGTATATTCTTAACGTTAAAAAGGTAACTTAAAGTTAATTTACGGGTGGAGTCGGCCATAAAATCGGAGTTAATATATTTATTAAGAGACTTAAACTTACCCTTATATATTAATTAAAAGTATATAATAGTCCGTAAATAACATATAATTTACCTTATATATAGCCAGTATTAATAAAACGGATTTACGGAATACCAACTAATAACTACTACTATATAAATTATATCCGGTTATATATTAAATATAATATATATTAATAAACTTACGGCTGATTAATATTATTATTTAAACTCCGGTTTTACTTAATAGCCTTTAAGTAACGGTTCCGGCCTGAAATCGACTTATATAAATATATACGTCGGGTAAGCTTTTTATTAATTATAATCTTATATTACCCTTTTAATATAAGCTTTTTAACTAAAATAAATTATTTAATTTTATTAATTTTAAATAATAATAATACTTAAATAATAGCTTATTAAACCTAAATTAAATATACGGAATTCTTTATTAAGTATAACCTTTAAGTCCCGAATCCTTTATTTAAACGGGCTAGTTATTAAGATATTATTTATATAAATAATTATGATCGTACCGGTTTTAGGGTAAAAGAATACGTAATAGTCCATATAAATAAGTTTAAAGCCTTATATAACTATAAACTCTTAGAACCGGTTATATTATAGTTATAATAATTACTTTAATCCATATAGGCCCTTCTTAAGCTTATAATAAAGCTTCTTACCGTTTTTACCGGTTTTTTCTTAAGGAACGTTATCTTAACGTTTATTTACTTTAAATCTTAATTATTAACCGTTATAAAGATAAAAAGAACCTTATAGCTTATAGGTTTTATTATTAAAATAAACGTTTTATTATAATTAATACCCTTTTATTATTTAAAATTACGTATTACTTACCGGGCCTTATAGCGAATTATATTATTATTAGCTTTACGTTTAAAGGTATAAATTTACCGTTTTCATAATATTATTACGCCAACGGGGATTTAACTCTATATAATTAAAACTTAGGTATCGTTCTTTTTAAAGGAACCGTATTTATTATCTTCCGTTAATTCTTAATTTATCCGGGTATATTTATTTACTATAGCTTTTTCGTAAGTTTTAAGCTTAATAAGCTTTAAAGCCATTTTAAAAAATATTAAAATTAAAAGGCATAACGGTTCGTCCTTATTACGGATTAATAAAGTTAAAAAAAAGAATAAATTTAATAATATATTACGCGGTTTATTAAGAAATATAAGGCCGGAATTATCTTTAATTAAGTTCTTAATTTATTACCTTTATCCTTGATTATAATTAATCTTTAAGTCTTCGGCCGTTAAACTTAAAAGGTCCGGTAAAACCGTTTATTAAATAAGGATTATAGCCGGATATATAGGTCGTTCGGTAATAATAAAGCTTATATTTATAATATCCGTCTTAATTAAACCGTAATTTTTAAACTTCTCTTTTAAATTAAAGTCTTATTAAGGTTTTCTTACCTTTTTAAGTTTTTAAATCCGGTTAATTAATTTATTATAATCCGAGTTATCCAACGGTATTATCCGTCTTTCCTCGATATATATATCGTATACGTTCTTTATTATAAAATTAAACCGTTTTACCTATAAGTTAATTACTTTAAAGTATTTATTAATTCTTTTATTAAAACTTATTAAAATATATAGTTTTAATTTATTATTAAGCTTAGCGCGGTATTTTATTATTTTTACGGTTTCTTATTATATTAAGCTTAATATAATATTACCCTTTTAAACCGTATATATAATATTTATATAATTATATAGTTTACCGTTTAAATTAACTCTGGTTAAAAGCTTTTAAGTATATCCCCCGTTATCCGTATAACCTTAATCTTCTTATTAATTTCCCGGTTAATTTTCTTATTAATTAAATTTTACTTAAAATTTTCCTATATTATTATTTTAAAGATAATTTTATATTATTTTAAATAGTTTAAGAAAATTTTAAACGTATATTTATCCCCGTTATTAACCCGAAAACGTTTAATCTTTTAATCCGGAAGTTATTTATATTTAACTTTAAATTCCTTAAATCGTTAAACTATATTTAATTTATATATTAATAAGTAAACTTTTAATATTATAATTTTATTATTACGGAAGGTTATATAATACGTTATTCTATTATATTTTTAAAGGTTAATTATCCTTAAAAAATCTATATAAATAAGCTTTAACGGGTTTTCTATAAGTTTAAAGTATCCTTTATATAATTAAAAGTATAACCGTTTAATAATATAATACGTATAATAAGCATTTTTAGCCCTATTATTATTATAACGTTTACGTTTAAGATCCATCTTAATTAATATATTTATTAATTAAAATAATTTTTAAGCTTTAAGGTAACCTATATATATATATTAAGTAAAAGTAGTTAAAAGTACGTTAAACGTTATTATAATAATAAAGGATTCCTATAGGTCGATTATAAATAGGCCGTTTTACCTGCTATAAGTAAGTTTTTTTTAACTATATATTACCGTCCGGACCGTCCGTATCGTATTAAGCTGAGCCTTATAGTTTAAAAGTTACGTTTTAAATATAAGATTAACTAAGTTTACCGGGGAGTATACTATATCCGTAAATTTTACCTCGATCGGTTTATTATCTACCCTATATATTATATAAGTAATACTTATATCCTTTATATAACTCATTCTTATTAACCCGGGCCTTAAAGACAAAGATTAATAGGGTCTTAACTTATCCTAAAAGAATTTCCTTTTATAAAAGATATATTAACTATAATTATTATTGAAAATTATTAACTTTTATAGGTTTATTAAGGTAACCGATATTATCGTCGTTAATTATTATATATATATTAATAAGTAAAAGTTTATTACTGAAAGGTTTATAAGCGTAATAATCTCCTTAATAATTTCAACCTTCTTAATACAGAACTTTATAAGCTTTTTTTCAGGGTAAAAATCTTAGTATTTATTTTTAATATACTTATTATTACGCCCCTTTTAAGTATAATATTAATAAATAAACCTTTCCCGGGTTTCATTAAAGGTCCTTTTATTATTACCCTTTAACGTATCCTTATAGGCTTATATCGAAACGTTTAATTATTAAATAACCGCCTAAGCCTCCTTATTACGGGCCTTTTATATAATATCGTAAAATTTAAGGGTACCCGGGCTTTATTATATAGTTATCTAAGTAAGCACTGAATACTACGTTTATTACGACTCTTTTAATTTATTTAAGAATATTTAAATAACGAAGTAATCCGGGATAATTAAAGAGTTATTAATCGCTTTAATCTCAATATAAACTTTTTAATAACGGCTATTATATTTATTAATTATTATATCTGGGGTTTTTTTAAAACTTATAAGCTTTTAAATAAGCTTTATATATAAACCAGACCCTTAAAACTTATATTAATCCTTAAGTTTTTCTTAAATTATATCCGGGCTTTTTATAATATTAATTAAATACTTAACATTAATATTATAATGATTTTTTTAAAGCTATATATACCTTAAAGGTATCTTTTTCCTTTAACTTTTAAAGGTTATTAATTATTATTTAGTTTTTTATTTATTAACTTTACGATATTTATTGCTATTAATTTATTAATAAAGGGATTAAGCTTAAGGGAAACCCCCTTATAATAGAGTTTTTCTTAATCGTTATCCTTAATAAAATATACGGAAGATAATATTAATAAGATATTAATTATACTATAATTATTAATAGTATTTAAGTTTAACGACGTTTAATATATTAAAGACTTATTATTTAAGGGTAAAAGGTAATTTACGTTAAATGACGATATCTAATTCTTAGTATTTATACTTAGCCCGAAAATAATAATATTTAATAAATTAATTAAGGGTTCCTTAAACGCTTTTAAGCCGAAGCTATCGTACGACTTTAGCGTTTACGGTAATAAGTAATCCCTATTTTCAACTTAATCTTTACCAGCTGGATTAAGACGGTCTTCCTTTCTTAGGTCTTTAAGTATAAAAGGAAAAAGGGTATTTTATATACGATAATATTACCGAATAATAGGGTTTAAGTACCATACTTTATACGGGACTATTATATGATTTAAGGTAATAAGCAATATAAAGCCTTATTAATTAAAGTATTCTCTATTCTAATTAAGATTAAAACGAAACTTTATAATATATTATAACGCTATATATATACCCTTAAGATTATTACCTTTTTCCACTTAAAGGCCTTTAATTTCTATAATTAAAGCGTTTAAACTTATTTTAATTATTTTATTTTAATTTAAAGACTTTAATCTTTATAATCCGTAATAAGTAAACTTATTTTAAGTCCAATTATTTATTAAAGAATTCTATAATTGGTTTTTAGCCCTTTTTTTAAGGATTAATCCTTACTTTGGGAGGTTTAACCGTTAACCATTTATTCCGTCCCGTATTTATTCTCTAAAATTAAGTTAAAGCGAATGATTTTAGGCCGTAATATACTTGAATTTAAGTAATTTATCTTGAAAAAACTCGATTTTAATACGGTCTTTAAGGTTCTGGATTCGGTAGAATTCTATAATATATTTAATATTTATTTAACGTCCCAAATTTCTTACTTAAACCCCGGTTAAGGCTCTACGTATATATACTAACCTTAAGGGCCCTACGTTTCGGCTTTATTAACTTAACGCCGGCTTAACTCTTTAGCGTATAAGCGTTTACGGCCCTTAATAAGGTTGGGAAATAACGGTCTATATATTCTTATTAGTAAAACGTCCTCCCCTCTTAATTCAGGAATATGGATAATTAGGTAGGCTTCTCTATTTATAGCCATAGTACTATACGCCTAATTAAATCGATTTTTAATGATACAGTTTACGTATAGGTATCGTTTACGGATGCATTTTGCATTATAAGTTTATTACCGTTTATAGGTTAACTTAAATACTAAAAAGACGTTATTTAAGCACCTGGACGCGTAGTCCGGGCTTATAACCTATTAAAGTTAAAAGATATAAGTTGCTTAATTATTATTATATATAAGGTGAAACTATATATAAGGCTATATACCGCTATCCTACTTGGGTTTAGCACGTCCGCCTTATCTAATCTGATCCGCGTTACGTGATTTCCCAAGTGGTGATCCTGCACATTCAACAAAATATACTTAAGATTAACGGTATTAACCTTAAGTTATTCCCGTACTTAATATAGTTGGATGCTTATATACTTTATCCTTACGTAATATACCGGGTTTTTAACCAGTAAAATAACCCCTTAATTATTATTATAAATCGTAATAATAAGTATATATCTAGATTTATCGGGTTATATTTACTTTAATAAGTCCTTTAGCCAGATAGCTTCCTTAGTAGCCTATATTTATCCCGTATACTTAACTTTATAGGTAAATAACGTTATAATTGGTTGCCTTTTTAAAAATTAATAAATCGGTATATTTTTTACGTTAAAGAGGTAGTTTAAAGTTGACTTACGGGTGGAGTCGGCCGCAAAATCGGAGTTAATATACCTATTAAGAGCCTTAAGCTTAGGTACCCTTATATACCAACTAGAAGTATATAGTGGTCCGTAAATAACGTATAATTTACCTTATATATAGTTAATATTAATAAGACGGATTTACGGAATACCGGCTAATAACTACTACCGTATAAGCTATATCCGGTCGTATATTAAGTATAGTATATATTAATAAACTTACGGCCGATTAATATTATTATTTAAACTCCGGTTTTACTTAATAGCCCTTAAATAATGGTTCTGGCCTGAAATCGACTTATATAAGTATATATATCGGGTAAGCTTTTTACTAGCCGTAATCTTATATTACCTTCTTAATATAGGTTTCTTGGCTAAAATAGATTATTCGGTTTTATCGGTCTTACGTAATAATAATACTTAGGTAATAGTTTACTAAATTTAAATTTAATATACGGAATTCCTAGTTAAGTACGGCCTTTAAGTCTTAAATCCTTTACTTAAACGGATTAGTTATTAAGACGTTATTTATATATACGGTTACGATCGTATTGGTTTTAAGGTAAAAGAATACGTAATAATCTATATAGATAAATTTAAAACCTTATATAACCATAAACTCCCAGAAACGATTATATTATAGTTATAATAATTGCTTTAATCTATATAGGCTTTTCCTAAGCTTATAATAAAGCTTTTTATCGTCTTTACCGGTCTTTTCTTATCCTTTTAATTATTTTACGTATACTTTTTCCTTAATAAAATTATAAAAAAACGTTATTTTAACGTTTATTTACCTTAAATTCTAATTATTAATTATTATAAAAGTAAAGAGAACCTTATAGCTTATAAATTTTATTACCGAAGTAAACGTCTTATTATAATTGATATTTTTACGTTATTTAAAACCATATATTACCCACCGGGTTTTATAATAAATTATATTATTATTAGCTTTACGTTTAAGGATATAAACCCACTGTTGAAAGTACTCACATTAGTTACCCGGCAGTCGGGTAGATTAGATATGATCTGAAGCTAGACCCGATTGGGATAGCTAGGATGTAGGAGTACTTAGTCGCACTTTTATACTTAGGAAATAATTAAGTAACTTATACTTCACATTTCAAGAGGTTATAAGCCCGGCCTCGCGATGGCGATGCCCTATAGGGATACTTTTTCCTTGTTTAATTCCGTAACTATAATGTGGAGATCTTACCGTATAAAATATACCCAAAAGATAAAAGTATTCTACCTAAGAATACCATTAAATTACGATCTTTAAGCTATAAAGCCAGTTAATAACTTAATAATTTAAAATTCTATAAGAATAAGATGCCCTAACTTTATTATTACCGGGATATACGTATTTATTAATTTAAAAGTATAAATACTTATTTCTTAGCCTTATAAGTTAGCTATACGCTGGTACTTATATGCCGGAAACCGGCTATATATAAAGGTTTCGGCTTTATAATATAAAGCGTTAAACGGAGCCTTAATAAGGATCTTAACTAGGAAATTTCAACCTTAATTAAACTCTTTAGAGTTTAAACCTTTAAATCTTATAATTATAACGAGAAATCTCTACCCGATCCAAATTCTTTTTATAATTTAAAGGATTTTTAACTTTATTCCGCCGCTGGAATTACTTAACTAAAACCTTTTATAAGGATTACGGAACGCTATAGAGTTGGAAAACTTTAAACTTTTACTTTTTATAATGAAAAATCTTATTTTTAAGACGGTAACTTTAATTATATAATAAGGATATAACTCGGTTTTGCCCCTGGAATTACTTAATTAAGACTATCTTTAAGGATTAAATCTTAAAAGAAGGAAATCTATTTATTTAAACCGAGATTCTACGTTTTAAAAGGGGAGGCTGGGAATTAATTACTGAATCCTTTATATCCTAATTAGCCCGGAAGGCTACTTAATTTAATTGACGCCCGGAAAATTAAGGGTAAGGTAATTACGAATAGAGATTATAGCTTTTAAAGTAGGGAATAATAATTAATTATGGAAATTAACTCTCCGTACTATATTAAGCGTAAAAAGGCGAGTAATTTCGAAAAAATATAAAAATAATTTAAATGTCCGTAAAGTTTCGGTTTATTATTAATTAAAATAGATTAAACTTTATTTAGAATTCAGGCTTTATTATTAAAACCTTTAAGTATATTATTACTCCGTTTTATTAATACGGAAATCCTTTTATTACTTTTTATTATTAAGTTAAAAATAAATTCTTCTATTTTTATTTAAAAGATCTTTAAAAAGAAAACCGAAGGACTACTTAAGAGGTAGCTGAAAACGTAAATAGGGAGTATTTACCCCCGTTTACGCCGAAGTCTTATAATAGCTTCGGTTTAAAGGTATTTAAAGAGTCTTTAATATTACCGTTTAATGAATTAATCTTTAAACTTTATTTAAAAGCAGAAGGCTAAATCCCGTTATTTAATACGGAATATCCTTTACCCTTAAACGATTCATTAATTAAGTATTAATTAAAATTAGAATTATTAAAGTTAGAAAATTTATTAGACTTTTTATTTAATCTTAACTTTAAGTCTAAATCTAATTAAGTAATTAATATTTCTTTATGCGTAAGTATTAATTTAAGGATTTTGAGTTCCTATTTTTTCACTAAAAATAACCTTTAAGACTAAAAACTCGGTTTCCGGGAGTTTCTTTTTCGGTATAATTCCGTTATTAATTAAATAACGTTAATAGATATTATAATACCGGCAAGTTAAGGACTAGTTGGTCCTTAATAACCTTTACGAGCTTATAATTACTAAGGATAAACTTAAGGCTACTATAATTATTAAAACTCATTATAAGGATAATATACGTTACCTTATAAATAAATTAAATACGACCGAAGAAATCTAAACCACTTTTACTATTTATTTTAAACCTTAAGGTTTAGGCCTATATATTAAGTTAACCCGGGAGTTTAAAATAATAATAAAAGGTTTAAATAAAACGGTCGATTAATTTGCCCGTAAATTCTGTAAGTATATTACCGAAATGCTGGTTATTAATAAGTTATATAAGATCCCTAACTTAATGGTTATTTAATTTTTTTTATTTGGTTTCGGTAACGGCTGGTAACATTTTTATATTAATTTAACTTAAAATTAAACCATCCTAAACTAAAATTCTCTTAATTTTAACGAGGTTATATTAAAAGCTATTAATAAAGAATTATAGGTTAATATAGCCCGCGTTAATACCACTTTATAATCCTATCCGGCAGTTCCGAAGGTTAATAATAAGCGGTCCTTTACCGAATATAGTAACTAAAAGTATAATTACTGCACCGTAAAAGGCCGTAATAATAAATACCCGGAGAACAATTATTAAATCCTTTACCTTAAAAAAAGGATTAAGACGCTATACCGGGGGTTAAAGAAGCCGAAGACTAAGGAAGCTATTATTACCATTATACCGGCAAATCTATCGGTTCCAGGGGAGGTCTATAGTATAATAAACGTAGACGTTAAGCTTAAATATATAATAATATCCGTTAACCCAGCTAATTTATAAAAGTTAATAATCCTGGATAATAACTATAGTAAGTACTTCTTTTATTAAAAGGAATTCTTCGGTAACGACCTTTGGCTTTATTAAATAATATTTTTAAGGCTAGGTTTAACGTAAATTAATTATATGGGCGGTATTAATACCGCCCGGGTGGCCTATAATATTAACGGGAGAAAAATAGTAATTAAGTTTTTAAACTTTATTTACTCCCTCAATAATAAAGTGAACCTCCTCTCGGAGATTTAGCTCTTAAATAATAAAGTAGAAATAATAACTTCCCGGGTTAAACGGATAATAATTAAGGGACCCGGTAAGTTTATATACTCCCGGTAGGAATAACTCTTTATACTAGATCTTTAGGTATTACCTTAATTAATAATAGCGGTATTTAATATATTAAATAATATATTAACTTAATATATAAAAACAGGGCATTTTAACCTTTAATCTATTATTAAGTTAATTACGGTATCGATAAAAATATCTTTTAAACGTAAATAAAGGGAGTAAGAAAAGCCCTTAAAGGAGGTTATATATACGTATTATATTTTTAATAAGATAATTTCTCGGCCTTATAAGGGATATTTTAAGCTAAGGACGGCTTTATTAAAGCTTATTTATTCGGACATTACGGGGTTTATTAAGCCAGTAAGCTTTAATATAATTAAATATTTTATCACTTTCCGGGATAACTTTACTTATATATTAGAAGTTTATCCGGTAATTTATAAATCGGACGTAACCCATAAATTTAAGCAGTTTTAAATTAAATATAAAATTATTAACCGGAAAATCAGGCGCTTACGGATAAATAACGAAAATGAATATATATTAAAGAACTTTTAAGATTACCTTAAAAACTATAGTATTATCTATGAATTAACGGTATAAGATAACTTTAAATAGAACCTTATAAACGAAAGATTTAACCGGGAAATTAAAAAATAGACTTATACGATAATTTATAATATAGGTTTACTTAAGAATTTATAGCTAGAAATCGTAATAATTATTAATTATTTTATTATAAAAGAACTTACGTCTAACTTAAAAGGGAGGATTATCTTTTATTAAGCGTAATATAATTAAGAACCGGATTTATTATATTTATAAGTTATTAAGTTATTAATATAAATTAAAATTATAAAATATCAAACCTTTTTAAATAAAAGGGCCGATTTATTTATTTTACTAAACTACGATAATAAGATTATTAAGATATACCGGGTTTTCGACCCCCGGGTAAAAACTTTTAGTAAGAAAGTGAAACGATTCTTTAACGTTTATATTAAGGAATAAAAGATTACTTTACTGGATAACTCCGATAAGAATATCCCGGCGGAGAAAATCTAACGTTTAAAAAAAGATATATAACCTTAATAAATTTTTACTTTAAAGGAGAATTATAAGAATTAAGTTTATAATAATATTTTTATTAATAATATCTTAAACGATATATTTATAAATAATATATCCCCGGTTAAGGAATAAAGAGATTACCCTTAAACTTAATATAATTAAAATAAGTAATAATTTAATAAATCGTAAGAGGAAATTAAAATTATTTTCCGGGGCAACCCTGAGCTTAAGATTCTTAAGTATTTAAAGCTCCGGAATATATCCTTAAACCCGCTATTTACTTTTATTAATATAATTATCTTAAATGAAGAAAAAAATATCTATTATTTAACGTTAATATTATTTAAGAATAAGCCGGAATTATTTAAGTTAAAAAATTATTAAGAAACTATAAAAGATACTTACTATAAAATAAACTAATAATTAACGGAAAAAAATAAATATGGCTTTTATATTAAGAATAATACTTAAATATTTATTCTTAAGTATATAATACCCCGGATATAATTATTTTAAAGGGACAATAGGTCTATATTTTTAAGAAAGGCGTTAATAATTTAATTATTTAATATAAGGCCCGCTAGGTAATCCGTAATTACGAATAACGGGAAGGTATTAATTATAATGAAACTTTCGCTTTTATAGTTAAGCTTATAAGTTATAAGATATTTTTTATATTAACGGCGGTTAACAACTGAAACTTAAAGTAAATAGACGTAAAAATAACCTTTCTTTATAACTTAATCGAGGAAAAAGTTTATATAAAGTAACCTTATAACTAAGAGAATAATACCGATATATATTATAAACTTAATAAAACCCTTTACGGATTAAAGTAATCCCTTCGATTATAATATTATTACTTTTTTATTTTTATAAAGAAATAAAAATTTAAGCCAATACTTACGGATTATTACGTATTTATATATCTTAGAGATAAGATAATTATAACTCTTTATATAAACGATATCTTAATTATTAATTTATCCAGGGAAAATATCGTAAATTTAAAAAAGGCACTTAATAATTAATTCCGTATATTTAATTTAAGGTTAATCTATTATTATTTAAGTACAATTATTATAAGAAACCGTTAAAATAAAACGCTTTAACTTAATTAAAAAACCTATATAAAAAAGTTATTAAAGAATATAAATAATAAGATATTATTTTTATATATATCCCTATAGAATTAAAGTATAAGCCGGAGTTTATACTTAAAGGCTATAAGGTTAACCTAATTTTCCGGAAGAAATATTAATCTGTTATAAGCTTTTTAATATATATTATACTTAAAACTCACTTAAATATCGTTTATTTTATCTTAATAATTAACTAATATACTTTAAATCCCACTGAATACTATTAAAAATTAATAAGAAGAATTTTACGTTACTTCCGTATTACTGTTATCTTCTAGTTAATATACCGGGGTAAATTAAAAGTCCTTAATAGTTATACTGACTCCGACTTTACCGTAAATTCGACCCGGAGGTTTACTACGGGTTACGTATTTAACATAAAAAATACTACGATTAACTGGTAATCTAAACGTTAAGCCATAGTTGCCCTCTTTACTTATAAAGCGGAATATATAGGATAAATATAGGTAGTTAAAAAGGCTTTATAGCTTAAATAACTTTTAAGTAAAATTAAGTTATATTAAGCCGGAAACCTCCCCGTTATCATTATTTACGGAGATAATTAAGGCGTTATAGCTTTTATTAAGAATTCTGTATTCTATACTTAGATTAAGTATATAAGAATTTAATAATATTGACTTTAAGAGGTTATAAGGGATAACCGAGTAAATCTAAAGTATATCCCGACGTATAAATAAGTCGCTGACGGCCTAATAAAACCCTTATTATATTAGCCTTTTAAGGGGTTCCGTAAGGTACTTGGTTTAGAAATACCCCGGAACGTCCTTATACCGACCGAAGCCTCGCTGATGATATTAACGGCCTTATAGTTTTAACTCTAAGCCACTTATAGGGTAAGCTCCAAGCCACTTATAAGGTAAGCTCCAAGCCACTTATAGGGTAAGCTTTAAGCCACTTATAGGGTAAGCTTTAAGTTACTTATAGGGAGGCCGTTATTAATCCTAAGGAGCTTAGGGGTATGTTTTGGTATAAATTTAATATATAAGGCAAGAAGGTTAAAAAAATATTTTAAAAGGGGGGTAAATCGTAAAAAACGATATTTACCCCGGAGTATATTTAAACGAAATTACGCACCCCGGGGGGTTATTAAAGGATAATTTACGATATAGGGGAGTTCGCCGTCGCTACGCCGGTTTCAATCCAGGGGAGTAAATAAGGCTGTAAGTATAATCTTCCAAGGTATTTCACTGCGAAGAATTATTACTATAGGGGAGTAAAAACCACCACTACAGGGGAGCTCCAATAACTTGTGGAAAATATTATATAAATAAAATATACGTTATATAAAGATTGAAGCTTAAATGGGGTATTACAAGTAAGTAATAAATATAAGGTAATAAATATATTAAAGCTCGAAGGGGAGTGTTAAAAGTATTCATATTAATTACCCGGCAGTCGGGTAGATTAGATATAATCTGAAGCTAGACCCGATTGGGATAGCTGGGATGCAGGAGTACTTAGTCGCACTTTTATACTTAGGAAATAATCAAGTAACTTACACCTCACATTTCAAGACCCACCGTCCTTATAATATCGTTACGCCGGTGGGGATTTAATTCCGCGTAATTAAGATTTAAGTATTATTCTCTTTAAGGGAACCGTATTTATTATTTTCCGTTAACTTTTAATTTATCCGGGTATACTTATTTATTATAGCTTCTTTATAGGTTTTAAGCTTAATAAGTTTTAAAGTTATTTTAAAAGATATTAAGGTTAAAAAGTATAATAATTTATCCTTATTATAAGTTAATAAAACCAAGAAAAAGAGTGGATTTAATAATATATTAAGCGGTTTATCCGGAAATATAAAACCGGGGTTATTTTTAATTAGGTTTTCAATTTATTATTTTTACCCTTAATCATAATTAATCTTTAGGTTTTTAACCATTAAGCTTAAGGGGTCCGGTAAAGTTATTTATTAAATAAGGATTATAGCCGGACGTATAGGTCGCTCGGTAAAAATAAAGTTTATATTAATAATATTTATTTTAATTAAACCGTAATTCCCGAACTTCTCCTTTAAATTAAAGTCTTATTAAGGTTTTTTTATTTTCTTAAGCTTTTAAATTCAATTAATAAGCTTTTTACGATCTAAGTTATTTAACGGTATTACCTGTCTTTCCTTAATATATACGTTATATACGTTTTTTACTATAAGGTTAAACTATTTTACCCGTAAATTAATTACCTTAAAGTATTTATTAATTTTTTTATTGAAACCTATTAAAATATACGGTTCCGACCTATTATTAAATTTGGCTTAATAACCTATAATTCTTATATATATGATTGACTTTAAGGTCCGTATATAGGATACGTCCGGTTTCTTATTATACTAGGCTTAATATAATATTACCCCTTTAAGCTATATATATAATATCTGTATAATTATATAGTTTACCGTTTAGATTAACTTCGGTTAAAAGCTTTTAAGTATATCCCCCGTTATTTATATAACCTTAATTTTCTTATTAATTTCCCGGTTAATTTTCTTATTAACTGGGTTTTATTTAAGGTTTTTACGTATTATTACCTTAAAAATAATTTTATATTATTTTAAATAATCTAAAAAGGCTTTAAATATATACTTACCCCCGTTATTAATTTAAAGGCGTTTAATTTTTCAATCCGGGGGTTATTTATATTTAACTTTAAACTCCTTAAACTGTTAAATTACGTCCGATTTATATATTAACGGGTAAACCTTTAATATTATAATCTTATTATTACGGAAGGTTATATAATATATTATTCCGTTATACTTTTAAAGATTAATTATCCCTAAAAAATCCGTATAAATAAGCTTTAACGGGTTTTCTATAGGTTTAAGGTATCCCTTATATAATTAAGAGTATAACCGTCCGGTAATATAGTACGTATAATAAGCGTTTTTAATTTTATTATTATTATAATATTTACGTTTAAGATCCATTTTAATTAATATATCCGTTAAGAACAATTTTTAAGCTCCGAGGTAGCTTATATGTATATATTAAGTGAATATAGTTAAGGGTACGTTAAACGCCGTTATAATAAAAATAAGTTCCTATAAATTAATTATAAATAAACCGTTTTACCTATTATAAATAAGCTTTTTTAAATTATATATTACCGTCCGGACCGTCCGCGTTATATTAAGTTAAGCCTTATAATCCAGAAGTTACATCTTAAATATAAGATTAATCAAGTTTATTAAAGAATATACCGTATCCGTAAATTTTACCTTAACGGGCTTATTATCTACCTTATATATTATATAAGTAATACTTATATCCCTTATATAATTCGTTCTTATTAGCCCGGGCCTTAAAAACAAGGATTAATAGGGTTTTAATTTCTTTTAAAAGATTTTCTTCTTATAAAAAATATATTAATTATAGTTATTATTAAGGATTATTAGCTTTTATAAATCTATTAAGGAACCGATATTATTATTATTAATTATTATATATACGTTAATAAGTAAAAGTCGGTTATTAAAAGGTTTATAGGTATAATAATCTCCTTAATAATCTTAGGCTTCTTAATGCGGAACTTTATAAACTTCTTTTTAAAATAAAGATCCCAGTATTTATCTTTAATATGCTTATTATTACGCCTTTCTTAGGTATAATACTAATAAATAGGCTTTTCCCGGGTCTTATTAAAAATCTTTTCATTATAACCCTTTAACGTATCCTTATAAGCTTATATCGAAACGTTTAATTATTAAATAACCGCCCGAGCTTCCTTATTACGGGCCCTTTATATAATATCGTGAAATTTAAGGGTACCCGGGCCTTATTATACCGCCGTTTAAATAAATATTAAGTATTACGTTTATTATAACTCCTTTAATTTATTTAAGAATATTTAAATAATAAAATGGTCCGGGATAATTAAAGAGCTATTAATTACTTTAATTTTAATATAAACTTTTTAATAACGGCTATTATACTTATTAATTATTATATTTAAAATCTTTTATAGGCTTATAAACTCTTATATAAACTCCGTATATAATCCGGACCCTTATAATTTATATTAATCTTTAAGTCGTTCTTAAATTATATCCGGACTTTTTATAGTATCGATTAAATATTTAATATTAATACCGTAACGGTTTTTTAAGGTTATATATACTTTAAGGGTGTTTTTCTCCTTTAACTTTTAAAGGTTATTAATTGTTATTTAGTCCTTTATTTATTAACTTTACGATATTTATTACCGTTAATCTATTAATAAAGGGATTAAGCTTAAGGGAAACCCCTTTATAGTAAAGTCTTTCTTAATCGTTATCGTTAATAAAGTATACAGAAGACGGTATTAATAAGATATTAATTATATTATAATTATTAATGGTATTTAAGTTTAAGTTTAATAATATTTAGTACTTTAAAGATTTATTATTTAAGGGTAAAGGGTAGCTTACGTTAAATGATAATATCCAATTCTTAACGTTTATATTTAGCCCGAAAATAATAGTATTTAATAGGTCCATTAAAGGGTTTTTAAACGCTTTTAAATTAAAGCTATTATATGATTTCGGCGTTTACGGTAATAAATAATCCTTATCTTTGACTTAATCTTTATTAATTGGATTAAGACGATCTTTTTTCCTTAAGTCTTTAAGTATAAAGGGAAAAAAAGTACTTTATATACAATAATATTAATGAATAAGTAATAGGGTTTAAATACTATACTTCGTACGGGACTATTATATACTCTAAGGTAATAAATAATATAAGGCCTTATTAATTAAAGTATTCTTTATTCCGGTTAAGTCCAGAACGGAACTTTATAACGTATTATAACGCCATATATATACCCTTAAGATTACTATCCCTTTTTACTTAAGGGCTCTTAATCTTTATAATTAAAGCGTTTAGGCTCGTTTTAATTATTTTACTTTAACTTAAAGGCTTTAATCTTTATAATCCGTAATAAGTAGGTTTATCTTAAGTTTAATTATATATTAAAGAATTCACTGGTTAATTCTTAACCCCCCTTTTTTAGGGATTAATCCTTACTTTAAGAGGTTTAACCGTTAGCCACTTGTTCCGTCTTATGTTTATTTTCTGAAATTAAATTAAAGTAAGTAATTTCAGGTCGTAATAAGCTTAAATCCAAGTGATCTATCTTTAACTAATCTTGAAAAAACTCGATTTTAATACGGTCTTTAAGGCTTTAAACTTAATAAAGTTCTGTAATATATTTAATATTTATTTAACGTCTTAAATTTCTTATTTAAACCCCGGTTAAGGCTTTACGTATATAGGCTAGCCTTAAAGGCCTTACGTTTCAGCTTTATTAACTTAACGCTAACTTAGCTTTCCGATATATAAGCGTTTATAGCCCTTAATAGGGCTAAGAAATAACGGTCTATATATTCTCATTAATAAAACGTCCTCCCCCTTTAATTTAGGAATATAAATGATTAGGTAGGCTTTTTTATTTATAACCGTGGTATTATACGCCTGGCTAAATCGATTTTTTAATGATATAGTCTGCGTATAGGTATCGTTTACGGGTATATCTTATACTATAAGTTTACCACCGTTTATGGGCCAAAGTGAATACTAAGAAGACGTTATCTGAATACCTGGACGCGCAGTCTAAGCTTATAACTTATTAAAGTTAAGAAATATAAGTTATTTAATTATTACTATATATAAAGTGAAACTATATGTAAAACCATATGCCGTTATCCCACTTGGGTTTAGCACGTCCGCCTTATCTAATCTGATCCGCGTCACGTGATCTCCCAAGTGGCGATCCTGCATATTCAATATTACAATAGTGGTTTTTATTCCTTTATAGCGGTGGTCCTTTACGGTAAAATACCTTAAAAGATTGTACTTATAACCTTAATTATATAGCATTTACTTTCCTAAATTAAAGCCGGCGTAACGACGGCAAGCTCCCCTGTATCGTAAATTATCCTTTAATAACCCTTTAAGGTGCGTAATTTCGTTTAAGCATGCTCCGGGATAGGTATCGTTTTTTGCGATTTACCTTCCTTTTAAAATATTTTTTTAACCTTTTTACTTTATATATTAAATTTATATTAAAATATGCCTTTAAACTTTCTAGGATTAATAACGGCCTCCCTATAAGTAGCTTGGAGCTTATTTTATAAGTGGCTTAAAGTTTACCCTATAAGTAACTTAAAGTTAAAGCTATAAGGCCGTTAATATTATTAGTGAAGCTTTAGTCGGTATAAGGACGTTCCGGGAGTGCTTTTAGGCTAAGTGCCTTACGGAACCCCTTAAAGGGTTAATATAGTAAGGGCTTTATTAAGCCGTTAACGACTTACTTATACGTCGGGATATACTTTAAATCCATTTAATTATCCCTTATAACTTCTTAAAGTTAATACTATTAGATTCCTATATATTTAATCCGGGTATAGAATACGGGGTTTTTAATAAAAGTTATAACGCCTTAATTATCTTTATAAATAATAACGGTAGGGAGGTTTCCGGCTTAATATAGCTTAATTTTATTCAGAAATTGTTTAAGTTTTAATTACCTATATTTATTTTTTATATTCTACTTTATAAGTAAAAAGGATAATTATAGCTTAACGCTTAAATTATTAATTAATCGCAGTACTTCTTATGTTAAATATGTAGCCCGTAATAAACCTCCGGGTTAAATTTACGGTAAAATTAGAGTCAATATAGCCATTAAGAGCTTTTAATTTACCCTAATATATTAATTAAAAGGTAATAATAATACGGAAATAATATAAAATTCTTCTTATTAACTTTTAATAATATTTAGTAGGATTTAAGGTATATCGGTTAATTATTAAGACGGAATAAATAATATTTAAGTAAGTTTTAAGTATTATATATATTAAAAAGCTTACGGTTAATTAATATTTCTTCCGAAAAATCAGGTCGGCTTTATAACCTTTAAATATAAACTCCGGCTTATATTTTAACTTTATAAAGATATATATAAAGGTAATATTTTATTACTTATATTCCTTAACGACTTTTTTAATATAAGTTTTTTAATTAAATTAAAACGTTTTATTTTAACGGTTTCTTATAATTATTATATTTAAGTAATAATAAATTAACCTTAAATTAAATATATTAAATTAATTATTAAGTACTTTCTTTAAATTTATAATACCTTATTTAAATAAATTAATAATCAGGATATTGTTTATATAAAGAGCTATAATTATTTTATTTTTAAAATATATAAATACGTGATAATCCGTAAGTATTAACTTAAACCTTTATTTCTTTATAAAAATAAAAAAGTAATAATATTATAATTAAAGGGATTATTTTAATTTATAAAAAATTTTATTAAGCTTATAATATATATCGGTACTTTTTATTTAATTATAGGGTTACTTTATATAGACTTTTTTTTCAATTAAACTATAAAAAAAGGCCGTTTTTACGTTTATTTACTTTAGGTCCCAGTTATTAACCGCTATTAATATAAAAAGTACTTTATAATTTATGGGTTTAATTATTAAAACGAAAATTTTATTATAATTAATATTTTCCCGTTACTTATAACCGCGGATTATTTAACGGGCCTTATACCGAATAATTAAATCGTTAACGCTTTTCTTAAGAGTATAAATTTATCGTCCCTTTAAAATAATTATACCCGGCGATATTATATACTTAAAAATATATATTTAAGTATTATTTTTAATATAAGAGTTATATTTATCCTTTTCCGTTAATTATTAATTTATTTTATAATAAATATTTTTTATAACTTTTTAATAACTTTTTAACTTAAATAATTCCGGCTTATTCTTAAATAATATTAACGTTAAGTAATAGATATCCTTTTTTTTATTTAAAATAATTATATTAATAAAAGTAAATAACGGGTTTAAGGATATATCTTAAAGCTTTAAATATTTAAGAATCTTAAGCTTAAGGTTACCCCGGAAGATAATTTCAATTTCCTCCTATAATTTATTAAATTATTACTTATTTTAATTATATTAAATTTAAGGGTAATTTCTTTATTCTTTAACCGGGAATATATTATTTATAAGTATATTATTTAAAATATTATCAATAAAGGCGTTATTATAAACTTAATTCTTATAATTCTTTTTTAAAGTAAAGATTTATTAAAATTATATATCCTTTTTTAAATATTAAATCTTTTCCGTTAAAATATTCTTATTAAAGTTATTTAACGGAATAATCTTTTATTCCTTAATATAAACGTTAAAGAATCGTTTTACTTTTTTATTAAAAGTTCTTACTTAAGGGTTAAAAACCCGGTATATCTTAATAGTTTTATTATTGTAACTTAATAAAATAAATAAATTAGCCTTTTTATTTAAGGAGGTTTAATACTTTATAATCTTAACCTATATTAATAACCTAATAGCTCGTAAGTATAATAAGTCCGGTTCTTAATTATATTACGTTTAATAAAAGGTAATCTTTTTTTTTAAATTGGATATAAATTCCCTTATAATAAGGTAATTAATAGTTATTACGATTTCCGGTTATAAATTCTTAATTAAGCCTATATTATAAATTATTATATAAGTTTACTTTTTAATTTCCCGGTTAAATCTTTTATTTACGGAATTTTATTTAAGGTTATTTTATATTATTAATTTATAAATAATATTATAATCTTTAAGGTAATCTTAAAAGTCTTTTAATATATATTCGCCCCCGTTATTTATCCGTAAGCGCTTAATTTTCCGGTTAATAATTTTATATTTAATTTAAAATTATTTAAATTTACGGGCTACGTCCGATTTATAAATTACCGGGTAAACTTCTAATATATAAATAAAGTTATCCCAGAAAGTAATAAAATATTTAATTATATTAAAGTTTACCGGTTTAATAAACCCTATAATATTTAAATAAATAAATTTTAATAAAGTTATTTTTAATTTAAGATATCCCTTATAAGGCCGAAAAGTTATTTTATTAAAAATATAATATATATATATAACCTTTTTTAAAGGCTTTTCTTATTTTTTTTATTTACGTTTAAGGGATATTCCTATTGATACCGTAATTAACTTAACGATAAATTAAGGGCCGAAATACCCCGTTTTTATATATTAAGTTAATATATCGTTTAATACGTTAAATACTATTATTATTAATTAAAGTAATACTTAAAGATTTAATATAAAAAGCTATCTTTACCGGGAGTATATAAACTTATTAAGTCCTTTAATTATTATCCGTTTAACCTGGGAAGTTATTATTTCTACTTTATTATTTAAAAATTAAGTCTTTAAAAAGAAATTCACTTTATTATCGGGGGAGTAAATAAAGTTTAAAAATTTAATTATTACCTTTCTTCCGTCGATATTATAAATTACCCGGGCGGTATTAATATTGCTTATATAGTTAATTCATATTAAACCTAGCCTTAAAAATGCTATTTAATAAGGCTAAAGGTCGTTACCGAAGAATTCCTTTTAATAAAAAAAGTACTTATTATAGTTATTATTTAAAATTATTAGCTTTTATAAATTAATTAGGTTAACGGATATTATTATATATTTAAACTTAACGTTTACGTTTATTATATTATAAACCTCCCTTAAAACCGATAAGTTTATCGGTAATCTTTGGCTTCTTCGACCCCCGGTATAACGTCTTAATCCTTTTCTTAAGGTAAAGGACTTAACAGTTATTCTTTAAGTATTTATTGTTATAGCTTTTTACGGTATAATAATTATATTTCTAATTATTATACTTAATAAAAGACTGCTTATTATTAACTTTTAGAGTTACCGGATAAGACTATAATATAATATTAATATTCGTTATATTTATTTATAATTCTTTATTAATAGCTTTTAATATAACCTCGTTAAAATTAAAATAATTTTTACTTAATATAATTTAATTTTAAATTAAATTAATATAAAAATGCTATTAACCGTTATTGAAATTAAGTAAGAAAAATTAAATAATTATTAAATTAAAAATAATATATAACTTATTAATAATCAATATTTCGGCAATATATTTACGGAATTTACGGGTAAATTAATTGACCGTTTTATCTGGACCCTTTATTATTATTTTGAACTCCCGGGTTAATTTAATATATAAGTTTAAGCCTTAAGGTTCAAAATACGTAATAAGAATAGCCTAAATTTCTTAAGTTATATCCAGTTTATTTATTAAGTAACGTATATTATCCTTATAACGGATCTTAATAACGGTTATAGCTTAAAATTTATCCTTAATAATTATGGGCTTATAAAGGTTATTAAGGACCAATTAATCCTTAACTTGCCGGTATTATAATATTTATTAACGTTATTTAATTAATAAAAAAATTATATTAAGGAAGAAACTCCCGGAGGTAAAGTCTTTAATTTTAAAGGTTATCTTTAGCAAGAAAATAGGAACTTAAAATCCTTAAACTTATACTTACTTATAAAGAAATACTGATTACTTAATTAAATTTAAACTTAAAGCTAAAATTAAATAAAAAGTTAAATAGGTTTTTTAACTTTAAAGATTCTAATTTTAATTAATACTTAATTAACAAATCGTTTAAAAGTAAAGGGTATTCCGTATTAAATAACGGAATTTAGCCTTTTACTTTTAAATAAAGGTTAAAGATTAACTCATTAAATAATAATATTAAAGGTTCTTTAAATATTTTTAAGCTAAAGCTATCATAAGACTTTAGCGTAAACGGGGGTAAATACTCCTTATTTATGTCTTTAGTTACCTTTTAAAAGATCCTTCGGTTTTCCTTTTAAAGGTCTTTAAGGTAAAAACGGAAGAATTTACTTTTAACGTAATAATAAAATATAATAAAAGGATTTCCGTATTAATAAAGTAAAGTAATAGTATACTTGGGGGTTTTAATAATAAAGCTTAAATTCTAAATAAAGTTCAATTTATCTTAATTAATAATAAACCGAAACTTTATAGATATTTAAGTTATTTTTATGCCTTTTTTAAATTGTTCACCTTTTTTATACTTAATATAATACGGAGAGTTAATTTCTATATTTAATTGCCGCTCCCTACTTTAAGGGTTATAATCTTTATTTATAATTATTTTACCCTTAATCTTCTGGGTATTAATTAAATTAAATGGTCTTCCGGGTTAATTAGGATATAAAGGATTTAGTAATTAATTCCCAGCCTCCCCTTTTAAAACTTAGAATCTCGGCTTAAGTAAATAAACTTTTTTCTCCTTAGATTTTAATCCTTAAAAATGGTCTTAATTGGGTGATTTTAAAGGTAAAACCGAGTTATATCCTTATTATATAATTAAAGTTGCCGTCTTAGAAATAAGAGTTCGTCTTAAAAATAAGATTTTCATTATAAAAGTAAAAGTTTAAAGTTTTTTAACTTTATAACGTTCCGTAATCCTTATAAAAGGTCTTACTTAAGTAATTTTAAGGGCGGAATAAAGTTAAAAAATCCTTTAAGTTGCCGTTATAATCTTGTAAAGATTTTTCGTTATAACTATGAGAATTTTTAAGGGTTTAAACTTTAACGAGTTTAATTAAAGTTGAAATTTCTTAATTAAAACCCCGGTTAAGGCTTCGTTTAACGCTTCGTATTATAGAGCTGAAACCTTTATATATAGCCGGTTTCTGGCGTATAATTATTAACGTATAATTAATTTATAAGGCTAGGAAATAAATATTTATATATTTTAATTAATAAATACGTATACCCCGGTAGTAATAAGGTTAAGGCATTTTATCCTTATAGAATTTTAGATTATTAAGTTATTAATTAACTTTATAGCTTAAAGATCGTAGTTTAATAGTATTTTTAAGAAGAATATTTCCATCGTTTAAGTATATTTTATACGGTAAAAACTCCATATTATAGCCATAAAATTGAATAAGAAAAAGGTATCTTTATAGGGCATCGCCATCGCGAGTCCGGGCTTATAACCTCTTAAAATATAAGGTATAAGTTACTTAATTATTTCCCAAGTATAAAAGTACGATTAAGTACTCCTATATCCCAGCTATCTTAATCGGGTCTAGCTTCGGATTATATCTAATCTACCCGACTGCCGGGTAACTAATATAAGTACTTTCAATACTTTCTTTATTATAGCGGTTATATATAACTTAAAGATTAAGTAAATAAACGTTAAAATAGTATTCCTTTATAGAAATATCTTTAAAAAGATTTATATTTATTAATTAATGGGCTTTAATAATAATTCAGGACGTATTTATCTATTAAATAAAGCTCTTTATAAGCTTAAATAATTACCCCGGATTTAATATTAATATTTCTTTATATTCCTTAAGAAATTCAGCTAAGGTACCGTTATATTAATAAAGATTATAATATATTCTTAAACCCGGATATTAATATTATTATTACTATATATATCGATAATATCCTAATAATAAAAGTCGACTTAAAGGCTTAATTAAATAAAAAGTTTAAGATATCTAATTTAAGCCTATATAATTAATATTTAAGCATAAATATTACCCATAATCAATAAAATTAAACCTTAATTCTTAATTAAAAGAACTATATTAAATAAGTCCTTACTTAATTTAATATATATAATAATCCTCTTTTTAAGGGTAATAATATAGTTATTTTTATAAACGTAAATGCTTATTTTAAGCCGGTTAATAAAGAATATACCGCCCTAAAATAATTTCGGCTTAAATATTAATCCGCTATCGGCTTATTTATATATATTATAATAAGTATTAAGCTTAATATAGCCTATATAATATCCATAATATTATATTACGCGTTTAACCTTAATAAAAGGTATTAAATAGCCGTTAAGAAGATTTTCCGTTACCTTTATAATATAGTTTCTTTAAAGTTCGTTTTTTAAGGCTTTTTAAAGCCCCTTAATGGTTATACGGACTTAAATTACGCCGGCGACCTATAGATACGCTGGTTTACCTTTGGGTATACCTTTAACCTAAGAAGTATAATTATTAATTAATCCTTAAAACGTTAACCGACTATAGCCCTATTTACCTATAAAACCGAATATATAGGATAATATAACGCTATTAAAAAAGTAATCTAGCTTAAACGGCTATTAACTTAGCTTATTAAAATTACCTTAAATCCAATAATATTACCGGCCCTTAAGGATAAAGATATTATATAGAATTACGCTCTTTTTATTTAATTTAAACTTAATATTAAGGTTTTTACTTTTATTACGGTAATCTTTTATAATAATTAAGGAATAATTATATTAATAAAAACCCTTGCGAATTACTTAAAGATAAAGCATATATATATTAAGTACTGCTTTCTTCGGGAGTATATGGTTAATAAATAGGTAAAGCTTATATACTATCTTACCGGGGATATAATAATTAACGGCCTTACGAAGCCGTTATTAAAAGACGGCTTTCTTAAATTCAGAAATTATCTAAGATTAAAGTAATTAATACTATATTTTTATTAGCGTTTTAGGATAAATAAATATACCCCTTACTATTAGAATCGGGGTGGATATACCTTTTATTACGGTAATATAGTTCCAATAAAAGCTTTCACTCTTTACTTAATAAATAGTACGGTATTATAGTATTATAAAGCTATTAATCGAGTGGGAGTATTAGAAGTGCAGAAGGTAAAGATTTCGGCTATTACTAAAAGGGGGTTAGCTTACTTCCTAGACTTCTCATAGATAAATATCGCTCAGCACCTTACATAGCACTTACTTAACTAAGCAAGTTACACCCTACCATTTCAACAGAAAGTGGGGGACGACTTTCGTTAAGAGCCCCTAAACCCTATCCGGCAAGTCACGTAATTAATATAGATAAAACAGTGATAAAAGCTGACGATTTACCGGTACCAAGCAGTTAACTTACTTAAGCCTAATTGCCGTCTTAAAGCCGGTAAAAAGGGGTTATAGGATTTTAACGTTAAAAATAAATAATTTCTCTTCTTTAAGTAATTAAATCAGTTATAGGAGAAAATTTAAAAAAAATAGCTATGTAAGTAAAAGGGTGGCGTAATTACGTTACTTCGCTACCGTTAAGAGGAGTGGATCCGCGGTCGGACTCATCTCCCAATCGGACTTAGTAAGTTCCCCGTACTTGGGAGCCACGTTATTTTAGCAGTGAATATCCGGCTTAAGACAATAAATTAAGGCTATTAATAGCTAAAAGTAAAACGGACCTCGGTCATAATAATATAATAAGTAACTATAAAGTGGGGTTTTCATCCAAATCGGGTTATCGTATACCAGGCTGAGCTGGAACTGGCCCGATTACGGTTGCCCCTTCCCGTAAACGCGATAAGATTAAAGAGTAAATTAAGTCTCGCTCCTACGCGGGAGTGAATACGGTGGCCAAGCAACTAGCGATATGGAACGCCGAAATTGGCTTAGCTAGATTCGTATATAAATCAAATCAATCAATCAATTAATATTATATAAATAATAGAAAATTGTCTTAAAAATTATTGAGTAAGTACTTTTTATTAAGGTTGAACGCGTAACATAATATTATTAATACGGTATAAGCTAAACTAAATTTAATATTTATTATTACGTATATAAGTAAACTAATAACTGATTAATATTTAAGCCGGAATTACTTTAAAATAGTATATTCCTTATTAATGAACTTAAAATAAGCCTTTAGAGTTATCAAAACAACTATATTATTACCCTTAAAAAGAAGATTGTTATATATATTAAATTAAGTGAGGTTTTATTAAACGTAATTTTTTTTAACTAAGAATTAAAGTTTAATTTTATTACTTACGGATAATATGTATATTTAAATATTAATTATTTAGGTTTAAATCGGATATTTTAAATATCTTATTAAATTAAGTCTTTGAATTAATAATGATATTATCGATATATATAATAATAGTAATATTAATATCCGGGTTTGAGAATACGTTATAATTTTTGTCGATATAACGGTAATTAAGCTTTTTAAGGAATATAAAAAGATATTAATATTAAATTTAAGGTGATTATATAAGCTTATAAAGAGCTTTATTTAATAAATAAATAAGGCTTAAGTTACCATTAAAATCCGTTAATTAATAGATATAAATCTTGGTAAAAATATTTTTATAAAGGATATTATTTTAACGTTTATTTATTTATTATTTAAGTTGTATATAATCGCTATATTAAAGAGGGCCTTATAGCTTATAAACTTAATATCCGTTATAAAAGCATTAAAAAAAAATTAAACTTTTCGTTTTATTAAAAGCCATAGATTATTTATTTAACCTTATACCGGGTAATATTACCGTTTAACTTACGTTTATATTTATAGATTTATTTATTATTTAATACGTTAATACCGGGAAATAAATTTATTAAGGTTTAAGTTTTTATTTTTCTTTAAAAATTCGACTTTTTTTTTATAACGAGCGCCTATTTTATTTTACGATATACGTCCTTTATAACTTATATATAAATCGTAAGCTCGGTAAAATCCGTAAAAATTACGGTTGTAAAATATATCACCGTGAATTAAGAATTTACGGCTTACCTAATAATTAAACTCTTAATCATATTAATAACTTAAAGGTTATTTCTTAATTATATAAACTTAAATAAGTAAATTTAAAGATTTAATAAATTTTCTTAAAAACGGATAATATTAATTAAATTATAAAGATTAAGTAAACTTAAGTTTAAATCTATAAAAGTATATATACCTAGAGGGTAAAAAAAAATTAAAAAAAATAAGTTATTTTTATTGATATTTTCTTTAATAATTATAAGTTTTAGAGTTATATAAGACTTGAATTATTTATTAATTGTAAGTTAAATTATATTCTTAATATCGGTTTTATTTATAAGGTTTACAATATAAAGGTTTTATATAATAATAAAAACCGGCTTCTTCGTATTTATTTTAAATATAACTATAAATGCACGGTAATTATCTTCTTTTTTTTAATATTAAATAATAATCGGTAAAAGATTATCGGCCTTACGTTTAAGCTAAATAGCCTTATCATTAAATTATTTCGTAATTATAACGTTAAACACAGTTATATAATGTAATATAAATATTTTATAAATATAATAACCTTTAAAGCCAACAAAGTATTCTTTGATAACTTTAACTTAAAATTTTATTTAATTTTTATCCGGAAGTTTATACTTTAATTATATACCATATTATTTAACCTTTTCAACGAAAAATTAATAGGGTTTTCCGAGTTTTAAAGTTTAGTTTAATATATCATAAATACTTATAAGTATTATATTATATATAAAGATTATTATAATAATAAGTTCCGTAACAAAAACACGGGGTTTTTATTATTTAATAATATTATATAAACCCGGATAATAAAAGTGTTGTTGAATGTGTAGGATCGCTACTTGGGAGATTACGTGACGCGGATCAGATTAGATAAGGCGGACGTATTAAACTTAAGTAGGATAGCGGTATATAGCCTTATATATAGTTTTACTTTATATATAATAATAATTAAGTAACTTATACTTTTTAGCTTTAATAGGTTATAAGCCCGGACTACGTATTTAAATACTTAAATAACGTCTTTTTAGTATTTAATTTAACTTATAAACGGTAATAAACTTATAATATAAAATATACTTATAAACGATATTTATACGTAGGTTACATTATTAAAAAATCGACCTAACCAGGCGTACAATATTACGGCCATAAATAAAAAAGCTTACCTAATTACTTATATTCCTAAATTAAGAGGGGAGAACGTTTTATTAACGAGAATATATAAACCGTTATTTTTTAACCCTATTAAAGGCCGTAAACGCCTATATACCGAAAAAGTTAAGTTAATATTAAATTAACGGAGCCGAAATATAGGGCCCTTAAAGCTAATATATATACGCAGAGCCTTAACTAGGGTCTAAGTAAGAAACTCGAAACTTTAAATAAATATTAAATATACTATAGAACTTTACCGAGTTTAAAGCCTTAAAGACTATATTAAAATTAAGTTTTTTCAAAACTAATTAAAGACAGATTACTTAGATTCAAGCGTATTATAACTTAAAATCACTTATTTTAATTTAATCTTAAAGAATAAATATAGGACGGAATAAGTAATTACCTTAACGGTTAAACCTTTCAAAGTAAAAATTAATCCCTAAGAAAGGGAAACTAAAAACCAGTCATAGAATTCTTTAATAGGTAATTAGACTTAAGATAAGCCTACTTATTACGGATCGTAAAGATTAAAGCCCTTAAGTTAAAATAAGAAAATTAAAATAAGTTTAAACGCTTTAATTATAGAGATTAAGGGTTTTTAAGTAAAAAAAGGTATTAATCTTAAGGGTATATATATAGCGTTATAATATATTATAAAGTTTCATTCTAGCCTTACCCGGAATAAAGGATACTTTAATTAATAGAACTTTATATTACTTATTATTTTAGAGTATATAATAGTCCTATATAAAATATAGTATTTAAACCTTATTATCTAATAATGTTATTACATATAAAATATCCTTTTTCCCTTTATATTTAAAGGCTTAAGGAAGGAAAACCGTCTTAATCTAACTGGGAAAAATTAAATTAAAAATAAAGATTACTTATTACCGTAAACGTTAAAGTCGTACGATAACTTACTTCAGCTTAAAAATATTTAAGGAACCCTTAATCGGTTTATTATTGATTAATTGATTGATTTATACTACGGATCTAGCTAAGCTAATTCCGGCGTTCCTTAATACGCGGCCTTTTAACTTTGCTAATAACCGTAAAAACATAATACTTATAATATTGAAATTAGAAAACCGGCGTTTACCTGACTTCTGCTCTTATTCTTAATGATAAAGAGCGTCCCCGGTTATTTAGAAAATAATAATTTATTCGTACGTTTTTTTCTAAGAAAATCCATAATATTACAATTAAGTCTCCTTAAGGGTTACCCTTAAACCTATTACTCTTCTATATCTTTACGGGTCCGTTCTATATTAGCCTTTTAAGTAACGTTTTTAAATAACCTTACCGGTATATATATTATTATTGTCTTAATCGTAATTATTTTTCTATTTTATTATCGCGGCCGTTTTTTAAGGATTTCTAATAAGTATTTACTATCGTATTTCTTCGGTTATAAAAGATCTTTTCCGGGTTATATAATTACCGTAATTAATATTCACTTTTCCTTTTCTGCCCTGGTTAATAACAAGCCTTTTTTGTAAAGTCTTTAATAACTTTATTTATTTTACCGGTAGAATTAAACTAAAGTAATAAGCCTATAAATATTACAAATTTTATAAATTTTATGGGCGCCTAAATACCCTATTTTATAAAGAGTATTTTATAGTAATTGCTTATCCCGGTTTTTTTAACCAGTCCCGTCTTAAGCTTCGTGAATAATAAATATAAGATAAGTACGTAGGCTGTATTTTACTTCCTTTATCCGTATTTATAGTTAATGTTTATCCGGTTATTAACGTACGTAATAAAGAGGAAGTATATAAGTCCGTTCTTACCCGTCCGGAGCTGGATTATTAATACGTTATTACCTTTTTTTATAATCTTATAACGGCGGAAATACTTATTAACAATCTTTTTATTATTTAAGGCCAAGTATTATTACCTTTAAAAGACTGATCCTTTATATTTATATTAACGTTTAATTTATTACGATATAATTTATAAAGTAATCGTATTCGTTTTTACCCTTATAACCTTTTTAACTTGCGTTTCCTTTATATTAAGTATAAGTTTATATAAATTTAAATTAACTTTTTAAACGTAAATTAAATTAATTTCTTTTTTAATTTATTTTTGTTTTATTTCGGTAAAAAAAGTAAATACTTTACTTTATTTTTTTTATCCGGGATTTCTTAAGGTTTAATCGGATCCGTTTATTCTTTATAATCGTAATTAAGTATATATTTTTCTTAAGTTTTACTTAAATAATTATTTAATCAAAAGATAGCTTAGTTAACGGTATAAAAACCTCGGATTCTAGTACGGGGACGGGCGTCATTTTATATATATCGTTAATCACTTTTAAGTACCGGTTTTAAGCTTTTTATAATTATTGAATAAGCTTTTTCTTATACTTAAGGGTGTTTTTAAGAATATATTAAATAACCATTATATATATTATAGCCAACTTTATTACCGCTTAATAAACGGTTTTTATTTTTTATAAGGTAACGCTTTACGTTAACGTTATAGAATATGTAAGGTTCCTCCTTTCTTGAAAAATTATCTTCTTTTGGATTTTTTTATATAATCTTTTTAATTAAGTTTTCCGTTAACTTAAAAATTAAGGACTTTAATATTAACTTCCAGTTTTATTATAATTTTGTTTAAATTTATTGTAATTATCATATCGTATAACTTTAAACTTTTAATTATATAAATAAGTTCATACTTATAATATAACTTAGGTTTTATATATTTTTATTTATTATAAATAAACTTTATAAGCTTACTTTAATTTTAAATAATTTATATAAGTAAAAGTATTATAGATTAATAAATAAATATTATCGATAAAACCCTTAACTTAAACTTTTTACCTTGATTTAATTAGCTTTTTAATTAATAAGTAAGAACAGAATAAAAGAGATAAATAATCCCTAGGGGATCCCGGTTATAACGGGCTGTGTCGGGCTCGTTTTTTATTTTAAATCAATTAATATTACTTAGTTATTTAAAAAGCTTTTAATTTATTTTATGAAGAAAAATAATATCCTTTTTTCCGTAAATTATATAATAATCTTTAATAATTTATTTTATTAAAGACTCCCGTAATATTTAACGAAAGGAAAATTATTATATATTCCCTTTTATAGCCTTATACCGTATATACGCTATTAATTAAACCTTTTAAGGCCGTCTTTATTAACCTTTCTCTCCTTATATTTATTTATTAATTAGGGAGGAGCCAGTATTTTTCTGCGTAATCGTTAAAAATCTTTATAATTACCGTTTTTAAGGCTTTTTTTAGCGTATAAAGGAGTACAATCGGTTTATAAACCTTTACCTTTAAGTAATCCGGATTAACCGGTTTGTTAAGGATAATTATGTTAACCTCCTTAAACTTACGGGGGTAATAATTAACCCCGAAATAGGCTTAAAATAAATCAATAAAAACCTTCTTAAATAATAATATTATTATCAATAAAAACTTATTTAGGATTCCGTTTAACTTAAACGTTTTATTTTTCTTTAATTTATTAATCGCTTTAAGTATTATATTTAAAGTTATTTCTTTATTAATATTTATTAAATTAAGATATATAACTCTTTTAATATCCGTTAAATTAACGTTTAATAAAGGAAAAAAGAAAGCCTTTTTAAGGGCCTTAATTTTTCCGTTAATAATATTAATCACTATATTATCGGGCCTTTTAAGAAACGGGAATTTAAGGAGAAATTTCGGTTTCCCGTTTTACTCTTAATTACATTTCGCCAGCTTTTATATCTTACGGGGGGAGATAATTAAGTTATAAACTATCGACCGGAAATATATTTATTTAACCTTTTTAATTATTTTTTCTTTATTTTCTGAAGCCTTTTTAATTACGTAAGTATCTCCTGGTTTTTATACTTAATAGTTTATTTAATTAATAATTTTACCTTTATTATTATTATCGTATATTTTTCATTTTAATAAGTCTTAATTCTTTAAGATAACTTTATTATCGGGATTATTACGTTAATTATTTCGTTTAATACCCTTATTATCCGTTTTATAAAATGGTTAATTTAATCCTTATTATTAAAATAAAGAAGTTGTTAGCAGCTAGCGCCATCTCTGCGCCGGCGCTACAGTAATGCGCCATACTGCTGCGCCAAGGTAGACCGTTAGGCCTTGGTAAAGGGCCTTGGTAACGGCCTTAATATGCGTTATTTATAAGCTGTAGTTTAACTGGCGTAAAGCGGGGTAGCTATTACCTTTAATTTAAGTAAAAACTATACCTTAATTCTTTCTAAATTCCTTAAGAATTAGTCTTATTATTAATTTATCTATTAAAGTAATACTTAAGTATTTAGACCGTAATATTATGTTTTTTATATTTATTTTTATTAATCCTACCGGCGTACCGTTAACGGAGTTAATTTAATATTTTTATTCTTCTTCTTTATTAAGGAGAAGGCCCAATAATACAGTCATAATAAATACTTAATTAACTTAATAAACCTTAAAATAAAAAAATAATATTCACCTTTTACCTTTTAATTAAGAACCTTTTTATTATAATTAAGTAAATTAAAACGGCAGAGCGTTATTATAATATTACGGCTTAATAAACTTGACTTTTAAAATTATAATTTAAAGTTAACCGGCTTAAGGCCGAAAATCGTACTTATTAAAAGTATATATTTAACCGCGTTAACGTATAATATAAGGGTTTATACTCCGGGACTTTCTTTTACGTTAACCTTATTATTAAGCTTTATGCCGACGGTATATCGTAAACGGTTTTTATTTTACCCCGGAAAAATAAGTTTTTTTATCCGGAAAGGCTTAAATTATATTAAAATTTCCAAAAGTGAATATTAAATATAATTTATTAACTTAAAAAGATAATTTATATTTTATCCTAAGTACTTCTTTATTAAGAGAAAAAAAGTAGTTTTTTATTTAAGGTTTATTTTTTATAAAATCTTTAATTTACTAAACGAGTAAATTAATAAAATAAGTTATTAAAAACTTAAGGGTAAACTTTTAAACTTAATAATTAATCCTGAAAACGATTAACTTTCTTATTATAAACGTTTTAAGGATATTATATAATGCTTTAATTAAAAATAACGTAATTCCGTAATGCTTTGTTGGTGTAGGGACCAAAAAGTGTGATAATATATGAATAATGATTCTACCTGAAGGATGGGAGCATTATAAGGATGTCTATCCTCTACGTATAAAGGGTGTCTTATACTTATTAATGCTTTTATACATATATGCTATATATAATAAATACCATTAAAAGAAAAAAGGTTATTGCCTATAATAGCAATTATCCCAGTAAAATAATATAATAATATTAATACTTAAGATTATATTATACTTTATATATTTATATTCTTATATTAAAATCTTACCCGTTCTTATAAAAGCGGCCGCGATTATGCTTAAGACGGAGCGTATAAAGAGTGCCGGTAAATAATAAGGGTATTACTTCGGTAAACGCCGGTAATTATAATAAAGCAATACGAGGTCTATTACGGCGGGTAGCGATAACGTTATTGAATTCAGAATATATAATATAAAATTGGTATAGTAAATTTAAGTATAACTTTAATAACGGAAGCTTACTATTATGTTCTATACCTTAAGTAGCTTATTTAATTAAGTATTTACTATCTTTTTCCCTGTAAATAATCCTTTTAGTAATATATTCCTTTTTATTTTTAAAATCTACTTTAAGTATAAACGGCGCGTTATAGTTAAGTTATCTATTGAAAGGGTTTTTTATTAAGTTATTAATTAACTTAAGCATATTAATTAAAATAACCGGTACTATCTTTATATTAACGGGTAATTCGAACTTATATATAAAATAATTAATTTTCTTAATAATAAGGAAAGGTCCGACGCGTTATTAATATAGCTTATAGTTTTCAATACCGAAAATATTATATCTATAATATAATTTTAAATAAAATAAATTATTAATATTAAATTAAATTAACTTATAATTTTAATTATACCGGAATTTAGCTATTATTTACGTAAATTCCAGCGCGTCCTATACTTCTTTACGGTTCTATAGTTGAAGTATATCGTACTTAAAAATTAAAAAGGTTATTAAAAAGTTTAAGGGATTATAGATATTTATATTATAGTAAATTTTATTTAAAGTAAATTTAATTAACGTTAATTTTAAATTATTTAAGATACTTTAAATATATAAGATAATATTTATTTAATTATAATCCGGATATATAATTATAAAGTAATATAATACGATCTCGACCGTTTAATTAATCCGTTTTAATTAACTATTAATTTAAGGGTAATATACGTTAAATATAAGAATATAAATATTTATTTCTTTAAATATAAATTTCCAAAATACGGAAATAAATTTACGATTTCTATCTAATATAATATCGGAGGGAATACCTTAATTTTATCTCGTTAATTCTATTAATAATAATTTTACTTAATTATTAACTTTGAATTTAATATTATTAAAAAGTAAGAATACCCGTTTAAAGAACTTATTAATAACGGTAAAGAGTATATTGTAATTATATTAATTTAATAAAGCGATAATAAAGTTTATATAAATAATATAAAAGATAATTAACGGGCTTGAAATTGGCTAAAGCGATTTATAAGGTATATACCTCTTAATTTGATTTAGGTTATATTTAAGGTAATATACAATATATTTCCGTAACTATTTATTTAACCTGAATAAATATATTAAGTTCATTAATTTATTATAAAATCGGTTAAAGTTATTATATAGTAAACTATTATATACTTATTAAAAAATTACTTTTTTAAGTTTATTAAATATATATAATTATAATAAATAATTAACGGATTCTAAATTATAAATAAAGCCATCCTTTAATATAAAGCGTAATTTAATTTTTATATCTTATAAATTTAATTCTTCCTTAATTATTAAGATTTTTTATAATTTTATCTATATTTTATCTTTTATATATTTTTTTTTAATTTGCTTTTTAAATTCGTTTAAAATATAAATATAATAAAGAATAATTAATTTATTATTATTTATATTATTAAGAATTCCGATTTCTATAAATAAAGTCTATATGTTATTAATTAATTATAAGAATATATTAAGAACGGTATTCGTTAAATCCAACTTATAACGCAACGAAATATCGAATATTAATAAATATTATAATACGTAAATTAAGCGGAAATTAAGTTTATTAATTATAAAAGTCTTTAAATTAATTTATTTAAAGATACCGATAATTACGTTATAATTTATAAAGATTATATAATTAAATTTATAATAATTTATTTTAATTAAATATTTAATTTTATATACGACTTAACTTATATCCATAATTTTTAATTCCGTAAATTAATAATTTTTCTTAGTTATATTTAAGCTTTTATTAAGGAATAATATTAATTATACTTTATTATATATAATTTTTAATAAATCGTTAATCTCCGTAATATTATAAAATAACGGGTTATCCTTAATATAATATATTATAATTATAATACTTAATTCCTTTAATATTTTAATATCGGTAAATAAAGATTGATTAAGATTATAATATATAAGAAATAACGGTTCTAAAAACATATTTTTAAATTTTTAAAAGTATAATCCTTTTCTTAAGTAAATATAAACTTAATTTAAGATGTTTTTTATTTACGGTATAGATCGGTATACTTTAAATCTACTTTTTTTAAATCTATAATAAAGGAGGTTTTACGTACTTAAAGCGGGATAATATATTAAGTATAATTCTTTATTCCAGTATATAATTAATTTATGAAATTAAAAAAAACTTTAAGGTTTCTTAATAAGTCGGGAAATTTAAGGTTTTATATAATTTTAATTTTATTATTAAGCGTAAATATCCTTAAAAATTTAATTTATTAATTAAGGAATTTAATTATAAAATAATTAATAAATGATTTTATCGGTAAAAGATTTACGCGTTTATCTTTAAGAATCTAAAAAAATTTAACGTAAATAAATAATATATTCCTTTAATAAATAATTAAAAATAATTATATTATTTATAAATATTTACGTAAAATCTTATATTAAACGTAATATATTATTTATTTATCTTTATATATATAAAAAATTACTTTTAAAATTTATTAATATAACCGAAGATTCCTTTTAATCCTTATAAGAGATAATATAAAGTTTATACCGATCGGATTTATATATAAGAAATTAATAGAAATAATTACGGGTATTAATTATAATAATATATTCGTAATTTATAATTAAAGAAATTATTTCTTATTATAATAATAGCGGGTATAAATCGGAAATCGTAATTTTATTAAATAACTAAATATTAATTATAATACGGTTTTTACGTTTATTTAAGATATTACGTTAAATAATAAAAATAAAATATAAAAATTCCGTAAATTATATAAATTAATATAACTTACCCTTATTATATATTTTATTTAAAGCTTAATTTATAACCTCTTAATCTTTACGTTTAATATTATATACTTTTTTAAGTTTAATAATTATATTAGGTTAAAGGTTAATAAATATATATTAATTTTCTAGAATATTAATTATAATACCGTTATTTTTAAAGATATTATTAAATTCTTTAATAATATTACTTAATTAAACTTACGTATTTCCGTTACGTATATAAATCTTAATATTATTAAATAAAATTTATTTTTTATAATTATTAATTTATAATAATTAATTTAAGTAAGTTTCTGAATAATTAAAAATTATAAAGATTATTCCAGAAAGTATAAAAATTAATATTATTATTACGGTAACTTTATAAATTTATAACTTAAATTTTTAAGTTCTTTATCCGTAAGTAATAAGTAATATTATTAAACTTAAGATTATTATATAATAAAATTATAAAAATAAATTATATAAAATTTTAAGTTTTATTTTACGTAATAAATTAACTTTTTAATTAATATCGTTTTTAATTTAAATAATTAATATTTTTAAGTTAATAATATACGTAAATACGTTATTTCGGAATCCAAGATTATAAGACGGTATTAATTACAGTTTAAAAATAAAATCCCGGGATTTTAATAATTCTTTTAAAGTCTTTTTTTTTAATATATAATTAATATTTATACCGTATTATAAGTTAAAATTTAAATTTATTGCTTTACGTAAATTATATATTATAGTTACGTTATTTCCTTTATAAAAGTAATTACCTTAATATTTATATTTTCATAAATACCGATAATATATTTTTAATTACCGAAATTAATTATTATTTTATTAAAAGTTATAATATCGGTAACGATTAAAATATTAATAAATAAATTACGTATTAAATAAATTTCAATTGAAATTTTTCTTAAGGTAAATATTATATTCTTTTTCCTTAAGAAGAATAAGTTAAATATTATAAATTTATTAATAATCAATTTAAAATTATTAACGTTTATAACCGGAATTAACTTAAATAATTTCTGGATTTTAAAATTTAAATTTAGAATTTAAGAGAATATAATATTACGATCAGTAATTATAATAAGATACCCGTTATTTATATAAAAGTCTACTATGGGTAAATTAAGGGTAAATTGGACTTTACCTATAATATATTAATATACCCTAAAAATAAAACCTATAAGGTACGTATTCCTTATTATAATAAAGTTAATAATTATAAATAATATATTATTAATTTATTAAGCTTATATATATTAATTATTAACGGATTAAATCCGTTAATATAACGGAAAAACCTTAAGAATACTTAAGTTTATTCCTTTTAATTTTTAATAATTATATTTAAGATAAATAAAAAGTTTATTTCGCAATAAGTATTTTAATACGTATTTAATATATTAATAACGTATAAGGAATAAGTATATAAAATATACTTTTTCTATAATAAAGTCGTTATTATTTTAAGATCCTTTTAATTCTTCTTTATCGGATAACGTATTCTTTTTTTCTTTATCCTTAAATATAAAGGCTTAATTAACCCTTTATTTTATACGGTATATTTAATATTTAAAATCGGACTTTTTTTAAGGGCTTTAATTTTTTTTAATTTAACGTTAATATTTTCTTTTATAACGTTAAGGGTAATTATTATTATCCTTTTTTTAAGGGCGTATATTATAAGCTTTATTTTATTTATATGTTTAAAAAATAATATTAATAATTAAGAAGAAAAACCGGCTTTTGAATTTTCTATAAAATTCCGGTTACCTTAAAATAATGTATTTATTTTACGATTTTACGGATATATCTATAAAGGTATATAATGTTTAATAGCGTAAACTTATTAATTATATTTAAATTTATTTATAAACTTAAAGTAATTATTAATAATCGTAAATCCCGCTGAAATTCTAAGTTTAACTTACCGTAAATAAACGTAAATTAATTTTAAATATTATTAAAATTTAACGTACGTATAGCCCGTAAAATAATCTATATATATTTATAAAACTCCCGGTTCCGAAAAATATTATTTATAATATATTTTTTAATAATTAAAATATTTAAGTTAACTTATTAAGGCGGCTTAAATTTAACGATAATCTAAGAAGTCTATTTAATTAAACCGTTACTATATTTAATAAATCGTTTCTTAATATTTAATAATTTTATAATATATTACTTTAAAGCGGTATTTCTTAAATATAATTATAGGTTATTCCGTAATAATTATATATTTATTATTTAAGTAATATTCTTTAATTAATCGATAAAAATATATATATCCCGGAAAAAGGTATACTTCCCGGAATATTTAATTATAAGAACTATATTGGAAAACTTATTTTTATAAAAAAGGTCGAAAAATCCGACGTTACCGGGATTAAAATTTATTAATCGGTTTAATTATAAGCCTTTTATTAATTATATTATATTATTAAAAGGAAAGAATAGATTATTATTAAAATTATTTTGCTATTAACTTTATATAATAACGGGAATTAATTCTTAAATTATACCCCGTAATTATATTATTTATTCTTTAATAAAATTTATTATTTTTAACCGATTAAGCGGATTAATAAGCTAAGTAAAAATTGTTTCTTTAATAAAAATACCTCTTATTTAATATAATAAACTTAAGTTTAATAAATTTAATTTTAATATATTAAATTTATTAAGCTCGGATTCCGGTTTAATACTTAAAGTTAAAAAGGAACGTCGTAATATTAACGTTAATATAAAAGGTAAATTTAATGGTTACTATAAAGGTAAAAAACTATTTAATAAAAGTAATAATCTTACGGTATTAAGTTTCTAAAAACTTTAATTATATTAATATAATTTAAACCTACCTAATTTTATTAAGGTCGATAATAATCTATATAATAATTATAACAATAATAGGGCGTTTTTAAAATATAATAGATTACGTTAAAATATTATAGGATTTAAAATTTAATTTTTAGGAATTAAATTAAAAGAAATAATAAATTCTATAACTTTAGAAGATTTTAATTAAAGTAATTTATTTATAGTAAGTATAATTCTTAAATTATTTAATTATTAATTGTTTTTAACTATTTAAGCGACTTTTTCCGAAGTTAAATAAAGGATCGCCGCGGCTATTAAATTACCGGATTTTAATAAAGCGTCCAATTAATATATTAAAGTAATAATATTAAAATCCGGTAATATTTAAGAGGCCTATAATATATATATTTTCTTTATAATACCGTCTTTAATTTTTCTTTAAAAATATTTAAAAGCGAATTAAAAGCGGTATTCCAGAAGATACGAGGTTAATACCTTTAATACTACTATAGGGGAAGTATCCGCTATAATTAATAAATTAATGCTTTAATTCGTATTAACGGATCTTACGATATACGTTAATATAATACTAATATAAGTAGCTATTGCTATTATTTATTAATGTAAAGATTAAAAAGTATAATAATATATAAATAATAATTTTACTTAAAGGATAGGAGCATCATAAGGATGTCTGTCCTCTACGTACAAAGGGTGTCCTACACCTATCAATGCTCCCATGCATGCATACTGCACATAACATGCTTTAAAGATTATAGAAAAAAACTTATTATTATTATTAAATAAGTTTTATATTTATATCTTCTTTATAAAGTTTTTATTGGAGTTTAAAATTAAAATCCTTATAATTAATAGGGTATTAAGAACTTAGGATGATATTATAATGGTAACAATTATATAAAAGAATAACTTAAAGTATATAATTAATAATAATTAAAAAGCTAGTAAAAATAAATCCCTTAAAAATAAGGTATTTAAACTTAATTCCGACGGCTTAAAGCCGGTATATACCTTTATTAAAAATGATTTTTACGGTTAAAAGCGTAAAATTATACTTAAAAACTTTAACGCCGCCTTTAAAGTAAATAAAAAGGTTAAGTATTATATATATTACGGAAACGGCTATTATATATTTAATTACCCTATTATTTTATAAAATAAGGTCTTGATAATAAGCGTAGAATCTTATAAAAAAATATATTAAAAAACAATAAAGTTCCGGTAACGCTTTAAGATCGGAGTTAATAAAGAAATAGTTCAAAATCTATTTAACTTTTATTATTAAGGGTTAAATAAGTTTTCAGGATAATCCTTAATTTTTAAGCGTATTAATTAATATTAAAGTTTAAGTAAATTTAATTTTATAAGTATATACGGTTTAATAAGACTTATAATTAACTCCCGCCGTTTAACCGTAAACGGCTTTTCTTAATAATAAATAAGTCTTTTATTATAATGCCTATTAATTATAGTATTATTTGGTTAATAATTAAGGGTAAAAAAAGCAATATAAAATACTTTTTATACTATTAATTAAAAAGCTTTAAACGTAATTATTAATTTATTAATTTTACGTATTTTATAAATAATGATTAATCCAGCGGCGGATAAATAACGTTTTAAGGTTAATTTTTATAAGTTATAAATTAATTACGTTAATAACTTTAGTTAAAGTTTAACGGAAACCAATAAAGTTTTTATATTTATTTACGTAAATATAACCATGGAACGCTTAAAAGTATTATAGATCCCTTAAGGCAATTTAACGTATATAAGCGCTTTAAAAAACTCTATTAACCGGAGCGTTTTAAAAGAGTTAAATGAATATATAAATATCTTTTGTAATAATATAATTAATATTTTACTTAAATTAAGATAAAAGGATTACGTTATTAACTTAAATAACAAAAAGCTATTATATAATCCTTTATATAATTTATTTTAGGTTAATTAACGGAGCTCCGGCGGTATTTAAAGTATATTATAGTCTGAAATTGGATTTATTACTTAATTTTATCCGTAAATGCCTTAATCCTTTTTATATTTAAGAAGGACAATAACCTTTATTTTTATATCGATTAACGTAAGTTAAATATAATTATAGTTAAAAATCGATACTTATTACCCTTAATTATTGAAATTTTTAACCAAAGAAATAACTTTAAATAATTTATTAAGTTAAACCTTAAGAATACTTATTACCGGTTACGGATTAAGTCCGGCGATAAATAAAAGATAACGTTCCGTTAAGTATTTTATTATATTATTTAAATTAATTAATACTTTAATAACTTCTTAAGCTAATACTAACCGTATTTTTATTAAATTTATTAATATAATTTATATGGTTTATTTAAATAATATTTTAATATTTAATAAGAATCCGGCGGATTATTCATATTATATTTAATAAATCCTTAAGTAATTTTATTAATTTTAATTTTACGTTAATTTTTAAAAGTATTAATTTAATATTATTTAAATAAAGTTTTTAGGGTTTATCGTTTTTATTAAAGGGATTTAGATAAACCAAGAGCGTATCCAAATGATTAAGAATTAATTTATCCCGAAAACCTACCGGGAAGTATAGGTCTTTTAAACTTTATAAATTTTTATTATTATTTTATTCATAAATATTTAAGAATAACTAAGTTTTTAATTAATATATTTAAGGGTAATAAAAAAGGGAAAAAGGTTAACCCGTTAAAATAAAATAATATAATAAATAGGGCGTTCCTTTAATTCCGCGAAATATTTTTTAACGCGTTATTACTCCGTTATTTTAACTTAAAACGGGAAATATAAAAAAGACCAATATATTTAATTTTATTATCGTAATTGTTTTATTTTAATAATTTAAGGAAAATTATTAACGCTTAATTACGTATTAATTTAAAAAAACAATTTTTATTAAATAGAATTATAAAACGTATAATTAAAAGTTATTCATTATCGTTACGGTGTTTAAACAATAATAATATTATTTAAAAGGGAGCTTTAAAGCGATTTAAGTATAGACGGAGCATAATAACCTTTAAGGGTTTATAAAGTAACTAGCGTTAAACTTACGTTAAATTAAATAAACCTTAAAACTTATTAATTATAACTTTAAAGTATTTTATTATTAAGGTAAAATACACCCTATTAATCCTCCATTGAAACGTTTAGACTATAAAGGAATTTTACCTTTTAATATTACCTTATTATTTATTTTAAAGAATAAGTTTATACTTTAATCCGAAAATTCAGCAGAGCGCTGGCGGACAGCGGTTATTAATTATTAATTATTATTCACTTTAAAAGGTCTTTAAGTTATTATCCCGCGAAAAAAATTTAATAATTACTTAAAAAGCCTTATAAGGAATCTAAGCCAATTAAGTTACTTATTAAGGATCTGTAAGTTAAAGATATATTCATATATAAGATTAAGGACGATAACGTAACGCTGATACATTTTTATTAAGGTTATAATAATACTTAAAGACTTAATCTAAATAGCCTTATTATTTATAAGGGCCGTATATATATCCCCCGGGATAAAGCGGTTAAAAAAAGCTGATTAATAAGTATTATAATAACCCGTTAACGGGCTATTTCAAAGCCGATAAAATTTATAAGCTCCTGGCCCGTAAATATTATTAAGATGGATCGCGGGCTTAAATTAATAACTATATTAAGATATACGATACTTATTAAAGGATTAAGGTATTATGTTACTGCCTTTATAACGAGCTTACTTTATTTTTTTAACCGGCCGTATTATAAAAAGAACTTAATATAGACTTTATTATTAACTTACCTATAAATAAAATTAAAAATAGCGTTTATAACTTAATTCTAATAATTATGAATAAGCATATAAAGATATATAAATATTTCCTTATTATAAAATAAATCGATATAATTATATTCACAGACCTTTTCTTTAAAGAAATCGTATTATAATATAATATACCGGTTAAAATCGTAACTAATTAAAGGTCTTTATTTATTAATAAATTCTGGGGATTAATATATTATTACGTAAAGATAAAATATAAATTAAGCACCGCTTTTTACCCGTAAACGGATAATTAAATAAAACGTTAAAATTAAGGTCTTAAATAATATTTAAGGACCTTTATTAATTTTAAGTAAATAAATTAAGTAAAATTACTTCCCTTAATTAAATTTATTTATATGAACTCGGAATACTTAACTTTAAATTATAACCTTTTTATAACGATATATAGTTATAATTTAAATATTTATTTTGAACTTAAGGATAAACTTATAAAAGTAGAGATACTTATAGTAAAAGATAAAGTTAAAATATTATATAAAATATAATTAATATTAACGGATTAATAACGTTATATTATTAAATCGACTTAGAAGACGTATAATAAAGAATATAAGGTAAAATTATATAACGTTAACGAATTAATAATATTAAATATTAAAAACCTTAAGTTAAAGGAATTAAAAAAAAACCTACGCCCCAATTTATAAGACCTTTTAAAATTAATAATAAAATTAAAACGTAAATATACTATTTATTCCTCCCTATTATTTATTAAATCTATTATATTATTTATATTTTTCTTTTAAAGCTTTATTATATTTATAGCGGTAATTAAACGGCGGAAACTATAATATAAGTACCCGAATTAATTAATAATAAAAAGGAATAAGTATTTAAAGAAATTATTAATAGGGTTAAAAGTAAAAAAAGCGTTTAATATTAAGTTGAATAGGTTAATTAAGGCTTTAAATATAATTCATAAATCCTAGAAACGGACTTAAAGTATTTTTAAGAATTACGGGAATAATATAATAAAATAGTATAAAGTAAAAAGAAATATAAATAAGGTTATAGTATTATAACGGCAGAAGTTATATATATAATCAATAATTATATATATAATTAATATTATAGCCGTTTAACCCTTATATATTATCCTTCCGTAAAGTTATTAAAGTCTAAACTTTAATTAATAACTTTATTTATTACGGGTATTACGCGTACGGATAAGCCAACGTTACGGAAGCGATTGTTTTTATTATAATATTACAATTAATAAAATAACTTTAATAATAGTTATAATAATATTAAAAAGCGAAAAAGCGTAAATGTTAAATTATAAGCGCTTAACGCGCTATTAAATAAAGGATATTAAGTAAATAAAGCTATTAAATAAAGTTATTAAAATAATAAGAGATTGATAAATATATTTATTAAGATTACGTTAACGCTTTAATAATTTTAATAATATTTTCCGCTATATTAATTTTAATAATATATAAATTATAAGTACTTAATATTTAACGTTATTAATTTTAATATTTAACGTTAAACTCTAATAATATTAACGTATAAAAATAAAAGAATAATTTATAATTCCGCGTTAATACGGATTATTTTCTTTTTTTTCGCTTTTTTTTATATATAAATTAACGGTACTTGAATTAAATATAAGGATATTATACCGCCTTTTTTTCCCTTTAACTTTTAATTAAAGGTACTTTTTTAATATTATTTATTAAAGAGGCTTTTTAACTTAATTTTAAGGTATTATTCTTAAAACTTAAGGCCGACCTTTTTAATAACGCCGTTAAAAAGGGTATAGCCTTTTTTTCCTTTTCTTTAAATAAGTTAAAGTTTATATTTTCCTCCTTTTTTTTAATTTTTTAAGCTACCGGATATTATAAGCTTAAGGTTTTATTTCCTTACCCCGGATATAGGGTTGGGAAATAGGGAGTGGCTCTACGATAAAGTAAACTCTTATAAAAAGCCCAAACCCCCCGTATTAAGCCGATCCAGCTATTAAACGTTAACGTTATTATATTATTATTAAATTATAATTTATTTATTTATTCTTTAAACCGGATAACCTTTCTTTCCGTTATTATAGCGTAAATAGTAAGCGTTTCTTTTTTAATTTAAAAGATTAATATTTCCCTTTTAGCTTTTAAGGTAATTTAACGGAACGTATATTTTACTTAATTGGCGATAATTAACGTTTAATTAATATTTAACCGGAAAACTTTAAAATCCTAAAGGATTTTATTACGCTTTTATACGTATTAAGCTTATACCTTAATAAACCGTATATTAATCGATTAATACTTACGTATTTATTAAGTTACCCGGGGCTATAATTAATCCGGGAATTATATATATATTAAAGTAATAGCGGTATAACGGCGTTAAAGATATTTAAGGGAAAATAACGGGAAGGATATCATTTATTACGATATTTACGGTAAAATAAGGGGCCCTGCCGGTACGAAAGTTTATCTTATAAGAAGTAAGTTAAATAAGGCGTTACTATATATATTATTAATTTTATATTTATGTTTACGCCGGCGACGTATTATTATATATACGTTATATTATTTAAAGATTAAAGTAAACTTATATATCTTATTAATAAATAAAAATAAGCGGACTATTAATATAAATAAAACGTTTATATAATGCTAACGTTATTTATTATAATAATAATATAAATAGCGAGGGTATATAGCTATATATATATTAATTAATAAATACTTATATAAACCCTTAATATATTATACTTATAAGGATAATTAAGATTATTAAGGAGAAAAGAAAAAAAGTTTAAAATAAAATAAAAACCTTACTATAATTACGTACCGTTTTTATTATAACGTTTATTTTCATAGTATAATAAATTAACTAATAAAGTCTTAAGTAATTATTAATTAATACCGTAAAAACTCTTTTCCTATTTATCTTTTTTTACTAGGTTTTATAAAAAGGTTTTTAATAAGCTCTATAAATTATATTAATTATTTATTAATATAAAATACCCCTACTATATTACTATTAAAGAGATATTATTATATTTATATATATACCTAAGGACTCTTTTCCCTTTACCTTTTTCCCACTGGGTTTAATAATGGGTTTTGAATAAGCTTTATATGTAGTTAACTTTACGTTAACTTCTTAAATATATTTCTTTATGTTAAGGAATAACAAGGAATACATAGGCTAGCACTTGTAAACTAATATTATACTTTAAAGATTAACGTATAAAAAGGGAAATAATTATTAATAATTAATACTATCTTTGCGCCGGCGCTATAATAATACGTTATTGCTGCGTTAAGGTAGACCGTTAAACCTTAATAAAGGGCCTTAATAACTGCCTTAATATACGTTATTTATAAGCCGTAACTTAACTGGCATAAAGCGGGATAATTATTACCTTTACCTTAAGTAAAGGCTATACCTTAATTCTTTCTGAATTCCTTAAGAATTAATTTTATTACCAATTTACTTATTAAAGTGGTACTTAAGTATCCAGACCGTAACGTCACGTCTTCTACACCTACCTTTACTAGTCCCGCCGGCGCGCCGCCAGCGGAGTCAGTTTAACAGAAGTTCCGTTAATTATATTATTATTTCCTCCGTTTTCATATATATTTCCGCTTCCTTAATTATATTTTACGCCTTTTTTATTAAGGTTAATAACGTTATATCGATTAATTAATTTAAGATTATTTATATTGATATATAGTCCGAGCTCTATTTTAAGTCTCTTTATAATTTATACCTTATTATTACGTTAATAATCCCTTCCGTATTAAACGTTAAAATAATTATTATTTTAAACCTATAATCTTTTTATATTATAATCTTTTATAATATTAATAATAATAAATTATACGTTATAGTAATTATTAATAGTTCCTTTAACTTAATATAATTAATTATACGTTTTCCCTCATTTTATTTATTATAATAAAGATTAAAATCTCTTAATAACATATATTTATTAAGTACCGTTAAGATATCTTTAAATAACAATAATATAAAGGGCCTTATTTTGTTATTTAATAATAAGTTATATACATTATAAATATTTAAGTTACTTTCCGTATTCTTTTCTTATATTATCCAAAAAGTATATAAATTCCTATTTTAATAAATAACGTCTTAATTATTTATATTTAATTTTTTATTTATGAAGAAGTACGTCCGGGTTATTTTATTGCCCTTAAACGTTTTAAGTAGAACCCTCTACTTAAGTTAATTAAAGAATATATAAATGGGCTGACGGTAATTCTTATATTATTATAATATTAACATTTTTTTCTTTTTTAAACTCAAATATTAATAATATTACTTTAATTATTTTTCCTTATATATTATATTATATTACCCTTAAACGTATTAATATATTATATATTAATTTCCGTTAAAATTTCTTTATTAATATTTATTCAGGCTAATAATCTTTCATTAAAGCCGAATATTATTTACCTTGACTTTTTTATAATTACCGTTATTATTCTAAGGTAATTAAACTTAAGGGTTAATATCGCGGTAAGCTTCTTTTTCTTTATGCCGCTTATTATTATTTTTTACCCTTCTTTATTAAGCTGGTTTTATTTACGCTTAAAAACGGCCTTTAATTATTCTATTAATTTAAATTTATATAAATTATAACGTTAAACCTTAACCGTTATCTTAATCTCCTTACGTTTAATCTCCTTAACCCTTATTGAGTATTA